>JARBWK010000013.1:3681950-3723544 GCA_030556195.1 Anolis apletophallus | reverse complement strand
TCAGCCACTTAAGCAGGAAAGGGCCTCAGGCTGTTAGGAATGGTGGGAGTTGGAGTCCAAAGCACCCAGAGGGCCGAGGTTTTCCCATGCCTGTTTGAGGGACCTTAAAGTGGGGAGCCTCCTTCCAACATTGTGATACTGGATAGAAAACAAACAACAACATCACATAACATTGTTTGAGTCCACAGTGCTCTCTGGGTGTAGGTGAACTACAACTTCCAAACTCAAGGTCAATTCCCAAGCAAACCCTTTCAGTACTTTTTGTTGGTAATGAGAGTTCAATATGCCAGGTTTGGTTCAATTCCATTGTTGCAAGGGTTCAGGATGCTCTTTGATTGTGTGTTAACTATAAATCCCAGAAACTGTAACTCCCAAATGTCAACGTCTATTTTTCCATAACTCCATATGTGTTCACATTTGGGCATATTGAGTATTCATGCCAAGTTTGGTCCTGATCCAACATTGTTTGAGTCTACAGTGCTCTCTGGATATAGGTGAACTACAACTCCAAAACTCAAGGCCAATGCCCACCAAACTCTTATAGTATTTTCTCTTGGTTATGGGAGTCCTGTGTGGGAAGTTTGATTCCATTCCATCATTGGTGGAGTTCAGAAAGCTCTTTGATTGCGGGTGAACTATAACTCCCAGCTGTTGAGCAAGACCTTCGTGTGTGTCTTTCTGCCATTCCTGCCAGGATATCTATGTTGTGTTCATCGAAACAGGCCCAGGTTTCACACTGAGTGTATAAATACGTTTAAAAACATATTAACTATATGTATGACTGTGTTAGAGTGTCATTTTGTGTCATTTTGGTTGGTGGTGTGCCCCAGGATTTGGTCAATGTAAAAAGTGTGCCGTGGCTCAAAAAAGGTTGAAAAACACTGCCTGTGAGAACTGGATTTTGCAAAATGTGGCTTGTTGTGGAAATAAGGACTAGAGATAAAACTCCACTGGAGACCCTTTCCCCCCATGATAATGACTCTTCCAGGAGTGGATTTCCCTTCCTAAAGGTAGATTCCTCCCACTACATGTTGTCTCAGCTCTGTTCTTAACGAAGAGTTGTTTGTAAGTCAGGGATGTCTTGTATTGCAAAAGGGGACGTCTTGATGGACCTACCGTCTCCGTGCTTTCTCCGTGATGTGCAGCCCCATCAGCAGGAAACCCAACACAACCAGGACAATCACAACCACCACAACCACAATGATGAGGGGCTTCTTGCAGGGCAGTCCGGGCAGTCGAGGAGAGGCTGTGTAGACCTGTAGGAAAGAGTCAAAGTTGCCAAAAGGTCTTATAGTTACCATTACAAGAGATGACTCAAAAGGGCCAACCGAAGGTCCGAATCCCCTGAAAGCTCTCCCAAATGTCATGGCCCACCTCTCCATTTCCTCCCCATGGATTCTCTGGGCAGCCGTTACCTTCAGGAGCAAAAAATCCCTCCCGGAAGAAGGAGCGAGACTTACCGGGGGTCTTTCGAGCATCTCTTTGCCGCCTTCCATCTTGTGGTAGACCTCCATCTCGACGTTGCTGCGGTCTTGCCAAAAGGAGCCCTTCTTTATAAAGACTGAAAGGTCCCAGGGAATGCGTCAGCTGGTCTTCCCAAACCTTTTGGCAGGTAACCAGGTGTTGCCTCCATCTGTCACCACGTCAACCAGGAATAAGATCGGCACCGAGTCCTCTTTGAGCAGGAGCCAAGTGGCCCTCCACCCAAGGACCTCTCCAAAGGACCACAGGATGCCAAAGTCAACGTCTTCTTCAAACACAAGCCGTTCTTTGTCCAGGTACGACTCCTCTTCTATCAAGGCTTCCTTTCATCACCTCAATGAGGTTCTTGAGATGTTCAGAAGGGCACGGGAACACAAAACGTTCCCAGGTCATGGGAAATGCAATGGAGAATGTATTTGCCTTGTGTTGTCAAAGGCTTTCATGGTTGGAATCACTGGGTTGCTGTGAGTTTTCCGGGCTGTATGGCCATGTTCCAGAAGCATTCTCTCCTGACGTTTTGCCCACATCTATGGCAGGTATCCTCAAAGGTTGAAGGGTCTGTTGGAAACTAAGTAAGTGAGGTTTATACACCCAGGGTGGGGGAAAGAACTCTTGTCTGCCTGGGGTGTGTCTGAAGGTTGCAATTTAATGGTCTGCAGGCCCAGACCGTGGCTATTTTAGGGCTGTCAGGTTGCGGTCCCATTGTGTTTTCGTGTTTTGTTTGGTTGTGTCCATCTCCGCCGGGCTCGGAATAACTCACAAACATCAGCTCATCACTCTTTGCCCATTGTTGTCTGGGAAGCCGCTGTGCCGGGAACGAGAGCCATTTGCAGGCGTGCCACGTGCGACTCACACGAGCGTTGTGTGCACAAGGGCCCGTCATCCCACAACAAGGGTGCCAGGTGGTCAAGGGGGACACCCAGCAGCAAAATGCCCAAGGGATGCCAGCGAAGGCCACACTCTTGCCCTGATATTCCTCACCTTCCCCCCTGGAGAATCATAGAATCTTAGAGTTGGAAGGGACCCCCAAAGGCCATCCAGTCCAACCCCCTTCTGCCAGGCCCCGATATACAATCATCCTGCAGCTGCTTAATAATAATAATGATAATAATAATAATAATATAATCCTAGAGTTGGAAAGGATCCCCAAAGGCCATCCAGTCCAACTCCTTCTGCCAGGCAGAAAGACAATCAAAGCCCTCTTGACAAATAGACATCTAGGCTGTGCATAATAATAATAATAATAATAATAATAATAATAGAATTCTAGTGTTGAAAGAGATCCCATTGTCCATCCAGTCCAACCCCTTCTGTCAGACACCAAGGCACTACTAAAGCCCTCTCGACAGATGGCCACCCAGCCTCTGCTTCACAATAATAATAATAATAATAATAATAATAGAATCCTAGTGTTGAAAGAGATCCCATGATCCATCCAGTCCAACCCCTTCTGCCAGGCAGGAAGACACTACAAAAGCCCTCCCAACAGATGGCCATCCATACTCTGCCTCATAGTAACAGTAATAATATTAATACAATCCTAGAGTTGGAAGGGATCCCCAAAGGCCATCCAATCCAACCAGCTTCTGCCAGGCAGGAAGGCACAATCAAAGCCTTCTCAACAGATGGTCTCTGCTTAATAATAATAACAATAATATACAAGGAGACTCCGCTGGACTTCTGGGTCTTGTGGGGTTCCTCAGGGTTCAATACTATCTCCCATGTTGTTTAACATCTACACGAAGCCGCTGGGGGAGGTCATCCGGAGTTTCGGAGTGCGGTGTCACCTGTATGCAGATGATGTCCAACTCTGTCACTCCTTCCCACCTGCTACTAAGGAGGCTGTTCAGGCCTTGAACTGGTGCTTGGCCGCTGTGTCGGACTGGATGAGGGCAAACAAATTGAAATTGAATCCAGACAAGACAAAGGGCACTCCTGGTCAGTCGAAAGGCCGAACAGGGCATAGGGTTACAGTCTGTGTTGGGCGGGGTTACACTCCCCCTGAAGACGCAGGCTCGCAGTTTGGGTGTGATCCTGGACTCATCGCTGAGCCTGGAACCCCAGGTCTCGGCGGTGGCCAGGGGAGCATTTGCACAGTTAAAACTTGTGCGCCAGCTGCGCCCATACCTTGGAAAGTCTGACTTGGCCACGGTGGTCCACGCTCTGGTTACATCCCGTATAGATTACTGCAACACTCTCTATGTGGGGTTGCCTTTGAAGACTGTTTGGACGCTGCAACTAGTCCAACGGACAGCAGCCAGGTTGATAACAGGAGCGGCATTCAGAGAGCGTACAACTCCCCTGTTGTGCCAGCTCCACTGGCTGCCAGTTTGCTACCGGGCACAATTCAAAGTGCTGGCTTTAGCCTTTAAAGCCCTAAACGGTTCTGGTTCAACTTACTTGTCCAAACGCATCTCTCCCTATGAACCATCGAGATGTTTAAGATCATCTGAGAGGCCCTGCTCTCGGTCCCGCCTTCTTTGCAGGCGCGACTGGCAGGGACGAGAGACAGGGCCTTTTCAGTGGTGGCTCCTTGGCTTTGGAACGCCCTCCCTGAAGACATCAGATTGGCCCCCTCCCTCCTGACATTTTGCAAAGTCAAGACCTGGCTGTTTGAGCAGGCATTTGCTGATGAAATATAAAGGTTTAATTAGATATATGGAATGACGACGATGTGACGGAAACTGATTTCAACATGACGCTGAGACTGCAATTGTATGTTTTTAATCGTTAATTTGTTATTTGTTATATGGTTATTTTTGTTTGTTTGTTTGCTTGTGTTGTATTGAGGGCATAGACTGCCTTGTGTAAACCGTCCCGAGTCGCCTTCGGGCTGAGAGGGGCGGTATAGAAACGTGACAAATAAATAAATAAATAAATAAATAAATAAATAAATAGTCTCCTACATTTAGAAGGGATCCTCAAAGGCCATCCAGTTCAGCGTCATCGTGCCATGCAGGATGACAGAATCCTTGGGTGGATCACACTCTCTCAGCCTCACTGAGAAAACAGTAAGGGCGACACCGCTCTGGACACAAAATGTGTCGCTCTAAGTCAGGAACGACACAGCAAGCAGGATGCGATGCTTGGGGCTTAGACCACACTCTCCAAAGAAAAAGTCCCCTGGAAAGAAACCCAATAGGGTCACCATAAGTTGGCCTAGCAGTTTCAATGTCTGGCCGATTCCTGCCTGGGGGAATCCTTTGTTGGGAGGTGTTAACTGGCCCTGCTGGCTTGTAAGGCTTATTGCTTGGAGGGTCCACATTGCTGGAAGGCTCAAGAGATGCCAGGCGTGGCTTTGTTTGCCTTTGGGTGCCAATGGGAAGCCTCTCTCGCCTCCGCCACTCCATCATCTGCTTTGGCACTGCCTTCTTTTCTCTCTTTCTTTCCCTCTTTCTCCCTCCCTCCTTCTCGTTCCTCCTCCGTCATCATGCAGAGCTGACAGCAACAGCAGCAGCTGGGGAAGAAGAACACACACAGACAGGCAGAGATTGCAGGAGAAGAGCAGCAAGCAAGCAAGCCAAGCAAGGGACCTGTCCTGTCCTCCTGGGCTGCAGCATCCTCTTCTCCTTGCGGGGAATATTGGGTACCGCTTTGTGTGTCTTTCCTCTCTGCCATCATGGCTTCCAGGCAGGTGCTGCTGCTCTGCTTCCTAGGCCTGGCTGGGCTTTGGGGGCCGGGGGCTCACTCCCGGAGGCCGCCTCGACCCCCTCCATGCCCGCAAAGCTGCTCTTGCACCCGGGACACCGCCTTCTGCGTGGACTCCAAAGCCATCCCCAAGAACCTGCCTCGGGACGTCATCTCTCTGTGAGTCTCTTTCAGCATCCTTTGCCAAAATAAGAGAGGGAAAGGGCATCCCTTGTAGGGAAAGTGGGTCACTTCTCTAGTATGCGGCGAAGGCCCAAGGCTTGGTGCATTCCTTGCACTTTCAGGTGGGTGACCGCGTGCACCATCCCATCCCAGGCGTCTCCTCCTCCAAAAGTTGAGTTGTCAAAGTTGTGTCGTAAAGATTAATGTTCTTACCTGGAATACAAACAGGATCTTACAACCTATTATTTACATCGTGCATAATATGGTTTCCAATGGGTGGCTGCAAAAAGGGAACAGGCCAATGTAATGAGGCCCCGTTGGTACAGAGGTTTGGAAACGGAGTATAAGGTATTGTCGAAGGCTTTTGTGGCCGGAATCACCAGGTTGTTGTAAGTTTTTCGGGCTGTCTGGCCATATTCGAGAAGCATTCTCTCCTGATGTTTCGCCTGCATCTATGGCAGGCATCCTCAGAGGTTATGAGATCTCTGCTAGGTTGGCAGAAGCTGGGGCTAACAGCGGGAGCTCACCCCATCCTGCAGATTTGAATAGCCAGCCTTTCGGTCAGCAAGTTCAGTGCACCAGGCTATTCAATGCTAATCAAGCTGGCCAATTGCAACATGCCTCAAACAGACCAGAGTTCTTTCTACCACCTTGGCCATTATTCCATACACACACACACACACGTACATACATATATATACACACATACACATATGTACATACATATATACACACATACATATATAGATATACATATATATACACACATACACACATGTACATATATATATATACACATACATATACACATATTACATACATATATACACACATACATATACACACATGTACATACATATATGCACACATACATATATAGGTATACATATATACACACACATACACACATATATGTACATATATAGACACACATACATATACACATATGTACATACATATATACACACATACATATATACACACATACATATACACATATGTACATATATACACACACACACTGTATATAGATATATATATATATACACACACATACAGACAGACAGACAGACAGACATATGGCCAACAGGAGCCCCTGGTGGTGCAGCGGGTTAACCGCTGAGCTGCTGAACTTGCTGACAGAAAAGTCACAGGTTCGAATCTGTGCTCCTGCTATTAGCCCATCTCCTGCTAACCTAGCAGTTCAAAAACATGCAAATGAGAGTAGATCAATAGGTACCGCTCCAGCGGGAAGGTAAGGGCGCTCCATGCAGTCATGCCTATGGCCACATGACCTTGGAGGTGTCTACGGACAACGCCGGTTCTTCGGTTTAGAAATGGAGATGATCACCAACCCAGAGTCGGACACGGCTGGACTTAATGTCAGGGGCAAACCTTTATCTTTACTTTAAAGAAACCCAATAGGATCACCATAAGTAAAAAAAAAAAGTGATTTGAATTCAGGGAGTAAATATGAATATTAAAAATGCATCTGTGGCAGGCATCCTCAGAGGTTATGAGGTCTCATAACCTCTGAGGATGCATGGCACAGATGCAGGCCAAACGTCAGGAGAGAATGCTTCTGGATCATGGCCATACAGCCCGGAAAACTTATAACAACCTGGAGTATCCGGTACTGTGACAAGATCCTCAATCACATTACAAACAGATGTCTATAGTCTTGCATTTAGCCCCTGGATCCCATTTTTCAAAGGCTTTCATGGCTGGAATGACAGGATTGCTGTGAGTTTTCCGGGCTGCCTGACCATGCTCCGGAAGCATTCTCTCCCAGTGTTTCGCTCACATCTATGGTGGGCATCCTCAGAGGTTGAGAGGACTGTGGGAAACTAGGCAAGTGGGTATCTATCTATCTGTGTGTGTACACACACACACACGCACATATGGCCTGGGCAATCATGGTTCTAAATGGTTCTCTAAAGTATTTACAAACTAAAGTTCTGGTGTTGAACACTAGGTGGCGCTGGTGCTTTGCTTCTACAGTGTTGCTAAAGTTGTGGTGGTGAACATTTCAGAACTCTTAACAAAACTTTCAAAATTTCGTTATAAATGGCAGTTTCCTAATTGATTCTGTCTTAAAAATTGCCAATAATTAAATAATAATGAAATTTTGAAAGTTTTGTTCTGAAATGTTCACCACCAGAACTTTAGCAACACTATAGAAGCAAAGCACCAGCGCCACCTAGTGTTCACCACCAAAACTTTAGTTTTGTAAATACTTTAGAGCAGTATTTCCCAACTGTTGTGCCACGACACACTCGTGTGTCGTGAGCGATCATCAGGTGTGACGTGGAAGAACCGACCACCCCACCAGGAGTCATTTGGTCAGCCTGCCTCTTGCTCTGTCTCTCTGGTCTCTCTCTCTCTCTCTCTGGGGCGCCAGCAGGGCCAATCAACGCCGGCCAAGAAGCAAGCCCCGCCTCTCTAAGGGTCTCCCGCCCGGCACCACCATGTTTGTTCAGGGCGGAAGTCCCGAGAGAGGGGAGGGGGCGGGGCCTCAGCTTCCTGGAGAAGTGGTTGGTTGAGGCTGAGGGGGGAGGGACCGGCGGCGCCTTCCTTGTGAGGTCAGTTCCGGAGGAGGTGGAGAGCTTCTGAAAAGGAGCGTTGGGCTTTGTTTTCCTCTCAGCTGCCTGTTTTTCCCTTCTGGCTCAAGATTCCTTAAGGCTTTGAGGCCGAGGCGGCTCCGGGGTCTCCTCCCTTCTTCCTCTCCTGGCCTGGGCTCTACCTCGGCCACTTCTGCTCTCAGGCCTTCTTCCTTCCTTCACGGCCTGCCTCTTGGCTTCGGAAGGGAGCAGCCTGCCCCTGCGCCTCCCCCCCCCCCATGCCTGAGGGAAACCCAGGTGAGCAGCGGCCTTGAAGCACCAGGTGGTGATAGGGCAGCGTTGGCCCAGGCGACCCAGTACGAAGCACACAAGGCGGGATATCTATGTCCGAAGCACACAAGGCAGGATATCTATGTTGTGTTCATCGAAACAGGCCCAGGCTTCACACTGAGTGTATAAATACATTTAAAAACATATTAATTATATGTATTACTGTGTTAGAGTGTCATTTTGTGTCATTTTGGTTGGTGGTGTGCCCCAGGATTTGGTCAATGTAAAAAATGCGCCGCGGCTCAAAAAAGATTGAAAAACACTGCTTTAGAGAACCATTTAGAACCATGATTACCCAGGCCTAGTATCTATTAGGGGTGGATATCTCCAATTTAAATACTTTGAAACCCGTTAATATTTCGTATTTGAAATTATTTTGACCCTATTTTGACCCTCGGCGTCGAACCCGGAAGTGAAGTTTCAAAACCGAACCCGGGATCACCATTTTTGTAAAGGGCACGTTATTAGGTCGTTTTTCCCCTCCTCAGTTCTCAAATCGCGAGAGGAGACACCCTCCTTTCTCCTCTCGCCAGCTGAGAGCTGAGGCGGGCGCTTTGAAGCAGCCCGGCCGAGCTTTCCTCCCAGTTCCTCAGGCTCTCCCTCACAAGCGGAGGGAGAGCCTGAGAATGGGAGGAAATTCCTCCGAATCTCTCTGAGTTAGTTCTCAGCAGGAAGGAGGTGAGGGATGCCCTCCCCACCTCCTTCCCAGCTGAGAACTAAAGCGCGTCAAGTCTTGACATGCTTTAGATCTTAGCAGGGAATGAGGTACGGATGCCCTCCCCACCTCCTTCCCTGCTGAGAACTAACAGGAAATAATAACTAATTTTAGTTAATAATTACGTTCCGATTGCTCAAACTATCGAGGTATAACACTGCTCTCCATTGCTGGAAAAATCCTTGCAAGGATACTCCTGAACAGATTAGTTCCGGCTATTGCAGAAGAACTTCTCCTGAAAGCCAATGCGGCTTCAGAGCAAATAGGAGCACCACAGATATGATTTTTGCCCTTAGACAACTGCAAGAGAAATGTAGAGAGCAGAACAAAGGACTCTATGTAACATTTGTCGACCTCACCAAAGCCTTCGACACTGTGAGCAGGAAAGGTCTGTGGCAGATCCTGAACGTCTAGGATGTCCCCCAAGTTCCTCAAAATGATTGTCCTGTTACATGAGGGCCAGCACGGTCAAGTCAGATATGGCGATGCTCTCTCGGAGCCCTTTTCATAACTAATGGAGTGAAACAAGGTTGTGTTCTTGCACCAACCCTATTTACAATCTTCTTCAGCATGATGCTCCAAAGGGCTATGGCAGACCTACAAGAAGAAGACGGCATATATATACGCTATCGTACTGATGGTAGCTTGTTCAACTTAAGCCGCCTGAGGGCTCGCACTAAGACTCTAAACTATCTAGTCCGTGAGCTACTTTTGCTGACGATGCTGCCCTTGTCGCCCATTCAGAAGCAGCCCTGCAGCGCCTCACATCCTGCTTTGCAACAGCTGCAGAGCTGTTTGGGCTGGAAGTCAGCCTGAAGAAAACAGAAGTCCTCTACCAGCCCGCACCACAGGAAGAACACCACCATCCTCACGTCAGCATAGGCACATCTGTGCTTAAGTCCGTTCAGCAGTTCACCTACCTGGGAAGCATCATCTCTTCAGACGCCAAGATTGACAAAGAGATAGATCACAGATTATCAAAGGCATATAGTGCATTTGGAAGGCTTCACAAAAGAGTCTGGAGCAACAAGCACCTGAGACAAAGCACCAAAATCAGTGTGTACAGAGCTATCATACTGTCCATTCTCCTCTATGGGTCTGAAACATGGGTCGCCTATCGCCAACACCTACGACTCGAGCGCTTTCATCAGCGCTGTCTTCGCACAATCCTAAATATACACTGGACCGACTATGTGACGAATGTTGCTGTCCTTGAGCAAGCAGGGATCACCAGCATTGAGGCCATGCTATTGAGAACACAGCTGCGCTGGGCAGGACACGTCTCTAGGATGGAGGACCACCGCCTCCCAAAGATACTACTCTACGGTGAACTCGCCACGGGTCAGCGCAAGAGAGGCGCCCCCAAAAGAGATATAAGGACTCCCTGAAACAACATCTCAGGCTTGGCCAGATTGATCACCAACAATGGTCCACCCTGGCCTCACATCGGGAGGCATGGAGAAGCACTATCCACAATGCTGCGGCCTCTTTCGAGAAGACACGCCGAATGGGTCTCGAAGAGAAACGACAACGCAGAAAGAACCGCAACTTGGAAAAAACATCACCCAAGGAGACTTTCTGCTGCGCTTTCTGCAACCGAACTTGCCTATCTCAGATTGGCCTTTTTAGTCATCAACGCGCTTGTAAAAAGCGTGGGATGAGTCCTTCCTGAATCTTCGTTCGCGAAGTAATGCCGAGAGAGAGAGAGACGTTCCAATAACGAAATTTTATGGAAGTTTTTCGGAACAATTTCTATATCGAACCACCAATGACAATCCCCCCCCCCCATGCGAGTTTAGAAACAAATTTTTGATGGATCAACCACCCCTAGTATCTATATATGCAAGGCATAGGCCTAATACCAGTCATGATCTTGGATGCTAAGCAGGATCAGATCTGGTTAGTATTTGGATGGGAGACTGCCAAATAATCAAAGTTACCAGAGGCTGTATTTCAGGTGATCGAGCTGGCAGAAGCGCCTTTGAGAATACATCTTGTGGAGTTAATGTAGTTTGACACCCTTTGAACTGCCCTGGCTCTATGGCATGGAATCCTAGGAGTTGTAGTTTGGCAAGATATTGGGTGTACCAGCCCTGTTACATTAATGCGATTTGGCATCACCTAGGCCAATGGGAGTTGTAGTTTGCCGAGGCACCGCCAGCCCCCTCTGGCAGGGAAGGTGACAGACCTTGCCAAACTACAACTCCCAGGACTCAATTGCATTGAGCCACAGCAGTTGAAAAAGCATTAATGCTGAGTTGCTGGCATCTTCCCAGTTCTTCCTCGGAGGCCCGCATTGATTTGTTTAAGTGGTTTTGCAAGCCGCTGCCATTAATCACAGCAGAGCGCTTTAAATACATCCTTCTCTGCCCAGGGACTGTGCAAAAGTTCTAATGCTGAGTTCGAATCCAGCCGAGGCATCAGAAAAAGAGAACGAGATAGCCATAGGACAGAATGGGCATTGGCATTGGGCCGTCGCGTGGAAATAGGGATTGTAGTGAGACATTATTATTATTATTATATTAATTATTTCTATAATCAGCTCCTAATCCTATAAAAGTACAGAGAGGGCTTCTTAGAAAAAGAAGAGGTCAGTATGACAGTGGTGCATAGCATTAAAACATGTAATGAGATAATATTTATTTATTTATTTATTTACGACATTGATATGCCGCCCTTCTCACCCCAAAGGGGACTCACAACGGCTTACAAGATATTATCTCGGCATTACTTCGCAAAAGAAGATTCTTAGGAAGGACTCATCCCAAACTTTTTACAAGCACGTTGATGACTAAAAAGGCCAATCTGAGATAGGCAAGTCCGATTGCAGAAAGCACAGCAGAAAGTCTCCTTGGGTGACGTTGTTTCCAAGTTGCGGTAGTTTCTGCGTTGTCGTTTCTCTTCGAGACCCATTTAGCATGTCTTCTCGAAAGAGGCCGCAGCATTGTGGATAGTGCGTCTGCATGCCTCCCGATGTGAGGCCAGGGCGGACCATTGTTGGTGATCAATCTGGCTGAGCCTGAGATGTTGTTTCAGGGAGTCCTTATATCTCTTTTGTGGGGGCCTCTCTTGCACTGACCAGTGGTGAGTTCACCATAGAGTAGTATCTTTGGGAGGCGGTGGTCCTCCATCCTAGAGACGTGCCCTGCCCAGCCCAGCTGTGTTCTCAATAGCATGGCCTCAATGCTGGTGATCCCTGCTTGCTCAAGGACAGCAACATTCGTCACATAGTCAGCCCAGTGTATATTTAGGATTGTGCGAAGACAGCGCTGATGGAAGAGTTCGAGGTGTCGTTGGTGTTGGCGACAGGCGACCCATGTTTCAGACCCATAGAGGAGAA
Source organism: Anolis apletophallus (assembly GCA_030556195.1). Lineage (NCBI taxonomy): Eukaryota > Metazoa > Chordata > Lepidosauria > Squamata > Anolidae > Anolis > Anolis apletophallus. The sequence continues at coordinate 3,711,306 of JARBWK010000013.1, read as the reverse complement.
TAGACAGTACGATAGCTCTGTACACACCTATTATGGTGCTTTGCCTCAGGTGCTTGTTGCTCCAGACTCTTTTGTGAAGCCTTCCAAATGCACTCTATGCCTTTGCTAATCTGTGATCTATCTCTTTATCAAACTTGGTGTCTGAAGAGATGATGCTTCCCAGGTAGGTGAACTGCTGGATGGACTTAAGTACAGATTTGCCTATGCTGACGTGGGGATGATGGTGTTCTTCCTGTGGTGCAGGCTGGTAGAGGACTTCCCTTTTCTTCAGGCTGACTTCCAGCCCAAAAGCTCTGCAGCTGTTGCAAAGCAGGATGTGAGGCGCTGCAGGGCTGCTTCCGAATGGGCGACAAGGGCAGCACCGTCAGCAAAAAGCAGCTCAGACTAGATAGTTTAGGGTCTTAGTGCGAGCCCTCAGACGGCTTAAGTTGAACAAGCTGCCATCAGTACCATAGCGTATATATGTGCCGTCTTCTTCTTCTTGGAGGTCTGCCGTAGCCCTTTGGAGCATCATGCTGAAGAAGATTGTAAATAGGGTTGGTGCAAGAACACAACCTCGTTTCACTCCATTAGTTATTAGAAAGGGCTCTGAGAGAGCATCGCCGTATCTGACTTGACCACGCTGACAATATAATAATAGTAATAATGTAATCAGCTTCTAATGAGGAGCCCCTGGTGGCGCAGTGGGTTAAACCACTGAACTACTGAACTTGCTGACCGAAAGGTCACAGGTTCAAATCTGGGGAGCAGGGTGAGCTCCTGCTGTTAGCCCCAGCTTCTGCCAACCTAGCAGTTTGAAAACATGCAAATGTGAGTAGATCAATAGGTACTGCTACAGCAGGAAGGGAATGGGGCTCCATTCGGTCATGCCAGTCACATGACCTTGGAGGTGTCTATGGACAACGCCAGCTCTTTTGACTTAGAAATGGATTTGAGCACCAAACCCCAGAGTTGGACCCGACTGGACTTAATGTCAGGGAAAAACCTTTACCTTACCAGCCTCTAATTGTGTCCTATGTATTGTGACTTGCCTTCAGTCACTATATCAGGAGGATGGAGGAATAAAGATAATGTAAACAGAAATGAATAATTATACTATATACTATCAAGACTTCCCTTGACCCCACTTCTATTTATCACAGGGCACTGAAACTGCACATGTGTAATTATATCAGTAGTAGTAGTAGTAATTTTATTGATTAGCCCTTATAGGCCATATCACAATATCAAACAAAACAACAAGGCTTGATAAGACTAGATTGCACTCTATGTAGTAAGTGAAAATAAGACACTGATATCGAGCAAGAATTTGGGGGTCTTGCTGTGAAGGTAGAGACCAGTCAGACCCACCAAAGAGGATCTGAGATAGCTCTGGCGAGATAGGAAGCAACCAATTGAATTTCCCCTTCATTCCCCAAATAAAATCGCACCAAGTTGAAGAAACGCCTCCGAGTTGTTTTATTTCGTTCCAGCTGGAGCGGATGTCAAGCTGCAATCGTTTGCCCAAAAGCGGACATACCATACAATGCAAAACATTCCATTCTTACAGAAAAACAGAGCTGTCAAAGTTCAAACTCTTCGCCCTCCGCCCCTTTGCCAGCTTCAAGCTGATTGGTTGGAGTCATCAGCTGGCAGGGAAGTGTGGTCGGCTTTGCAGCGCCTCAGCCAATCAGGAAGCCACCACCGCTTCGGGCTCTCAACCAATGAGAGTGGAGGAGCCGTTCCAGGTGGGAAACAATGAACCGGGAGGAAATGATGAGTGGATGAAGTGACTAAATGTTTGTCCAAGTGCTGGCGATTACTCCAAGAGTCCTCAAGCCAGCTTTGTATTGTCTCCAGTGAAGGAAATAAACATTTTTGGTCTGGCGAGGATGCCAGACCCCGTTAATCCTTAATCCTGGATATTGAAACATTGATGATATCTTGTCTTTGGTTTGGGCCAAGGGGATGCAAACAATGAATGAGGCAGATGGGACATCCAAATCCTCCTGAAAGCAGGATGCCCCCTTTGTGAGGAATGATAAGAATCACCATGAGGCACATCCTCTAGATGGGCCAGCTCCAAGGTCTGAAGGCGCGTGCCCAAGGGACATGTCCTTCAAATGGGCTTACTCCGAGGTTTGAAGGGACGTGTCCCCTGTTATTGTCCATGCAAGTGTTCTTGTTAAGTCCTTCTTTGTTTAGGGATTTACTAGCAAGCCTGGATTAACACAATTTTGCGCCCTAGGCCACACTTTGGAATTACGCTCCAGCCTTCCCTTCCCCCACCCCTCCAGCGCCCCCGACCCCCACCTTCCTTCGCCTCACATCCTAAAACTAAGATGATGGTTTTGGAGCCTGTTCGCCGCAACAGGGGACGGTGAAGATGCCCGGCTTACCTTTGGTGGCCTCTGGGTCGAGGTACATTTTCCCCTCGGCTCCTGTTGCACCCCAAGTAAATCCCTCCGGGGCTCTGCCTGGGGACCTGTGTGGCGGTGGGGCTCCGGCTCCTCCTCCTCTGCAGCTCCTCCTCCTTCTCCCCGCGGGCGAGCCCCTCAGACGCTGCTACGCAGAGGAGGCAAGGCGGGGAAGCCACAGGCTGCCGGTGGCCCAAGAGTGACCTGCACGAACAGGTTGGAGCCCCAGCTGTCGGCGGGAAAGAGCGGCATGAGGCGGAGGCAGCCCAGGAGCAGCGGCTTCCTTCCTCATCTCCATGTGTTTTTATTTGATTCAACATTTTATTGGGGGGGGTCCATGATCTGCACCCCCCTCGGCGTGCACCCCTAGGCCATAGCCTAGCCTGGCCTTATGGGTAATCCGGGTCTGTTTACTAGCCCAGGAAATGAGAGAATTCCTGAGCCTTGGTATGCTGGGTTCATGAAGAGGTGGCATTTCATATTTTCATGTGGAGACACGGGGAAGGGGAAAACATCTAGGGAATACATTCATATTGGAGGGAAATGGGAACTATGTCATCTCCTACCAACCCATCCCACCCACCAGAGCCCATTAGAATCCATAAATCATGGGGAGAGTTTCCAAAAAGTTTCCGAAAGTCCTTCAAAAGTAGGCAAAAGTCCCATAAAAGTTCAAGATAGTCCATAAGTGTGGGTTCCAGGGGCATTGCCATGTGGGGCCATGGGAAGAGCCTTAGGTTCCCACATGGGAGAGAGATAGGGGATTATGGGATCATTCCAGCCTGGTGTTCTTGGTAAAACTATGAATTCCTTGGTTTTAAACTATCTTTTATAGAGTCCTGGGGGGGGGGGTCACCTCTGATATAACTTCTTTGCAATATATGTAAGCAAGCCTCCCTTTAATGTGTACGTTCATGTTTCCCTCATCTCGAAATCCAAGCCCTTTGCAGCCAGATTGTCTCTGAGCATCTCCTTTTTTCTTGCTTTGCTCTTTTGCAGGACTCTGATCAATGCACAGTTCAGCGAAATCAAAGAAGCTTCCTTCGCTCACCTCCCTTTCCTGCAGTTTCTGTACGTCTTGAAAAATGACGGTGTCCCCAATTGACCCCTGTTTTGTCCTGGTTGGAAAAGGCTTTGTCACATGAGTCCTACCTTTTGAAACAGGGGCTGGGTGGCCATCTATCAGGGCTGCTTTGATGGTGAAGGCAGAATGGTGGGGGGTTGGACTGGATGGCTTTGAGGTCCCTTCCAACTCTAGGATTTGCTGATTCCAGGGTGTTTTGGACTACAACTCCCAGCATCCTGGCCATTGGGGTGATGGGATGTGTAGTCTCTCTCTGTTGAAATTCAACCCCACACTGCTCAAGTCTGCAGTCTTCAGTGAGGAACAGTTTAGTTAGCTTAGCATTCCCTTCTCCCATGTCTCTTGTATGACAGCTGGGGATCTGTCTTCTCCGTTTCTGCTCTCATTCTGATGGGTTGTTTACAATGGAACCTTTTCGACTGCAAGCCTTTTTGCACCTGACTTCTGCCTTCTTAGGCTTTAGTATGGAGCAGTCATTCCCAAAGTGGGCGCTACCGCCCCATGCTAAGCGCTGCAGCGATCCAGGGGGGCGGTGGTGCATTTGGGGGGATGTTAAAAGGAGACAAAAAAGGGAGAAAGAGAGAAAAGAGAAAGAAGGAGGGGGGAAAAGAGAGAAAGAAAATTCTCTGCACTGGAAATGTGGCACAGCTGGCTGGGTGTCAGCTGCATAAGATCTCCACTGACCAGAAGGTCATGAGTTTGAGGCCTGCCCGGGTCGAGGTGGGCTCTTGACCTATTGTGTAGCCTGTTGTTGACCTTTGCAACCCGAAAGACAGTTGCATCTGTCAAGTAGGAAATTAAGGTACCACTTAGTGGGGAGGCTAAATTTAACTGATTTACAAGGCCATGGTTAGAGGGAATCATAGGGTGCGAATGGAGCCGGAAGTGTCTGTGCTGGGCTCTCGCCGGGGCCTCTTTGGCCCAGAAGGGGCGTGGCTAGTGTGGGGAGGAGGGGGGCGCTCGTCCTCCGGCTGCGTCGCAGGTGTGTGTGCGTGCATGCCGGGCGTTGCGGCTCATGTGCAGGAGGGGGCTTTGGGGAGGGGCCGAGCCGGCTCGAGGAGAAGCGGGCCCTCATGGCGGCGCGGAGGAGGAGGCCGAGGAGGAGCGCGGCGCCGCCGCCATGAGGGACGGATGGTGAGGGAGGGCCGCCCTGGACCCCAAGGCCTCGCCCCCACATGGGGAAGGCGGAGAAGGGAGGCCGGGGAGGGAGTCCGCCGCTGAGCTGAGCTGAGCCGAGGGGTCCCCATTCCCTCCTCCCTGCCCCCTTGCAGTGCTCTCCCCCTGGCCTCCCTCGAGAGAGAGAGTCATCTCCATGCCGCGCGTTGCGGTTTTTTAAAAAAAAAAATTGTTCGTGTGAACTGCGCCCCCCTTGGCTTGTGCCCCTAGGCCATGGCCCAGTGTTGCCTTATGGATAATCTGGGCCTGGCTGGCTTCGAACTCATGACCTTTCGGTCAGTAGTGATCTTAATGCAGCTGACACTCAGCCAGCTGCGCCACAGTCCCGGTGCAGATAACTGGGCCAAAAGTGCATTTTGGAAGTGACGTTGTATTTGCTTTGGGCTTGAATATGTTTTCAAGCTGTTCTTATGGATTTTAACTGTGATTTTTTAAATAAAAAAAATACCATTGAGGTTTAATTCTGTTTTAACAAAATAATAATAATAATAATAGCCACTGATGTGCTTTCCACTTTGGCCCTAACTGATCCATCCCTGTGTGAGTCTCCCATCTCCAATCCTTTCTCTGTTTTTCTCTTTGCAGGTTGCTGAACTCCAACAAGTTTGCCATGATCCGGGACAATGCTTTTGTGGGGCTGTCACACCTGCAATACCTGTATGATGCATTTTTTGGCGGGGGGGGGGCGACACCCCACTATGAGTACCAATGGGTATAAATGGGAGAATAGCCGGTGGATACAGGCCTGGATTAACCAATTTTGGCGCCCTAGGCCACACTTTGGAATTACGCCCCCAAACCAACCTCTACCGCACCCCCCCCCCACCTCCTCCTCCTCGTGGCTCCGTGCGCCTCCTTCTTCCTACACGCGCCCCGGGGGCGAGCCTTCCCTTCCTTCCTCCTCCTCCTCGCCATGCGCCCGACTTCCTTGAGTCAAGGAAGCCGGACGCGTCGTGGAGGAGGAAGGGAAGCCCTGCCCCTGGAAGTGCTAGAAGATTGACTTAAAAAAAACCTTTTGGGGGGTCCGGATCTGGCGCCCCCCCCCTCGGCTGCACCCCTAGGCCGTGGCCTAGTGTGGCCTTATGGGTGATCCGGGCCTGGGTGGATAGAGACTCAACTCTATTTGTAATACCGATAGAAATATTCGCTAGTAGTATCTGAGATAGCACGAACTGGACAGGTTATAAAAGAGAGAAGGAAGAGATAAGATGAAATCTCTTTGCGGATGCTGCTGCTGCTGTTATGACAAGTCAACCATTATCTATGGCAGTGTCTCCCAACCTTCCATTAATACAGTTCCTTTTGTGGTGGTGACCCCCCAACCACAACATTATTTTCATTGCTACTTCACAACTGTCATTTTGCTACTGTTGTGAATCGTAATGTAAATATCTGATAAGCAGGATGTATTTTCAGTCAGTGGACCACATTTGGCACAAATACCTGATATGCCCAAATTTAAATACTGGTGGAGTTGAGGGGTGGTATTTACTTTGACATTTGGGAGTTGTAGTTGTTGGGTTTATAGTTATACTTAGTGTGTGTGTGTGTGTGTGTGTGTGTGGATATATATATATATATATCCATATATATAGTTGAGAGGGCAGCAATGGAGCAGCTGCAGACTTTCCTAAATTACACAGCTTGGCTAGACCCCTTCCAGTCCGGCTTCCATTCGGGGCATGGGACAGAGACGGTCCTGGTCTCCATCACAGATCAGCTGTGCTGCCATCTGGACCAAGGCGGATCGGCGCTGCTCGTGTTATTGGACCTCACAGCAGTGTTTGATACAGTCGATTACGATCTTTTGACTCACCGCCTTGCCGGAGCCGGGGTGAGGGAGACGGCTTTGAGTTGGCTGTCCTCCTTCCTCCGGAACTGAACACAGCGAGTGAGGAGGGGCGAGATGGTCTCCGAGGGTTCCCCCCTAATTTGTGGGGTCCCCCAGGGGGCCATTCTTTCCCCTCTGTTATTTAACATCTACATGCGACCACTTGCTCAGCTGGTACACAGTTTTGGGCTTGAGTGTCATCAGTACGCTGATGATACTCAGCTCATTCTGAAGATGGAGGGCAGGCCCGAAATCGTACCCGATAATTTCCATCTTTGTCTTGAAAGCGTTACTGGATGGCTGCGAGCCAGTAGGTTGAAGGTGAATCCAGCGAAGACGGAGATCCTCTGGCTGGGTCGCCCGGGCTCCAGCTTCCAACCCTGGACGGTGTGGCCTTATGCCCGTCGTCATCAGTAAAGAGCCTCAGAGTCCATTTGGACACACAGCTTTCAATGGAGATTCATATCGACATGGTCAGCCGAGTTGCGTTTTTCCATCTTTGCCAGGCTCGGAGGCTGACCCCCTTCCTGACCCGTCACGACTTGGCCGTGGTGATCCAAGCGGCGGTCATCTCAAGGCTAGACTACTGTAATGCTCTTTACGTTGGCCTACTTCTGTCGGTGACCCGGAAACTTAAGTTGGTACAGAACGCCACAGCCCGATTGCTTGCAGGTGTTCCTGCGAGCCACCACATTACACCTATTCTGCAGAAGCTGCATTGGCTGCCTGTCGAATTCCGGATCACCTTCAAAGTGTTTCAAGGCCTTATATGGTCTGGGGCCAGTGTACCTGAGGGATCGCCTTAACCCATATTGTCCCATGAGATCACTGAGATCGGAAGATCAGGATATTCTCCTTATTCTGAGTGTTAAAGTTTACCACCTTACCTCAACGAGGAGAAGGGCATTTTCTATCATTGCCCCCACGCTTTGGAACTCCTTGCCGCCGTAGATCAGGTCACTCCGAGACGTTATGGCGTTTCGGAAGGCATGCAAGACCTGGTTATTCCGACAGGCCTTTGCAACCTGAGATGATCTTAGTTGTATACATTGATTTTAACACTAAACAATTTGCTGTATTTTAATGTATTTTAATGTTTATTATGTTCGCTGTACACTGTTGTGATTTGTGAGCCACCCCGAGCCACCCGGGAGTGGCGGCCAAGAAATTGAATAATTAAATAAAATAAAATAATATTAGTATTATATAATATTATATTGTGCTCTAGTTTTTAGAGTCTCAACCAATCACAACATAGTTTGTGCCACGGAAAACAAAGTTTCTGGAGCAGAACAACTGTTTCCAAAGTAGGGACTGCACAATTAAACAAGAAATGACACTTCCAAAAGAGGAAGTGAAAATGTTTCAAATTTTGTTACATAGTGTTAGTGCTAGAATTTTTTTTTAAAAATCCCATTCTTCCTCCTCAGGTTCATCGAGAACAATGAAATCCAGGCCTTGTCGAAAGGCACCTTCCGTGGGCTCAAATCGCTGACGCACCTGTGAGTCGTAGCAACAGGAATGTCTCTAATAACAATGATAATGATAATAATAATAGGAAGCATCCTTACTTACTTTAGTTACTTAAGTGATCCCTCGTAGCTCGAGGATGATGGTCTTCTAGATGTGGCGTCTTGGCATGGGTCCGCAGGTGGCTGTGGAGCCCTATTCTTGATCCGCATGTTCTCCCGCAGTGGGGACATCGGTTTCCAGACGGAAGGCAGTCCCAGTCAGGATTGGCACAGTGCACCTTCTTCCTCTTGGCACTTTTCTCCCTTTCACCCTCCATTCGTGCCTCTTCGAATTCTGCAGCACTGCTGGTCACAGCTGACCTCCAGCTAGAACGCTCAATGGCCAGGGCTTCCCAGTTCTCTAATGTATCAAAAACAGGGGAGTGCCGATAACCAAACAAAAGCAAAGGACCAAAAGGTCTCCGTATTAAATACAGTCACAAAAATAATAACATTCCCAATGGGATTACCGTATCCTGGAATTAAGAGTCCAATCTCAATGTCCATAACCCAAAAGTCTTTTATAATCCACGTGCCATTGATATACAGTCCATAGAATTGTTCACAGTGCTGGCATCTCCGTGGTATTCAGGTAACAACATAATCCATACATGATTCCAATAAGCCGTGTCTGGAAACACAGAAGATGTACCACCCTGATCAGTCAATACCCCAATTCGGCGCTATCGCTATGACGGGCGGCGGGGTGGTGAAATTACACAGATGGGTGTACACAGCCGACGAGGCACATTAGCAGAGAACTCCAATCTCTCGTTTCGACTCACAGAATAAGTCTTTTCAAGGCTCAATGTAGTCCCAAATCTGGTTCCCACAGCAGCGTACCCAAACGGCAATCAATACTCTGTAATATAACATCAAAATATTAGCTTGAAAACCCCGATAGGGGGGGCCTCTAGGAGGTCCCGAAGGCAACTCTCAAATTTTAACAAGAGGAATGGATCACAATGATCCCTAGCAGTGGCAATGTTATAAATACATCAATTGTAATCTCAACATAAAACATGGTTATAATCCCTAGCAAGATCTGCTATACTCGCTTTTGCCATAAGCCCTTCGGCGACATGGGGATTGGTCCGCATTGAATAGGTACGTCCGACTCCTGTGTCATGTAGCTGTATGTTTTATGTTGAGATTACAATTGATGTATTTATAACATTGCCACTGCTAGGGATCATTGTGATCCATTCCTCTTGTTAAAATTTGAGAGTTGCCTTGGGACCTCCTAGAGGCCCCCTATCGGGGTTTTCAAGCTAATATTTTGATGTTATATTACAGAGTATTGATTGCCGTTTGGGTACACTGCTGTGGGAACCAGATTTGGGACTACATTGAGCCTTGAAAAAGACTTATTCTGTGAGTCGAAACGAGAGATTGGAGTTCTCTGCTAATGTGCCTCGTCGGCTGTGTACACCCATCTGTGTAATTTCACCACCCCCCGCCGCCCGTCATAGCGAATTTCGCCGGAATCGGGGTATTGACTGATCAGGGGTGGTACATCTTGTGTTTCCAGACACGGCTTATTGGAATCATGTATGGATTATGTTGTTACCTGAATACCACGGAGATGCCAGCACTGTGAACAATTCTATGGACTGTATATCAATGGCACGTGGATTATAAAAGACTTTTGGGTTATGGACATTGAGATTGGACTCTTAATTCCAGGATACGGTAATCCCATTGGGAATGTTATTATTTTTGTGATTGTATTTAATACGGAGACCTTTTGGTCCTTCCCAGTTCTCTCTCCGTGTCTATGCCACAGTTTTTAAGGTTGGCTTTAAGCCCATCTTTAAATCTCTTTTCCTGTCCACCAACATTCCATTTCCTGTTTTTGTTCGGAGTAGACTATCTGCATCCAATGTGTGATCCAATACAAAAGCCAGCATAGTGATCTTGTTTGCTGTGTACTAATCTTGTTATGTTTCAAGCAACAATAATAAGAACAACAACAACAAGAACTACAGATATGTCCAAGTATGCATGTTGGTCTGTTGATACCATCCTCTGTGATGTCACTGGATTGGCTGTTGCATGTGGGGAAGGAAGGAAGGAGGGAAGGAAGGGGAGGGGGAAAGAAAAAAGAGGGAAGAAAGAGAAAAGAAAGGAGGAAACTATGAGTGGAGGGAAGGAAAGACAGGAAGGCAAAGGAAGGGAAGAGGGAAGGAAGAGAAAGAAGAGAATGCGAAGGAAGGAAGAAAGGCAAGGAAAAGAAAAAGGAGGGAAGGAAAGGGGGAAACTATGAGGGGAGGGGAGGAAGGACAAAGAGAAAGGAGGGGAAGAAAGAAGGAAGAGAAAGCAAAAAAGAGAATGGGAAGGAAGGAAGGTGTGAAAAGAAAAAGGAGGAAAGGAAAAGGGGGAAAACTATGAGGAAAGAATGAATGAATGAATGAAAGAAGGAAGGAAGGTGTGAAAAAGAAAAAGGAGGGAAGGAAAAGGAGGGAAACTATGAGGGGAGGGGAGGAAAGATGGGAAATGAAAGGAAGAAGGAAGAGAAATAATATAATAGGAAGAAAGGAAGGAAGGAGAGGAAAAGAAAAAAGAAGGAAGGAAAAGGGGCAAAACTATGAGGGGAGGGGAGGAAAGATGGGAAGGGAATGGAAAGAAAGAAGGAAGGAAGAGAAATAAGATAATAGGAAGGAAGGAAGGAGAGGAAAAGAAAAAGGAGGGAAGGAAAAGGGGCAAAAGTATGAGGGGAGAGAAGAAAAGATGGGAAGGGGACGGATGGGAAAAGGGAAGGAAGAGAATGGAAAGGAAAGAAGGAGAGAAAAGAAGGGAAGGGAAGGGAGGGGGAAAGAAAAAGAGAGGGAGGGAAGTGTGTGAAGGAAAGTAAAGGAAGGAAGGGAGGAAGAAAAGAAAGGGAAAGGTGTATGAGGGAAAAGGAGGGAGGGAGGAAAGCTCCACAAAGAGGGCCTGTCCACAAAATGTTCTTCCTTCCTGGTAAAAACAGCACTCCTTTCAAAACCCCAAATCCAAAAGGAAGAGAAGGGCATTGTATGGAGCAAGATCTGGAACGTTCCCCTTGGGGTGCTGCCTGGGTGCAGATGCGCACCTTTCCCTGACATCTAACCTTTCTTTCTTTCTGATTGTGTTCCAGGTCTTTGGCCAACAACAACCTGCAGGCGTTGCCCAGGGATCTCCTGAAGCCCTTGGAAATCCTCAGCGACTTGTAAGCTTTCTTCTTTCTTCATTGAAGAGGATGGCTGTGGCTGGCTTTATTTCCTACTGAGATAGGGACTCCTCAAGGCGCATCAATACTATAGAACGGGCATGGGCAAACTTTGGCCCTCCAGACTGTTATACTATGTTAAACTATGGAGCCCTTACTTGAAAGTGTTATTTCTTGTTGAACTGTGCGATCCTTACATTGAAAGGAGTTGCTCTACTCCAGAAACGTTGTTTTTGTGGCTGCCACAAACTAGGTTAAATGTGTTTAGACTCTACGATGAGATATTCATTGCATGACTTGAGCAAAAAGTGCTGCTGCACAAAGACAAAGTTTTTGCAGTTTCATAAAGTTTTAAAAAAATGATAGAACCAATGAGGAAATTACATTTACAACCCAGGGAAAAATTATGTAATAGTATACTACTACTACTACTACTAATATAATATTATATAATATATAAAATGGTTTAATAGAGGAGAGGTATAACTGAGGGGCGCTGGGTCCTGTGACCTGTGACTGCGACAACCGCCAGAATTTTAAGATCCATGAAAAGGAAGGACCGGTCACCTCCAAGTTGGAAGAGCCCGACAGTGGCGGCAACATATGGAGGCCTGAATGGGCCGGATCCAGTGCCGCATCTTGTGGGGCCGCGTTCTGTGGGGCCGGATCAACTCACTATAGAATATCTACACCAGTGTTTCTCAACCTTTTTTGAGCCGTGGCACACTTTTTACATTTACAAAATCCTGGGGCACACCACCAACCAAAATGACACTCTAACACAGTAATACATATAGTTAACAGACCTTGAGCTTTGGAGTTGTAGTTCACCTATATCCAGAGAGCACTGTGGACTCAAACAATGTTGGATCAGGACCAAACTTGCCATGAATACTCAATATGCCCAAAAATATGCTCCAAAGCTGCTTTGCCCCCCCCCCCCCGCCTCCCTCGCCTTCTCCAGCCATCGGGTCAAGGCGCAACCCCGTCCCGAAGGCTGGAAGAGGCCAGGCTGGGCCCAGGGAGGCGGCGGGAAGAGCAGCACCACAGCTGCTTCGCCCCCCGCCTCCCTCGCCTTCTCCAGCCATCGGGACGAGGCGCAGCCAGGCTGGGCCAAGGGAGGCGGCAGGAGAACAGGCCCTGCCTGGGAGCCGGGTTTGGCCGTCTCGTGTCCTGCACCGGAAGACGCGAGTCGGACAAACCCGGTTCCTGGTCAGGGCCTGGGCCCTGCGGGGAGCCGTTCTCCCGGTTCGTGGCTCTGCTGGGCTTGGCGGAGCCGCGAGCCGGGGGCGGGGCTCCCGAAGTGCCCAGGTTTCCACCTCCTCCTCCTCCGGAAGTGAGTCCACAGGATAGACTCTATTGTGTGGCTCACTTCTGAAGGAGGAGGAGGAGAGCGTCGCCCGGCCCCTCCCCTCCTGAGCCTCCCCTGCCTCTCTAGGTCCTAGAGAGGGTCTTTTTTCTCAACCGCTGATCGACGATCACCTGGTGTGTTGTGGAAAAACCTTGGAGGGGGGAGAAAGGAGGGGGGAAAGAGTTTTCTCGTGGCACACCAGCGGATCCCAAACGGCACACCAGTGTGCCCCGTCACAGCGGTTGAGAAAGACTGATCTACACAATGAGTACCAGCAACTCCTACTCTGCTTTAAAAACTTCGGCGAATTCTTAAAGAGACTGAACATTCCCCTACCTCAGGATTGGAGTCTGGCCCCAGAGTTTCTACTCCAACCCCCCTCCAGCAAGAATCCCTAGATTTATGCTGGGATCAATCCTGGGATTTCCCAGCTGAGAGGTCCATCGATAAGGGGCTGGGAGACCTAGACTTAGATGAACGACTTACAATCCCCTCGGACGGTGTCGCCAGGAAGATGGCCGAGGAGGAGGACATCAGAGAGGATTCTGGGTGCCGAGACGGAGACTTGTTGCCCATGGCCGATCGTATGTGGTGCTGACCAATTCAACTGCCCTGCGCCGGTGGGATGTCCATGGAGTGACCAGACGCGCCTGGATGCCACTGGAATTCTGGCCTGGCCTTGGGGGAGCCGCCTCCGACGCCATGACCACCTGGTGGAAACGAACCGGGAGCATGAGGCGGACGACCTTGATGACGCCGAGAGGAGGTGGTCTTTCTTGTCCTTCCCCGATCTAAGCCGGAAGAAACGAACACGCAGACACCGGAAGAGTTGCCGGAAGAGAAAGCAAAGAAACTCCAGGCTTCCGGTCTGCCAACGGACCATCCGGAGACAGCAGTCCCCCAGGATGCAGGGGTTCCTAGGATGATGGGCTCCTCTTCGGTGAATAGAGACAACACTGAGGTCCACCGAAGACATCGAGCTACCCCCATAATTCCTGGGAAGAACGCTGGAGACAGGGACGGCCTCGGATCTAATCTGGACAAAGTTTCAGGAAGTTGTGAGCACAAGAAATATAGGTCTAGGACTTTCTGGGGACTGGGCTTTGGGAGTTGGGCTAGATCGAACTCCCATAGCCCCAAGTTTGGGACTAAGAAGACCGAAGTCACCAAGGTTCCTCCTAGCTCATTACATCACAGGACCACCATTGGTGGAAGAACGTTCCCCTATCCTTCTGACACTTCCATCATTGATCTTCTCCATTTTTGTATATCCTGACTAATTGTATTGGTGTAATGTACCAGCTGTATAACAGTTTCATCTGGTTTTCTTTTAGTGAGTATGCGTAGTTCTGTTTCCAAGTATATCTCCATAGCCTTTCCCAGGCATCCTGGGATATCCTATGGCCTATATTATCCTTCCATTTTTCCATAAATTCTTTTATTGGTTGTTTCTCATATCTATTCGTAAGTATCAATTTATATAGCTTACTCACTTTTTCCTTTGAGTTTGTAGTAAGATTCTCCCTGCTGGGGTTTGAGTATCTACCCAACCTGTCTTTTTTTGTCTACATTGTATCTTTTGGCTAATTGGTGGTATTGAAACCAATTTAGGTTATATTCCCTAAGTTCTTCCTGTGTCTTCAGGACATAAGTGTTTAGTTCTTTCTTTAAGAGATCTTTATATACTGGCCCGTTTTCCTTCCTTATTTTTATGATTTGAAATGCCTCTAATGGGGAGATCCATTTAGAATCCTTTACATAATAAATCTTAATATTTGTTCCATATTTTTAGAGAGGGTGCTTTTATTATATGATTTTTAAATTTTTGTCTTGTTTGATTTTATCATATATCAGGTAGCCGTGCCAGCCATATTTGTTCTCCCATCCTTCTAAGTTTAGGAGTTTCCTGTCCTTCAAATTCAACCAATCTTTTAGATTGTCCAGACAGTTGGCTTCATAATATGCCATCAAATCGGGGAGGCCGAAGCCTCCGTTCTGGGGGAGTTCAATAAGATATTTTTGTTTTATTCTCGGCTTTTTCCTGCCCAGATGAAATCAGCTAAATCTGCTTGCCATCTTTGGAACAGGGTTTGATTCTTTAAGATAGGTAGTGTCTGGAGTAAAAAGTTTATTTTGGGGAATATCTTCATTTTGATTACGGATATCTTACCTAGCAGAGATAATTTTAAGGTCTTCCAATTTTTTAGGTTTTCTTTTATTTCTTTCCAAGTTTTTTCATAGTTATTTTTAACTAATTGACAGTTTTTGGCGGTCAAGTTTATTCCTAAATATCTTATTTTCTTTGATATTGGTATGCCGAATTCTTTCTCTATCGCTTCTGCTTCTTTTTTATCTATATTTTTTACCAAAATTTGAGATTTATTTTTATTTAATTTAAAACCCGAAATCTCTCCAAATTTTTCTATTTTCCTTATCCAGGGTCCCATGTTTTCTGATGGGTTTTTGATCATACACGCTAAATCGTCTGCAAAAGCATAGATTTTGTACTTTATATCATTTATAGTCAATCCTTTTATTTCTTCCAAATTCTGGATAAAGATGCAAGCCATGATTTTTGAGATAATGCAGTTTAAAGTTGATTTAAAACTGGAAATATTTCTTTTGAATATTACAGAAGCAAAGCAAATGAGAAAGGAGTCGGAGAAACTTCTGTGGTATATAAACACGGCGGCCAGAATAGTTGTAGCCAGGTACTGGAAGAGGAGAGAAGTACCGGAAGAAAAGAGATATTGTAGACGAGATTAGAAATTGCAGAAATGGATCGTTTGACACAATTATTGAGAGGAACCCCAACTGAACAATTCTCTAAAGTGTGGAAACCCTTTGTAGAATATATTAACAAGAAAGAAAATATAAACTTAAAGGGTTTTTGGATATAATGATTGTAAAGCAGTGCAACAAGACCCCTAAATCTATACGCTGTTATACCGATGGGTGAAGTGAACCAATACGTTTGTTTTAAATGTTTATGTACAACCTAACGTGATTACCCACCCAACCCTTTCCCCACCCCCCCCTCCCCCCACCCAACTCCTACTGTTATTCATGTCAATGTATTGTCAACTCAACGATGTAATGTTTTGTTTTTTAAACCAATAAAATTCTTTATATATATATATATATATATATATATATATATATATATATATATATATATAAAGGTTCCTCCTAGCTGTGACTGACCCCTCCCTGGGCCCCAGCTAGAGTTAGATAGAAATGGCATAATCTGACTGTTTGTATTTAACTGTGACAGTCTTGTTTTAGTGCACTCTGTCTTTGTATTATGGTTACTCTTCAATTTTACTGTAGACCGAGCCCTCGGGGAGTGGTGGTCTAGAAATGTGAAGTAATAAATAAATAAATAATAATAATAATAATAACAATAACAATAACAATATAGTTGGAAGAGGCCCTAGGCAGTACGCATGGGTAGGTTCAGTCGGAATCTTTGTAATTTGGAATAAATTTGGATCAAATTCTTTTTTGAAGCGATTTCGAAGTGATTTGGGAACCCGGAAGTATCCTTGCCATTTCGAAGCATTTTCCGCCATTTCGCTTACGAATCAGTAAGTGAGTCGGAAATGAGTCAGCTTTTCAAAGCAGTGTGGATGGATTCCTTTCGGTTCCCTTTCTCTCGCACATCAGTCCTGGGCAAGAGAAGCAGTTTTACCCAGTGTGGATGGATTCCTTCCCTTTGCTTCCCTCTCCCCTTCTGGAATAAAACAACTCAGCTACAGATCAGCTACGTTACTAGCTGGACCAAGGTGGATTGGCGCTGCTTGTGTTATTGGACCTCACAGCAGCGTTCGATACTGTCGATTACGATCTTTTGACTCACCATCTTGCCGGGGCTGGGGTGAGGGGGACAGCCTTGAATTGTCCCTCCTTCCTCCAGAACCGGACACAGCGAGTGAGATGGGGCGAGGTGGTCTCCGAGAGCTCCCTCTTAAATTGTGGGGTTCCTCATGGGGCCATACTCTCCCCTCTATTATTTAACATCTATATGCGACCACTTGCTCAGCTGGTGTGTAGCTTTGGGCTGGAATGTCATCAGTACACAGATGACACCCAGCTCATTCTGAGGATGGCGGGCAGGCCCGAAACCGTACCCGATAATTTCCATCTCTGCCTCGAAGCCGTTACTGGATGGCTGCGAGCCAGTAGGTTGAAGGTGAATCCAGCGAAGACGGAGATCTTCTGGCTGGGTTGTCCGGGCGGTAGGGATGCACAGCTTCCGACCCTGGACGGCGTGGCATTATGCCCGTCGTCTTCAGTAAATTAGCCTTGGAGTTCTTTTGGACCCTCTGCTGTCAATGGAGGCGCAAATCTCCGCTGTCAGCAGAGTGGCGTTTTTCATCTTCGCCAGGCTAGGAGGCTGGCCCCTTACTTGTCTCGGCACAACTTGGCCACGGTGATCCAAGCCACGGTCATCTCTGCATTGGCCTGCCTCTGTCGGTGACCCAGAAACTCAAGATGGTGCAGAACGCCGCAGCTCGGTTGCTCGCAGGAGCTCCTGCGAGCTGCCACATTACACCAATTCTGTGGGAACTGCACTGGGTTCCTATTGAGTACCGGATCACCTTCAAAGTGTTAGTCTTGACTTTTAAGTCCTTGTATGGTCTGGGGCCAGTGTACCTGAGGGACTGCCTAACCCCATACTGTCCCACGAGAACACTTCGATCTGAAGAGAGGAACCTTCTAGCCGTGCCCAATGTCAAACAATACCACCGAACTTCAACACGGAGAAGGGCGTTCTCCATCATTGCCCCAGTTCTCTGGAACGCACGACCCCCGAAGGTTCGAGCCTTGTGTAATCTGTTGGCCTTTCGGAAGGCCTGCAAGTTGGCCCTATTTCAGCAGGCCTTTGAGTCGTAATGTCCTATCCCCTAGGACTTGTGTTATCTCTTAGGAATTGTTTTATCCTTGTGGTCTTATTGCTGTTGTAGATTTGTTGTTTTATTATGGTGCTTGATGTAAGCCGCCCCGAGCCGGTTGGGAGAGGTGGACAATAAATCTAATAAATAAATAAATAAATGAACTACTTTCAAAGTAAAGACCACCCAGTGAAACAGGAAATAACACTTTGAAACCATCAATGAAGGATTCGGAAGTCTCGGAAGTTCTGAAAAGTTTTGCATTTTTTCCCTGTGAAGATCGGAATTTATTTATTTATTTATTTATTATAAATAAATAGACTTTAAATCCGAACCACCAGTGCCCCCTACATCCGAAATGAGGTTTGAACCATTTTTTTTTATCAAACAAGCCTACTAGGCAGGAAAACACAATCCATGTGCTTCTGGAAGCCCCGAAATCTATATCTATATATCTTATCTATCTCTATCTATCTATCTTTACTTATCTATCTATACGTAGCTTGCGGCAGCAACAAAAGCAAAGTTCCTGGAGTAGAACAACTTTCAAATGACTTGATGTTTCCTGCCTCCCACAGAGACCTGCGTGGCAATGCCCTGACCTGTGACTGCAACATCAAGTGGCTGGTGGAGTGGATGGAGAGCACCAACACGAGTGTCCCGGCCCTCTTCTGTGGCGGGCCCCCTCGGTATCAAGGCCAGAAGATCCGGGAACTGCCTCTCAAGGACTTCGACTGTGTCACCACGGGTGAGGAGGGCTGCTATTGGCAAAACCCTCTTGTAAATGGGACTGTAAACTGGGAGGTGGGAGAAGGAAGCAGTACAGGGTGATGCAAAGGATCAAGGATCTGGAGAACAAGCTCCATGAGGAGCGACTTAAAGAGCTGGGCATGTTTAGCCTGCAGAAGAGAAGGCTGAGAGGAGACATGATGAGGGCCAGGGATCAAGATGTGAGGGGAAGTCACAGGGAGGAGGGAGCAGGCTTCCTTTCTGCTGTCCTGGAGGCTAGAACATGAAATAAGGGCATTGAACTACAGGAAAGAAAGGAGATTCTACCTGAAGTTCCTGTGAGAGCTGTTCAGCAGTGGAACTCTCTGCCCTAGAGTGTGCTGGAGATTTCTTTTTTGGAGGCTTTTAAACAGAGGCTGGAAGGACATCTGTCGGGGGTGTTTTGAATGTAATTTTCCTGCTTTTTGGCAAAATGTCATTGTAGTGGATGGCCCACAAGGCAGTGTAAACATGTTGTTTTCCACCCAAGAGTTAATCATTGTCTCTGGTCATGTCAGCTTCAGCGGTTTGGCCCTTTATGAATTCTTCACCTCCTTTTGTAGTTTTCCAGACCTCAAGATTGTGTTTTCAGCCTTTGCCAGGCTCCGTTCATGCACACATTCAACCCACAAATCATACGTATTGATCACAAAGGGGCTCTCCAAGGTTCCTAGACCAGATCCAGCTCTTTGGGAGAGCCCAGTCTTCAGCTGTTTGGCCAATGAACCTAACTTGTCTGAGTGCACTATGACTCTTTCTGGCTCTTTCCGGCCCAGATTTCGTGGTGCACCAGGTGCTGCCGTTCCAGTCGGTGTCTGCAGAGCCTTTTCTCTACTCCAGCGACCTCTATGTGGCCTTGGCCCAGCCCAGCTCCAGCAGCTGCGCCATCCTCAAGTGGGACTACGTTGAACGCAAGTTCCGGGATTTTGACCGCATCCCCGGTAAGGAGCTACCATCCAGTACGGGCCGTCCTTCAGTTACAAACATCCGACTTACAAACAAACCACAAAGATGTTAACTCTTCCCTGTGCCATCCAAAGGCAATCTATTTCTCCATCTCTCTGTACATTTGCCTGGAGCTAGACTTAAGAAATGTCCCTGTTCTGACTTACAATCAAATTCAACTTTAAGAACAACCTACAGCAGTGTTTCCCAACCTTTTTTGAGCGGGGGCACACCACCAACAAAAAATGACACAAAATGACACTCTAACACTGTAAAGAACAGCTGGGGGATGGTGGCCTGCTGGGAGCAACTGCTGGGAGTGCCGAAGCCGAGGGAGGGGAAGGAGCCAGGCCAGGCCATGCCCCTCCCCCTCCCCGAGGCTTCAGCTCTCCTACAGCTTCTCCAGCCTTGAGGGGGCAATGCCAAGCCAGCGGTGGCAGAGCCAGCACAATGCTGGCTTGGCACTGCCTCCTCAAGGCTGGAGAAGCTGTGGGAGAGCTGAAGCCGGGGGGAGGGGGCAGAGCCATGCCATGCCCCGCCCCCCTGGCTTCAGCTCTCCCACAGCTTCTCCAGCCTTGAGGGGGCAGTGCGAGCGAGGGGCAGGAGTCATGGCCCCTGTCCCTGGCGCCGCTCTCCGCCATGACTCCTGCCCCTTGCTCGCTGAAGCCGCGGAGGAGGAGCATGAGCGGTGGACGGGCTTCAGTGGGCAGGGCTCCTCCTCCACGCCGTTTCAGCGAGCGAGGGGTAAGAGTCATGGCGGGAGTCATGGCGGATTAGAGGCTGGCTGGGGAAATGGCAGAAGGAGGCGGCGCACCGGCCCCTTCTTCTTTTTCTTCTTTGCCGCCCGGCCCTTCCCCCCCCCCCCAAGCAGCAGGAGTTTGACAGGAGGAGGGGGAAGGAAGGGGGGCAGAGAGCTTTTCTCACGGCACAGCAGGAGGTCTGTCACGGCACACTACTGTGCCGCGTCACAGCGGTTGGGAAACACTGACCTACAGGACCTGTTTTGTTTGGAACTTGGGGCCTTCCTGCCTGGCCAGAAAGAAGGGGACTGGACTGGATAGTCTTTATGAGTCCCCTTCAAACCTATGATACAAGGGTTGAATGAAAAGTAATGCCTCCAGCTTCGTAACTCCTCAACAGATGGCAGTCCTGGTATGTAGCAGATATTGGCTTCTTCAGTAGACTCTTCTCTACAGTTCCGTTTGGGTGGGAAGCCTTAGCATTGAACGGTTGTGTTGTTAAAGTCCAAATTATGGAACCCGGCGCAGACGGTTGGTCAATGCGACTTAGGCAACGTGCAGTCATTGAATTCTTGACAGCAGAAGGTGTCACCCCAAAGGAGATTCTTCATCAGAAAATGCAAGCTGTTGATGGGGATTGTGTTGATGTGAGTCCAGTGCGTCGTTGGGTGAGTACATTTAAAGATGTTGAGGTGGGAACATCTGACTTGCATGACAAACAAAGAGTAGGACGTCCTGTGACAGCAACCACTGAGTTTCACAAGATAAAGGTTGACAGATTGATTCAGGATGATCGTCGTATCGCTCAGAGTGAGAAATTTCACGCATAATCGGCATTTCACAAGAACGTGTGGGTCACATCATTGCTTTGCTTGACTATCAGAAGATCTGTGCACGATGGGGACCCAGGATGCTGATGCCTGAAACGTCAAATGCCACCACACCAGAACTTCAGAGACTGGATCTCACCACCGTACGGCAACCTCCATACAGTCCAGATTTAGCACCATCTGACATCCATTCGTTCCCGATAATGAAATAAAATCTGCAGGGACATCATTATGTTTCTGATGAAGACGTTGAGAGAACAGTGAGACGTCAGTTGTGGAAACAGAGTGCCGACTTCTGTGACGGCTTCAGAAAACTTGTTCCTCGTTTGCAGACATGTATCCAATTGTCTGGTCATTCTGTGGAAAAGTGAATAGTGGTAGTTAAAGAGCACATTCTAAGGATTATTTCTGCGTTGGATTTATTAAAATATTCCTATCTTAACCCAAGTAACGAAGGTGGAGGCATTGCTTTTCATTCAACCCTATCTGTCTCAGATCGATAGATAGATAGGTGGAGAGTCTCTCAGTGAAGGAGATGGTGGGATATAAAACAAAGTCAATAAATTAATAGAAAGATTGGGACCAACCAATCTATAAAAATAAAATTGCAAATGTATGTTTGTGAGTGACCTCATAACTCAAAAAATACTTCACCTATTGCTTTGAAATTTGGAAACAATGTAGCAATCAAACAGATGAAGGTTTTAAAGTTATCAAAATCCAGTTATAATACAGATGTCACACCTGTGACAGGTAAAAACATGTCCCTTCAAAAACAGCACCATCTGCTGGTCACCCAGGCAACTGCTAAGGTTCGAAACCTTACTTCTCCTGTGCTTGGCAATTCCTCTCCTTCCCTCCACGCTTGCTCATTGGCTGGAGGGGAACACTCCCGCCTTACCCACTGATTGACTCTTTCTTCCCACCGGATGTTGCTGGTGGCGGCTCATCGCCAACAGGAAGGAAAGGAGGAGGAGGGCAGGGACGTCGAAGGCCTTTTGGAAGGGACTCAATGGCAATCTGTGAGGCTGTGGTGAGAGAGTGTTGTCAGGAAGGCTGGGGAGGCTGGCCGGTCAAGAATACACCAATAAAGCCCTCCAGGCAGATGGCCAGCCAACCATAAATAAGATAGACTCACCCGCACGCACACCACAGGTATCACAGATCTGGAAGAGACCCCAAGGTGCCACCCAGTCCAACCTTTTTCTACCATTTAGGAGGACGCCATCAAAGCCCTTCAGGCAGATGGCCAGCCAGCTGTAGAAAATGAAAAACCATATAATATATAAGTGTGTGTATGTATGTATGTATGTATGTACTGTATGTATATACACACACATACACACACATATATATACACACATATACTGTACATACACATACATACACACATGACAGAGATCATACATCTGGAAGAGACTGCCAAAGACGATCTAGTCCAACCCTCTTCTAACATGCAAGAAGACACCATCAAAGCCCTCCAGGCAGATGGCCAGCCAGCTGTAGAAATGAAAACCATATAATATATGATATGATAAATCATATATATATCTACATCTGCACAGACAATAGAACAACAAAAATATTGTATACCCACAAGCATTATGAAATTCCATACATTAGAAACCATCTCTTTCTTTTCTCTCTCTTTTCATTGTGAAATCACATATATTAGAAACCAGCTTTTTCTCTTTTCTTTCTTTCCCATTTCACCACACAGGGACACAGCAACGCGTGGCCGGGTACAGCTAGTGTGATAATAACAATATAGATACTGCCCTAAATGCTGTTGTTGATCTTGACTTGAGTAGACCTGTTGAACCAAGATTTATCTCCATGTTGACTGATCATTGAACAATTGAATGGGTCTACTCCAGTTGGTATGAACCAACATGATGATGTTGGTGACGACGATGGCAACAACAACATGTTGTTGTTGATTATGATGATAATCATATAAATACTGCCCCAAATCCTGTTGTTAGTCTTGACCTGAGTAAGCCCATTGAATCAAAAAGATTTCCCTACAAGTTGACTGATGATTGAGCAATGTGATAATAATAATATAGATGCTGCCCTAAATCCTGTTGTTGTTCGTGACTTGAGTAGATCTATTGAATTCAGGAGATTTATCTCCAAGTTGACTGACCATTGAGCAATAAAGTGGGTCTACTCCAGTTGGAACCAACCAATGTGAGAATAATAATATAAACACTGCCCAAAATCCTGTTGTTGGTCTTGACTTGAGTAGACTAGTTGACTCAATGTTGACAGATCATTGAATGATTGAATGGGTCTACTCTAGCTGAGATGAATCAACATGCCAGCAATTATAGCAGTTAGATATAATTGGAGTGCAGTTTCCACCAGTCTTGCCAATGGTGAGGGATGATGGGAAATACAGTTCATGAGCATCTGGAGAATGTCATGATTTCTGACTTGAGTAGACTAGGTGACCCAATGTTGACTGATCATTGAATGATTGAATGGGTCTACTCTAGCTGGGATGAACTAACATGAGAGCAACCACTGTTATATATAATTGAAGTGCACTTCCCCACAGTCTTGCCAGTGGTGAGGGATGATGGGGAGTGTACTGTAGTTCGCAAGCATCTGGAGAACCCCATGATTTCTATCCCTACGTTGGCCCTGTGGGGTCAAGAACGTTTGGTGTTTCTCCTCCTCCATTGATGCCTTCTTCTTTCCCCTCCAGCCCATTCAGCTGTCTACTGCAAGCCCATCGTGGCTGAATCCCAGCTCTACGTGGTGGCGGCCCAGCTCTTTGGGGGCTCCTACATCTACCGCTGGGACACCAACATCGACAAGTTCATCAAGATCCAGGATATCGACAGCCAGAAGATCCGCAAGCCCAACGACATTGAGGCCTTCCAGATCGAGGGCGAGTGGTTCTTCGTCATTGCGGACAGCTCCAAGGCTGGCTCCACCAGCCTCTACCGCTGGAACCAGAACGGCTTCTACCCGCACCAGGATTTGCACTCGTGGCACCGGGACACAGACGTGGAGTACGTAGAGGTGGAGGGCAAGCCCCGGCTGATCATCTCTAGCAGCTCCCAGGCCCCCATCATCTACCAGTGGAACCGGGGCCAGAAGCAATTTGTCCACCTCTACGATGTGTCGGACGTGATGGATGTCCAGATGGTCAAGCACTTCCGGGTCAAGCGGGACAACTACCTGTGCCTCAGCCGCTACATCGGGGACTCCAAGGTGGTCAAGTGGGAGGGGCAGCGCTTCACAGAGGTGCAGACCCTCCCCTCCCGGGGATCCATGGTCATGGAGCCATTCCGAGTGGCCCAGCGCCAGTACATGGCCTTAGGCAGTGACTTCTCCTTCACCCACATCTACCTCTGGGAGGAAGAGAAACAAAGGTTCTCCAAGTTCCAGGAGCTCTCCGTCCAAGCGCCACGCGCTTTCTGCCCTGTGCCCTTGGAGGACATGAATATCCTGCTGGCCCCCAGCTTCAAGGGCAACACCTTGGTCTACAAGCACATAGTGGTGGACCTCAGCTTGTAGGCCAGGGGGAACGTGGTTCTTCCTCACCCACCACCACAGCCACACCCCTCGTTCTTTCACAGAGGAGTCCTGCCTCAGCACTGTAATTGCTTGGAGCAAAGCTGCTTACTCACTGTCCTGCCTGAATCCCTTCACCTCTACACTAGGGATGGACTCAATGATGGGGCACCGGATGCCCAACACCCAACACAACTGGGCACCTGATGCCCAGTACTTAATACTGAGGCACCTAATGTCTACACTCAGCAATGATGGGACACTCAATGTTTGACACCCAACAGCAATGGCACCTAATGCCTGCTACCCAATAGTGATACTTAATAGCCAACACACCACAATGATGGGGTACCTAATGCCCAATACCCAACAGTGATTGCATGCTTAATGTCCAACACCCAACAATGATGTGTCACTTAATGCTCAGCACTCAACAACAACAGGGTGTCTAATTCACAAAACCCAACAATGATGGGAAATCCAATGCCCGAGACTCCTCAACAATGGGGCACCTAATGCCCAACACTCAACAATGACGGGGAACCCAATGCCCAAGACCCAGCGACAATGGGACATGTAATGCCCAACACCCAACAATGAGGGGAACTCAATGCCCAAGACCCAACAGTAATGGAACACTGTAATGCCCAAGGTCCATCAACAAAGAGTTCCCTAATGCCCAAGTCGCTGGGGAATGAGGTGCTTACAAACCTTCAAGAAAAGAGGTATAGGACCTGACTGCTTGGATTCAGCTCCATCTCAGCTGACCCCAAAGTCTCTGGGAACTAATGCCCAACACCCCAAAAGGATGGGGCACTTGATCCCAACACGCACCAGCATTCCTCTCTCTGAAAGGGACCCATGATGCCCCTCCTCTCCCCCGTTGGCTTGGCTGTTTTTTGCAACACCTGCTCGACGCCCCTGTATTTGTGCAATGCAGACTGTGTTTTCTGGATCGAACATCGTGCCCAAATTTGGAACTCCGGTGAGCCAAAACAAACTTGGAAAACATATATTTTCCAAAACTTAATGGTTGAGGAGTTTTTGGAAATCCATAACATTTCCAAAACCTCTGCTGAGACTTTGTTGGCCAGTTTGGACACCTGTTTTGGAGACGATACCTTGGCACTTATTTTGGGAAGGGACACTTTTCGTCTCCTTGCTTTCACAGGGAATCGGCACAAGACCACGGCTCTGAAATGTCTTCTCCGCACCGACATCCTCTGCATTTCATTTCAAACCTTCACAAAAACTAATTTTTGGGAGACCTTTCCCAGGCACTGACGTTTCCAAGGATCACCTTTTGATTGACTCTAAACCTTTTTTCACTGACATCAACACATGATCAAAATAACCACTCAATGGCACTTCAATAAAGAAGGGTAATTCATTCCTTTCTCTGTGTGCACATTAAACATGGTTTACACCAGTGTTTCTCAACATGGGGGTTGGGTTCGGGGAGGGTTCAGATGGATTTAGATGGATTAGGAATGGATTTTCCCTGTAATAGGCAGTAAGAGCACCTAAAGCTCCAGAGAACGTTTGCTCAACCATTTCAAAGCTCCCTGCTTGGGCGGTGATGGCACGATCGTCAGCATAGATCAGGGCTGTCTAACTTCTACCGGCCCAAGGGCCGGAATTCCGGTCACTGATCACCTGGGAGGCCACTCCACCCCGCCCCCGGCCACGCCCCCGCCCCCTCCTCCTCCGGTTTCGCCTGCTTCTGTTTCGCCGGGAAAGGAGGAGGAGGCTCCTCCTCCTCCTCCCTGGACCGCCCCCTCGCTCCCTCCCACCCTTCCCGGCGCCTGCGATCGCGGTGGCGCCGGGAAAGGAGGAGGAGTCCCCTCCTCCCTGGCCTGCCCCCTCACTCCCTCTTGCCATTCCCGGTGCCCGCAATCGCGGCGGTGTCGGGAAAGGAGGAGGAGGGGCCTCCTCCTCCCTGGCCCGCCCCCTCGCTCCCTCCCGCCCTTCCTGGCGCCCGCGATCGCGGCGGCACTGGGAAAGGAGGAGGAGGAGTCTCCTCCTCCCTGGCCCGCCCCTCGCGAGCAGCCCTGCCCCCGGAGATCAATTTTTTTTAAAAAAGCTGATTTCTTGCAGGAGGATAGGTGGGCCACTTCTAAAGGGCTGGCGGGCTGCATGCGGCTCGCGGGCCGCCTGTTGGACAGGTCCGGCATAGATGAAACTCTCTGTCCCTTCTGGCAGTGGCTGATCATTTGTGTAAGTGTTAAACATTGATGGAGAAAGCACGCTCCCCTGACTCAGGTCGTTCTTCTGTTTTCGCAATCTGCTTTTTTGGCCCTGGAACTCAACAAAAAAGCTCCTGTTTTGCAGCAGATTTCCTAAGAAGCGGGTGAGGTGGTCGTCCTTTGTGATACTATACATTTTTCTCAGAAGAAGGCAATGATTGACAGTGTCATAAGCTCTTGACAGTTCTGACTGACTGACTGACTTTATTATTTCTGAGTCGCCCTCCACAATAGTGCTCCGGGCGACTTACACACAACAAATTCCACAATTAAAAGAGAGTATTTAAAACTAGATTAAAATATTCAGTGGTTTAATGCAGGGGCCAGGCTCTGTATTTGAGTTCCTGGTTCTGCATTAACCATGGGCTTTCCTAAATAGCCAGGTCTTCAGAGCGGTCAGAAACTGGGGCAGGTCGAGAGAGGCTCTCTGGTCCGGTGGCATCGAGTTCCAAAGAACGGGGGCCACAACGGAGAACGATCTCCATCTCGTGGTCTCCAGGTGGGCCTCTTTCAAGCCTGGTACGTGAAGAAGGTTCTTGTTTGCTGGCCGCGGGGTCCTTGAGCATGCAGGCATCAACAGGCGGTCTTTTAGGTATGTTGGGCCCCGGCCCCGTAGGGCTTTGAAAGCCAAGGTCAAGGTCTTGTGTAAGGCTCTATACTCAACGGGCAGCCAGTGCAGGCGCTGCAGAGATGGTGTAATGTGGCATCTCATCGATGTTCCTGTGAGAAGCCTGGCGGCCGCGTTCTACACAATCTGGAGCCTGCGGGTTAGTGACCGGGGTAGACCTACATACAAAGCGTTACAGTAATCCAGCCTTGATGTAACCGTGGCATGGATTACTGTAGCTAGCAGCTCCGTCGGAAGATAGGGCGCCAATTGTCTCGCTTGGCGCAGGTGGAAGAAGGCCCTTTTGCTCGTGGAGGCAACCTGGGCCTCCATCGACAATTTGGAGTCCAGGATAACACCAAGGCTTTTTACTGTCTATGAAGACAGCTCCTGTAATCTGCTGCCTTTCAAAAATGTCTTCTATGTGCTGAGTCAGGTTCAACATTTGTGACGTGCAGTTTTTGCCTTTCCTAAAACCAGTTTGCTGTGGCATCTGACATGGGCCTATTCTTTCCATCATTCTATGCAGTGCAAGTCAGCACTCCTGAAAGATGCCCATACAACCTCTGTTGAAAGCAGAAGAGTCCAATGTCCTCCAAATCAGTCTATTCCGTTACTGCCATTGCTATGAGGTGTAACATTCAGGTAGCGATGGAAGGGGCAAGACACCCAATAAGAAGCCTATGTTCAAGTGTCTTGCACCTCTCATGAGTATGTGATGTCTTGTAGCAGTGGCCATTGGTGGCTCCTATTGAGGCGGAGCAATGCACTTCTTTAAAGGACCTTATGACACACACCACAGAAAACACCTATTAAGTAGCAAACCCTGGTTTAAGAAGGCTCGATGAGGCACACATATACATATATCTATACATTTATATACATACACATATATACTGTACATACACATACATATATATGTACACATACAAGCACACATATATGCGTGCATGTATGTACATAAGCATACATATGTAGATACATATATACACACAAACATAAATAAATATGCATATATATACACAAATGCGTATACACACATATGCATAAATATATACACATACATATACATACACACATATATATACAGATATATATACACATAAATATGTACACACATACATATATGCACACCTATATGAATATATATACAAACATGCACACATGCATACATATATTTACACACATACATGTATACATGTATACATATGTGCACAAAGATATATATATGTATCCACATGCATACATAAATATGTACACACATACATATATGCACACACATATCACTATACACATACATACATATATTTACACACATACATGCATACATATATACACACATAAATATACACACATACATATATACACACATATGAATATACATGCACACTTACATGTATATTTACACACATACATGTTTACATATACATATATACACACATATATGTACACATAGAAAGATACGTGTGTGCGTGTGTGTGCATGTGTGTATATATATATGTATATACATACGCACGCACACCTGCTTCTCTGGCCCTGGAATTTAACAAAAAGGTATATAGCACATGGGCCACAATGAGGAGCATGGGATCCAATTTTTGGACTATGCAGTAGCCACAAGCGTCCTTAAGGGGCTCAGATCCATTCTTGGAGGAGAACTCCCTTGCAATGCTTGCAAACAGGATGGAGGAAGTCTTCTTTAATTGTAAAGCAAGGCCTGATTAAATATTTCCCTACTACAAGCACCAGATCCCGCCTGAGCGTGGAGGATGAGCAGCAGGGTCAGCCCTGGACAGGACTGGGTGGGAGAACGTCAATGGATAAGTTCTCTTTCAGAGGAAGAAGGTGGCAAAACCAAATCTGAGGTTTCCATGTCCATCCAAACCGGCCTCATCTCAAAAGCATGTCCCCGACATGGAAAGTTTGGAAAGCTCTGGTTTAAGATCTTGTGGAACTTCAACTCCCACTGAGTAATTGTGTTATGAATAACTTCCCCACATTGGGAAGGAATATTCGACTTCTGACACCAATTTGTCATGAATGACTTTTTAATCACCTTAAATTCTGGGCACCACAACTGAAGAGAGATATTGTCAAGCTGGAATGTGTCCAGAGGAAGAGGGTGACTAAAATTATCAAGGGTCCGGAGAACAAGCCCAATGAGGAGCGGCTTAAAGAGCTGGGCATGTTGAGCCTGAAGAAGAAAAGGCTGAGAGGAGACATGATGAGGGCCAGGTATAAATATGTGAAAGGAGGTC
>JARBWK010000013.1:3325504-3681850 GCA_030556195.1 Anolis apletophallus | reverse complement strand
ACATCCTCTGCATTTCATTTCAAACCTTCACAAAAACTAATTTTTGGGAGACCTTTCCCAGGCACTGACGTTTCAAGGATCACCTTTTGATTGACTCTAAACCTTTTTTCACTGACATCAACACATGATCAAAATAACCACTCAATGGCACTTCAATAAAGAAAGGTAATTCATTCCTTTCTCTGTGTGCACATTAAACATGGTTTACACCAGTGTTTCTCAACATGGGGGTTGGGTTCGGGGAGGGTTCAGATGGATTTAGATGGATTAGGAATTGATTTTCCCTGTAATAGGCAGTAAGAGCCCCTCAAGCTCCAGAGAACGTTTGCTCAACCATTTCAAAGCTCCTGCTTGGGCGGTGATGGCACGATCGTCAGCATAGATCAGGGCTGTCTAACTTCTACCGGCCCAAGGGCCGGAATTCCGGTCACTGATCACCTGGGAGGCCACTCCGCCCTGCACCCGGCCACGCCCCCGGCCACGCCCCCGCCCCCTCCTCCTCCGGTTTTGCCTGCTTCTGTTTCGCCGGGAAAGGAGGAGGCTCCTCCTCCTCCTCCCTGGACCGCCCCCTCGCTCCCTCCCACCCTTCCCGGCGCCTGCGATCGCAGCGGCGCCAGGAAAGGAGGAGGAGTCCCCTCCTCCCTGGCCCGCCCCCTCGCTCCCTCCTGTGCAGTGAAGCTACGTTCAAATCAACCGGCTGGACAGGGTGGACCCTCTCTTAAAGATCCCACCGCTGCCGCCAATATGTGACCACTCCACTTCTTGACCGGCCTCAGACTGGACAATCTTTCTATGTCCACACTGCTGACCTCCAATCCAAGGAAACCTCAAAGTTACCTCAGCAACTTCACGTTTATTGGCAGGGTACTGTCTCACCCCCTTCACCATTTAACTGACTGGAGTTTTAAAACTTCTCAGTGACCACTTGACCACGCTGCCACCATTTATCCGGCTGACCACTGACTTTGAGGGCCACCACCAATAAAAGAATCAGGAGAGGTGTTTTCCTTTTAAGATGCAAACAATTTATTTTGACACAAATGGGTACAATCTTGGTTGGTTTCAAACTTCCTTAGAGGCACAACTTTTTCTGTTACATAACACAATGGGGACCTATTATAGGGTTTCCACTAAACCTCTATAAACCCCTGCAACTTTAACTAGGGTCTCTATACCCTTTAACTGGACTGCTCACTAGCAGACCTTAAGACACACACTAACACTGGACCGTTCTCTTTCAGTCCTTAGGACACTCTCAACTAGAACATAACTCCTCCCCCTCTCATTTGGCAGTTGGCTTCCCGCTCTTTTCCAACTGTAGAATTCAAACCTGAACATTCTACTAGCCTCTAGCCCTGGTTGCCATGGCGACAGCTCTTCTAAGCTTCTGCCATGCCTCCCTTCTGTTTCACCCACAGAAACAAACCATAGAACATTCAAACAACATACATTTTAACACATGTCACACAACATTTACACACAAATAATCAACATCATTACATCCTGCCATTCCCGGTGCCCGCGATCGTGGCGGTGCCGGGAAAGGAGGAGGAGGGGTCTCCTTCTCCCTGACCCGCCCCCTCGCTCCCTCCCACCCTTCCCGGCGCCCGCGATCGCGGCGGCACCGGTAAAGGAGGAGGAGTCTCCTCCTCCCTGGCCCGCCCCTCGCGAGCAGCCCCCCGGAGATCAAATAGCAGTGGCCATTGGTGGCTCCTATTGAGGCGGAGCAATGCACTTCTTTAAAGGACCTTATGACACACACCACAGAAAACACCTATTAAGTAGCAAACCCTGGTTTAAGAAGGCTCGATGAGGATGGGGTACACACTGGATACAAACCAACTGCAAATAAAGGGTTTTGCTGACTCTTGAGAGACACCACCAAGAAGCCGTGAGATTTTGCAACAATTTCTCTTTTGATTTTTCACATCCTGAAATTATCTATATCTATCTATATCTATATCTATACACACACACATACACACATATACATATATCTATACATTTATATACATACACATATATACTGTACATACACATACATATATATGTACACATACAAGCACACATATATGCGTGCATGTATGTACATAAGCATACATATGTAGATACATATATACACACAAACATAAATAAATATGCATATATATACACAAATGTGTATACACACATATGCATAAATATATACACATACATATACATACACATATATATACAGATATATATATACACATAAATATGTACACACATACATATATGCACACCTATATGAATATATATACAAACATGCACACATGCATACATATATTTACACACATACATGTATACATGTATACATATGTGCACAAAGATATATATATGTATCCACATGCATACATAAATATGTACACACATACATATATGCACACACATATCACTATACACATACATACATATATTTACACACATACATGCATACATATATACACACATAAATATACACACATACATATATACACACACATATGAATATACATGCACACTTACATATATATTTACACACATACATGTTTGCACATACATATATACACACATATATGTACACATAGAAAGATACATGTGTGTGTGTGTATATATATATATGTATATACATACGCACGCACACCTGCTTCTCTGGCCCTGGAATTTAACAAAAAGGTATATAGCACATGGGCCACAATGAGGAGCATGGGATCCAATTTTTGGACTATGCAGTAGCCACAAGCGTCCTTAAGGGGGCTCCAGATCCATTCTTGGAGGAGAACTCCTTGCAATGCTTGCAAACAGGATGGAGGAAGTCTTCTTTAATTGTAAAGCAAGGCCTGATTAAATATTTCCCTACTACAAGCACCAGATCCCGCCTGAGCGTGGAGGATGAACAGCAGGGTCAGCCCTGGACAGGACTTGGGTGGGAGAACGTCAATGGATAAGTTCTCTTTCAGAGGAAGAAGGTGGCAAAACCAAATCTGAGGTTTCCATGTCCATCCAAACCGGCCTCATCTCAAAAGCATGTCCCCGACATGGAAAGTTTGGAAAGCTCTGGTTTAAGATCTTGTGGAACTTCAACTCCCACTGAGTAATTGTGTTATGAATAACTTCCCCACATTGGAAAGGAATATTCGACTTCTGACACCAATTTGTCATGAATGACTTTTTAATCACCTTAAATTCTGGGCACCACAACTGAAGAGAGATATTGTCAAGCTGGAATGTGTCCAGAGGAAGAGGGTTTATCAAGGGTCCGGAGAACAAGCCCAATGAGGAGCGGCTTTAAGAGCTGGGCATGTTGAGCCTGAAGAAGAAAAGGCTGAGAGGAGACATGATGAGGGCCAGGTATAAATATGTGAAAGGAGGTCCTAGGGAGGAGGGAGCAAGCTTGTTTTCTGCTGCTCTGGAGACTCAGACGCAATGGAACAATGGCTTCAAACTACAAAAAAGGAGATTTCATCTGAACTTTAGGAAGAACTTCCTGACTGTGAGAGCTGTTCAGCAGTGGAACTCTCCGCCTTGGTGTGTGGTGGAAGCAGGGGTGGATCTTAGTGGAGGCAAAGTAAGTGGCCGCCTCAGGGCGCCATGTGGCCAAGGGCGCACCCAGCCGCGGCCGCCAGGTTCGGCGCATCATGCCACACCATTGCTGCGGGCGGGCGGCGCACGGGCGGGAGGCTCTGCCCCGGCTGCAAAATGTTCCCTGGCTTGTCCTTTTCATCCTCTTGGGAGTGCTGTTTTAATAGCGCATGCGTGAAACTTTCACGCATGCGCCATCGGGTTGAGTGCTTCTGGAGGGAGTTGCTAAACGCAGAGTCCCAAGAGGCAGAAAAGGACAAGCCAGCTGCAAAATGTTCCCCCATCATTTTCATCCTCTTGGGAGTGCGTTTCACTACTCCCTCCACCAGAAGTGCTTGGTCCCAATAGCGCATGCGCAAAACTAGCTGTTTGCGCGCACGCATTCTCCGCGCGCGCACAAATGCGCTATCATCACCATGCTGAAGACCCAGGGGGCGCCAAAAAAAGGTTCACTTACTACTATTTTTACCTTAGTCCAGTCCTGGGGGGAAGCTCCTTCTTTGGAAGCTTTTAAACAGAGGCTGGATGGCCATCTCTCGGGGGTGGAACAGACTCCTCAGGTCTGCCACACTTTGAGCATTATAGGAATATTTATTTATTTATTTATTTTATTATTTCGGCTTCTAGACCGCTCCCTTTAGAAGCTCAGAGCGGTTTACAAACAGTGTAAAACAAGCAATGTAATACAGCGGTGTGAAATAAGCAGATAGACACCAAGTTAATTTTAAAATATTACTAACACTAAAATATTTCTAAAACTAAACTAGGCAGTGAGTATAGCAATTACTCGGAGGGGAATGCCAAGCGAAAGAGAGCCGTCTTGCAAGCTCTACGGAATGAAGACAGTTCTCTAATTCCTCTGACTTCCTCTGGTAGGGCATTCCACAGGGTTGGTGCCACTACCGAGAATGCCTTTTGCCTTGGTGAGGAAAGATGGTATTGTCGGATGGAGGGGACATAGAGGAGATTTTGTTCATCGGAGCGTAGGGATCTCTGGGGACTATATGGGGAGAGGCGGTCCTTCAAGTACACTGGCCCAAGAACATACGCGGCCTTAAAGGTTAACACCAACACCTTGAAGGAAATCCGGTGCTCGATAGGCAGCCAGTGCAGTTGCCGAAGTATTGGTGTAATGTGGCATCTCGCCGGAACCCCAGCGAGAAGACGTGCCGCGGCATTCTGCGCTAACTTGAGCTTCCGGATCGTCCCCAAGGGTGGGCCAATGTAGAGGGCGTTGCAGTAATCCAGTGTCGAGATGACCGTCGCCTGGATCACCGTGGCCAGGTCGTTCACGGAAAGGTAGGGCGCCAGCCGCCTAGCCTGGCGCAGATGGAAAAATGCAATTTTGCTGATCGTGGAGACATAAGAACATAAGAACATAAGAAGAGCCATGCTGAATCGGACCTCAGCCCATCTAGTCCAGCATTCTGTATCACACAGTGGCCCACCAGTTGTACACGGGGATCTCGAGCAGAAGGGAGGGCAAAACCCTGACCTGCTCCCGACCCCCCACAACCAGTACCCAGGGAAATCCTGCCTACCTCAACCAACTCCGAGGTGGCACTTGAATGTCCTTTTCAGTAACTACCGATACACTTGGTATCCATGAATCTGTCTAATCCTGCCTTGAAGTTGTTCAGGCTGACAGCTGTCACAACCTCTTCTGGAAGTGAGTTCCATAACCCAATGACCCTCTGGGTGAAGAAATATTTCCCTTTGTTAGTCCTAACTTTCCTACCTTGGAGCTTCAGGGAGTGCCCTCTAGTCCTAGTGTTTTGTGACAGAGAAAATAATTTTTCTTTATTCACCTTTTCTATCCCATGCATGATTTTATACACTTCGATCAAGTCACCTCTTAAACGCCGTCTTTCAAGGCTGAAAAGACCAAGGTGTTGCAACCTGATTTCATAAGGGAGCCGCTCCATCCCTTGGATCATTCTTGTTGCCCTTTTCTGTACCTTTTCCAGTTCCGTTATATCCTTCTTAAGGTGCGGAGACCAGAATTGTACACAGTACTCCAAATGTGGCCTTACCATCGATTTGTAGAGAGGTAATACAACGTTTGCTGACCTATTTTCGATTCCCTTTCTGATCATGCCTAGCATAGAATTTGCTTTTTCGCTGCTGCAGCGCACTGGGTTGACATCTTCATTGAGCTGTCCACCAAGACCCCAAGATCCCTTTCCTGGTTTGTCTCGGAAAGCTTTGACCCCATCAATTTGTAGGTGTAGCTGGGGTTCTTTGCCCGAATGTGCATGACTTTACACTTGTTTAGCTTAAAATGCATTTGCCACTTTGTTGCCCATTCACTCAATTTCGAGAGATCTTTCTGGAGCTCTTTACAATCAGTTTCATTTTTAACTACCCTGAACAATTTAGTGTCGTCTCCAAACTTTGCTACCTCAGAATTCACTCCTACATCCAGATCATTAATGAATAAATTAAAAAGTAACGGACCCAAAACTGAGCCTTGGGGTACGCCACTTCACACCTCTTTCCACCCAGAGAAATGACCGTTTAATAACACCCTTTGTTTCCTACAGATTAGCCAGGTTCCAATCCAGGACAAGACCTGTCCCCTGATTCCATGGCTGAAGAGCTTATTTAGAGCCTTTGGTGAGGGACTTTGTCAAAAGCCTTTTGAAAGTCAAGGTAAACAATATCAATTGGGTCCCCTTTATCTATTTGTTTATTTACACCCTCAAAGAATTCTAACAAGTTAGTAAGACATGATTTGCCTTTGCAGAAACCATGTTGATTTTCTTTCAGCAATGCCTGTTCTTCTATGTGCCTAGTAATTTTTTTTTTTAATAATGGTTTCCATCATTTTGCCTGGAACTGAGGTTAAACTGACTGGTCTATAATTTCCTGGATCACCTCTGGATCCTTTCTTGAAGATCGGTGTTACATTTGCCTCCCTCCAGTCCTCGGGTACAGTGCCTGATCTTAGAGAAAGGTTATATATCTTAGCTAGAAGTTCAGCAATTTCACACTTGAGTTCCTTAAGAACTCTGGGGTGGATGCCGTCTGACCTGGTGATTTGTTGACATTTAGTTTAGTAAGGCATATGAGAACATCCTCCTTGTTTATCTCTATCTGTTTTACTTCTTTTAATTCCCTCCCTGAAAAAACTGACTCAGCTGAAGGCATATGTTGTCTGTCCTCCTGTGTGAAAACGGAGGCAAAGAAGAGACATGAGTCTCCATGGACAGCGATGGCTCCAATTGGACCCCCCAGCTTTTTACTAGCGATGACGGGCGTAATGCCTCGCCATCCAGCATAGGCAACTGGCACTCCCCCCCACCCGGACGACCCAGCCACAAGATCTCCGTCTTCAAGGGATTCACCTTCCACCGGCTGGAACGTAGCCATCCAGTCACGGCCTCAAGGCATCGATGGAAAGAATCGGGTACGGAGTCCGGCCGGCCCTCCATCCTCAGCACCAGCTGGGTGTAATCAGTGTACTGGTGGCACTCCAGACCAAAGCTACGCACCAACTGGGCCAAGGGACGCATGTAGATGTTAAATAATAGATGATGTCGTCCCAAAATTAATGACGTCTTCCATCCTGGCTCCATCTCTGTTTCCTGGCCAGTTGTTGACTCTTCTTGGTTGGTGTTGACAAACACAAGGCTTGCGCTGACTTCCTTCTTCACATAAGGAGTGTTGCAAACATGTCTGTTATCGCTGTCCCAGTTCTTATCAGAGTTTACTTTTCATTTCTCATTAGCAACTTTTAATTACAGTCCAGCAAGCAGGAAGTTAGTCATGTCAGGCCTTAATATTATGCTGGTGCCTCCACGATTATTAACTCCCCTCATAAAACTTCCATTCTTTCATTCATTTCCACACATCAAATTAAATTCACATTTATCAAATCTGCACATTGAATTCCTTATTACAATTGGGGTGCCAACGTGTATTAATTCCGCCGTGTGCACGCACTCCTGGTTGTGCAGCCAAACGGATAGAGTGGAAGAGAAATGGAGACACAACAAACGGTGAGGTCTTTTAAGGTTGGTTCCAAAAATGGATCGGATGCAAAATGTAAGGGATGTTCTTTCCGTGCCACGGAAATAGCAAAGCGGCGAAGCAGAAACATCCAATGGTTTGGGTCTCTTAAGGGCCCCAGTGAATGCTGGGAAGTGCAATCAATGACACTGAATCACAATGTAGGACACTGGTGAACTTAGGAGGCATCTCCATTGCGGAATGTGTGCAGATTGGTTTCAATGCTGTGGAATACCGGGAGTTGTCGTTTTCCAAGGTATTGCGCCACCACACGATAGAATACCGGGAGTTGTAGTTTCCCAAGGTTTTTAGCCATCCAACTATAGAATACCAGGAGTTGTGGTTTCCCAAAATCTTGAGCTGCCATGCGATAGAATACCGGGACTTGTACTTTCCCAAGGTCTTGAGCTGTCACTTTATAGTATACTGGGAGTTGTACCTCCCCAAGGTCTTGGGCCATTACACAATAGAATAATGGGAGTTGTAGTTTCCCAAGGATTTGAGCCGTCACACTATAGAATACTGGGAGTTGCAATTTCTCAAGGTCTTTAGTCGTCACACTGTAGGAGACTGGGTGTTGTTGTTTCCCAAGGTCTTTAGCTGTAACACTATAGAATACCAGGAGTTATAGTTTCCCAAGGTTTTTAGCCATCAAACTATAGAATACCAGGAGTTGTCATTTCCCAAAATCTTGAGCTACCACGGGATAGAATACCGGGAGTTGTAGTTTCCCAAAATCTTGAGCCACTACGGGATAGAATACCGGGAGTTGTCGTTTCCCAAGGTCTTTTGAGCCATCACACTATAGAATACCGGGAGTTGTCGTTTCCCAAGGATTTGAGCCACCACACTATAGAATACTGGGAGTTGTAGTTTCTCAAGGTCTTGAACCACCACACTATAGATTACTGGGAATTGCAATTTCCCAAGGTCTTGAGCTGTTACACTATAGATTACTGGGAGTTGTACCTCCCCAAGATCTTGAGCCATTACACAATAGAATAGCGAGAGTTGTAGTTTCCCAAGGTCTTGAGCCATCATACCATAGAGTGAATGCAGTTTGGCACCACATCAACTGCCACAGCTCAAGGCTGGGGAATACCGGGAGTTGTAGTTTTCCAAGGTCTTTAGCCATCACATTGCCGTTTCTCTGGCAAACTAGAAAACCCAGGATCCCATAAGCATTGAGCCCTGGTAAATTAAACCGGCGTCAAACTGCATTCGTTCTGTAGAGTAGGAATCCGAGGACACCATAAGCTGAACATAAGGGGCAGCTGAAAAAACCAAAGCGATGCTAAGCTGCTTCAATAGGGTTATAAAGTCTCCAAATTGAGGGAAATAAATGGAATGGGCTAGATAATATTTGGGGGAGCCCTTCCAATCGCATCAGAATATAGAGTGCACGGGGGTCTGGTGGAGCTGCCTTCTCTGGAGGCTTTTAAACAGAGGTTGGGTGGCCATCTGTCGGGACGACTCAGATGGCGTCAGCCTGGCAAAAGAGGGTTGGACTCTAGTGGAATATAAACAATCTGGTGGTCCAGTGGAGATTTTGAAGTAGAGGCTGTTGGGAAGGCTTGGATCTGTTCTTTCTGAAAGGCACAAAAGGGGCTGGACTGGATGACCTTTGGGGGCCCCTTTCCAACTCTAGGATTCTATCAACCGAGGATGTAAACCTGCTGACCTCAGTCCTTTGTCTCTGCCTGGAGACCAGTGTCTCTTTGGCAAAGTCAGCTGCTTTGCAGGGAGACACTGCCTAGGCAGGCATTCCCCCCAGGCCTCCTGGGTGCTTCACCTGCATTTCTACCTGGCAAGTCTGCGCTCGCATCAAGGAATGCCGCATGTCTCACCTGCCGCCCTCTCCCATTCATCCGCCCAGACGGGAGGTTTCCATTTATAGGCTGCAGCTGGGGAAAGGCTTCCCATATCTGCGGAGGAAAGAGGTGGATGTTGGCTACTTTGGGTCTCTTTTTAGAGAGATAAAGACGGGATAGAAACAACACCACCACCATTAAAATTATAAAAACCTGCCAGAGACACCCCATATTTATTTATTATTTATTTGTCGAACTTCTAGGCCGCCACTCCCGGTGGCTCGGGGCGGCTCACAAAGTCAAGGCAGTACACAATAAAGCACATAAAAACACTCCAAAACATCCGCAAATTAAAAACACGATATGTGATTTGCAAAGGAAAGAGATGTACGTTAGTCACTTTGGGTGGCTAACAACAACAACAACAACATGATAATAATAATAGTGATATCGAGCAGGTATTTGGAGGTCTCAAGGGGTACCACAGCAAGCTTCCCCAAGTCACGGGCTTCTGGACATCGATAGGAAAGCGGCAGGATCGGTGGTTGCAGTGAAGTGCCATGGCTGACAATCAGCTGGTCTCCCGAGTTTATTTCCTTATGATAAAAAAGGTTATTCCCAGGGTGTAGGGGCCCAAAGAGCAACAGCGAGATAGCAGTTAGTCTTAGAATTAGCTTAGGAAAAATATGGCACCAAAATGGAGGCGATCCGTTGACCCGAGGATACGGGGGCCCGATGGGTTTCCGTATCCGCAGTTCAGAGGAACGCAGTTTCGGCCTCCCCAGGACACTGTAAGAGCATCCCGAGTGAGCTGGCAGTGATGTGCAGCTCCGAAAAGAAAAGTTTCATGCTTGGAGAGAGTTGGAGGCAGTAAAAGACACAATGTATCACTATGGAGAAGGAAAAGTTGCAATTAAATGATTCTTTATAGGGGATATGTTACAATGTTAGTGTCTGGGAAAGAAAGCAAGGCAAAGAAAGATTGCTTGTTTGAAGCTGCTACTGTAGCCATACTCCCAGCAATGTTGGCCCAATGGGGCATCCAGGAACTGAGGAACTCCCCGCTGCAGGTCAGATTAACTTGAACACAGGGGGACCTCCATTGTCCGCTATCATTAGTAGTAGTATAATTAGAATTAGAGTGATAAAAATCTACCAGGAGACACCCCATATTTGCAGAGGGAAGAGATGTATGTTAGCCACTTTGGGTCTCTTTTTAGAGAGATGAAGCACGATAGAAACCAACAACAACAACAACAATTATAATTATAATTATAATATCTGCCAGGAAGCATCCCATATGTATGTTAGCCAATTTGGGTCTCTTTTTAGAGAGGTAAGGCATGGTAGGAAACAACAGCAATAACAACAACAACAATTACAATAATAATATAACATTCTAGATGGTTTTTTGCCGGGGCGGGGGGATCTGCACAAAAGCCACATGCATTTTTGGGAATGCTTTTTACTTGCATCAACAAGGTTTTCCTTTTCTTATCTCAAGCAAAACTGAGTATTTTTGGACATGGGATCCTCAATAGAAACCAAGGTGCGGATTTCAACTGTCTTCCTTGAATAAATTTCCGAAGTGGTTTCTAGGAGGCTCGCAATATTTATTTTTCTGTTTTGCCAATGCAAGGCTTGTTTTTTCATTTCATATGTGCATATCATTAGATCTGAATATAAAGCTGAAATACAGGTTGAGTATCCGGTATCCGAAAGGTTTGTTTGGGATTTAGGACTGTTTTTGCAATAGACATATATTTGCACATGTGTCCACAATAACATATCTTGACAATAAGATCTAAACCAAGACACAAAATTCATATACATGTTTGATATACACACACACACTTCGTTGATCCGCGGATACGAGGGCCCTATGGGTTTCCATATCCATGGTTCAGAGGAACTATATCCTCATAGTATATCCGTACTATATCCGGTATCTGAAAGGCTTGTTTGGGATTTAGGACTGTTTTTGCAATGGACATATATTTGCACATGTGTTCACAATAAAATATCTTGACAATGAGATCTAAACCAAAACACAAAATTCATATACATGTTTGCGATACACACACACACACACATGATCCGTTGATCCACGGATACGGGGGCCCAATGGGTTTCCATATCCATGTTTCAGAGGAACTATATCCTCGTACTTTATCCACAAAGCCTGAAGTTAATTTCATACACTATAGTTATTATAATGTTGTGCATTTGGAAATTTCAAATCAGGGATGATTCACCCATATTTTGGAGTTGGACTGGATAATATATAATATATAACAATAACAACAACAATAAGGCACTTGAAAAGCCTTCATGTGGACAAAACATCAACCCAAATGCTGCAGAAGGAAGGCAGCACTTCTAATATCTAATACTTCTATTATCCCAGGTCCTTGGAAAGAGATGGTATTCAGAGGTGAACCTCAGACACTTGGACCTCATGTGCTGTGGTGTTATGTACATGTAATAAATAACAATATATAATGATAATAATGATAATAATCTCTAATATCCTAGACCTTTGGGAATAGCACGATATTCAGAGAGAAATCCGAGACCCTTGGGCCTAATATGCATGTGTACTTTGTTGTTATGTACATGCAATTAACAATAATGTTTTGTACACGTAATTAATAATAATATATAAACATTATATAATTATTATTATCTCTAATGTCCTAGGCCCTTGGGAAGAGCACAACATTCAGAGAGGAATCCCAGACCTAAAGTGCATGTGTGCTGTGTTGTTATGTATATGTAAATAATAATAATAATATAATATAATGTAATAATAATAATGTCTAATATCCTAGGCCTTTGAGAAGAGCACGATATTTAGAGATGAATCCCAGGCCCTTGTATCTAATGTGCATGTGTGCAGTTTTGTTATGCGCATGTAATTAATAATAATAATAATAATATCCTACGCCCTTGGAAAGAGCACAATATTTAGAGACGAATCCCAGACACTTGGACCTCATGTGCATGTGTGCTGTGTTGTTATATACATGTAATAAATAATAATAATATATTAATAGAAGAAGAAGCAGCAGAAAAAGGAGGAGGAGGAGAAGCACAGTCAAGGTGGTCCCAGGGGTGATCGGCACACTGGGTGCAGTGCCTTGTTTGCTGTTTACTCGTCTGGTTGTGTATCTAATAATAATAGTAATAATAAGAATTGCTGATTGAGCGCAAGACCAGATGCAGGGACTGGTTCACAAACACCCCCAGACGGGAAAAAGCACACCACCCATTCACCCTTTTTCCCTTCTTCTCCACCCAACCGGCTGCCCCACCCTATCCCAGTTCATAGGAAGGAAGGCATCAAACTGGTCCAGCCGGTTTGGGCTTTTGGGCTTTTCTTTTTTCGTCCTGTAAAGAAGAGGCGCACCGATTGGGAAGAAGGAGGCACCACAAGGATGGCATTCTCTCCTTTGGCCCAATGCTTTTGGAGCTGGGCTTCGAAGCATTGAAAGGGGCCGACGGAAGTACAAGAGGGAAAAGTGTAAAAGTTGGGTGAGAAAGAAAAAGGGACGGTAGGGATTTTGGATTTATTGTTTGCCTATTAAGTCTTGACGGATGCACCGATATCTAATGTTTCGCATGGGGTGGGGTGCAGGACGTAGGAGAAAAAGGCAATGTACATAGTTATGGTTACTTATTACGTCTAGTTTTCCATTTCCATTCGACTTATTTTCATGACTCAAAGTATTAAAAGTTTGTTATACCCTCTGCAGCAGAGAAAGGAATGGTATTATCAATTAGTTTGCTATGGCTTTAAACTTTGGATGTGTTTGATGGATTTTAGCTGAATTTAGTTTGTGTTTATAGTTTGTTTAATTCCATTTTAATGTTTGCATATCTGTATATATTAAATTGTATGTTAGTGCTTTTATGTCAAGCTCTTTGGGGAGCTAAATCTGGGTATACCATATATACGCAAGTATAAACCGAACCCAAAAATAAGACGAGGCACCTAATTTTACCACAAAAATCTGTAATTTAAGATAAGACTCAATCAACGATTATTCTAGCCTTCCTCAATGTAAATGTGCACACGTATCCTTCCAATAATAATAGAGTAAAATAATAAATGTAATAAAATAATAATAATAGAGTAAAATAATGGAAATGTAGTAATAACAGTAATAATAGAGTAAAACAATGAAACAATAACAATAATAGAGTAAAATAATAAGTATAATAATAAATAGAGTAAAATAATAAATGTAATAATAATAACAGATTAAAATAATAAATGTAATAATAATAAATAGAGTAAGAGCAGTTGAGATTAAAAGGACAAGCAGTTAGAGTAAAGACTGCTGACTTATTGGTTCTGGGAGTGCAGCTATATAGTGTCAAGTTGTATCTCCATAGTTAGTGTATTGTAACCTTAAGATACGTGCCTCTAAGAAGATACTGTAACCAC
Source organism: Anolis apletophallus (assembly GCA_030556195.1). Lineage (NCBI taxonomy): Eukaryota > Metazoa > Chordata > Lepidosauria > Squamata > Anolidae > Anolis > Anolis apletophallus. Next base: position 3,667,996 of record JARBWK010000013.1, on the reverse strand, counting down.
CTAAGCTTTGAACTCTGAAACCTCCACGCTTTAGAACACTGTTTGAATAAACTTTACAGTTCTTTAACAAAAAAATAAATAGAGTAAAATAATAAATGTCATAATAACACTAAAATAGAGTAAAATAATGTAAATGTAATCATAATAGTAATAATAATAATAGAGTAAAATAATAAATAACAGGAAAGGAGATTCTACATGAACATGAGGAAGAACTTCTTAACTGTGTGAGAGAAAGCTGTTCAGCAGTGGAACTCTCTGCCCTGGAGTGCGGTGGAGGCTCCTTTTTTGGAGGCTTTGAGGCAGAGGCTGGATGGCCATCTGTCGGGGGTGCTTTGAATGCGATTTTCCTGCTTCTTGGCAGAATGGGGTTGGACTGGATGGCCCGCCAGGTCTCTTCCAACTCTAGGATTCTATGATTCTAGATGTGAAGTCATCTGTTTTCAAGATCTGTTTTCAAGTGTGAAGTAGATATATATTACACAAAGTTTGTCTGTCAGTGCTCTAAATCTCTTTCTTAATTTCATGTAGAATTCCCATTCTTCTTGCTTTGAGGCCCGATTGCCGAAAGGACGCCTGCGATGGGATCTCTCCTCCTCCTCTTCTTCTCCGCCTTGGCTCTGCTTTGCCCCGACTTGGCCCACCTACAGCCATGTTCCTCAGAGAGTCCCTCTCTGGTCCTGCACTTTGCGGATGTGGGCGCCGACCACAGGGTCCTGGTCCACCGCAGGATTCCTGGCCCCTTGGACCCCCTCTACGGCCTGGTCCACAGCTACCTGGATGTGGTCCAACAGAACCCCTTCCCTGCAGGTAAGATGCCCATCTCCTCCCCAGGTGAGGAGCCAGGTGAGTTGCCAATGGCCAGGAATGCAGCCAACCCAGCGTTGGCTAGACTGGGGGTTCATACAGACCGTCCCTTTATCCCAGGAGCTCCTGGTTCAAAATGGCGGGTGGCCAAACAACATCCCTATCAGTGCAATCTGCTGGCGAACTTGCTTCTTATCATCCAATTAACTGACTTCAGACAGTTGTTTCTGCTTCAGTAGCAGCTCTTATTGTTATTTACATTTCACTCATTGCAATAACACTTGCTCGTTAGCACAGTCAGATGCAAGGGAGAAGAGAAAGACAAAATACAAATGGTGTCTGCTATATGTATACCCCACTGTTATCAGCTTATTAATTCAGTGTCCAGCCTCCTAGTTTATGCGACATCTTCTTTGTCTGTACCCTGCATGCTTCATAATGCTCCACAACTTAACGCTTTCACACAGGCCAGGATCAACACCTTTTTGCGCCCTAGGCCACAGTTTGGAATTATGCCCCCTTTAAGCCAACCTCTACCGCACTCCCCCCCCCTCGCCTCGCACCACCGCATCCTTCCCGTCCTGTGCCAATGGGGCTGAGGGGAAAGGTGCACACGCGCTGTCACTGAAGAGAAGAAGGGAACGGGCCTGTTTGTGTGGCGGGGAGCGAGTTCGTGACCCTTCAAGAAGGAGGCAGAGGAGGGTGAGTGCTGCAGTGTGGTCCTTGGCTATGCCGCTGGGGTGGCGAGAGGCCCACTCCAGCCCATCTGGAGAGGACCAAGTCAGTCGAGGAACTGGAAGCAGAGGAGAAGAGAGGAAGAGGCTCCCCTCCTGCCCCTTGCCAGTCTGGTCAAACAGGGGCATTACAGAGGCCTATCACCATTCCCCCCCGCTCCCCCTCAGCCCTTCCTCCTCTTCTCCCCGACATCCATCCACTCACCGCTGAGGCTCCTCCCTGCACCGGGAACAACCGGAGGGGAGGGGGCCCCTTCCGCACAACACCCGCGCACCTGCCGCCCGGCAATCCCAAAGAACTACGTGTCCCAGCATGCCCCGTGGCTGAGAGGCTGGCGCCGCCGCCACATCCTGGCAGTCCCCACAGCCTCGAAGGTGGCTCTGCGGCCTCGTGCTGGGTGCGCGGAGAGCAGCGGCTGCAGAGAGTCGGGGCCTTCCTCCGCCACTGGAGCCAAGCGCGACCAGCATGGGCTGAAGGAAGAGGCGTCCTCTTCCTTCAGCCCATGCTGGTTGCGATGCTCCTCCTCTTCCTCCTCATGCTCCTGCTGCTGCCACCTCATGTGGAGCCCTTGCACCCCTAGGCTATGGTCTTGTTGGCTCTATGGGTAATCCGGGCCTGCTTTCACAGCTAGCAGCATCGAGATTTCAAACTTTTACTATATATATATATATATATATATATATATATATATATATATATATAGACATAACACCGATATTCCCGTGAAAACACAAGAGGAATTATTGTCCAGCAATTTAGAGTAGCTGTGGATAGAGAGATCCAAGCCATTGTGGGTTGCCTGGTGAGAAAATAAGCCGGTTTTCCAGAATAAATCTCACCAAGTTGAAGAGAAAGCCATCAAGGTTTTATTTCATTCCAGCTGGAAAGGATTTGCAGAGGAAAGAGATGTATTTTTGCCATGTTGGGTCTCTTTTCAGAGAGATAAAGCATGGTAGAAAATAACACCAACACCACCACCACCATCATCATCATCAGAATTAAGGGCCCTAAGAGCAAAAGCGGGACACCAGTTAGTCTTAGAATTATCTTAGGGAAAATATGGCACCAAAATGGATGCGATCCGTTCACCCGCGGATATGGGGGCCTGATGGGTTTCCGTATCTGCGGTTCAGAGGAACGCAGTTTGGGCCTCCCTGGGACACTGTAAGAGCATCCTGAGCGAGCCGCCAGTGATGTGAGGCTCAGAAAAGAAAAAGTTCATGCTTGGAGAAAGCTGGAGGCAGTAAAAGACACAATGTATCACTATGGAGAGGGATACATAGTAGTCTGCCAACAAAATCGACATACCCACTGGGCAGAGAAATACAATACATATAGCCTTCAGATTCAAAAGTTCCCATGCCCACTCTCTGTGAGCTAGCTTTGTTATGATTGGCTGTGACATCAGCAACCCAGGAGGAGATCCAATGAGGGCTCTGGCCCTAGTTTTGGCCACCCAGCCAATGAGGTGGAAGGGAAGCGGGCAACAGAGAAACAATGTAGAAATGTCTAGTTGACTGGCTTAAGAATGGCCGGTGTTTGCCAAATGGCTGGGCAATAGCTTTAGCCTCTCAAGCCTGGCCTAGGTTATTGATTCCTTGAATGAACATTCTTATCTAGCCCCGAGAGGCCAGGTCCTTTGTCACACCGTCCTGTGATATGGAGTTTATTGATGAAGTAGATGCTAGTTTCGGGAGATCAGGATGTGACACAGCAGGAAGGCGGATGGCAAATCCCCAGTTCTTCGCAGATTTATTTATTTATTATTCAAATTTATATACCGCCACTCCCCGAAGTCTCGGAGCAGTTTACAACAGAATAATACAGTTAACAGTAAACAACTTTACACATCACAAACAGTAACAAAACAAACTATAAGAGGTCATCTACTAGGTACTCAGGGTTCACCCGGTCCCTAGAGAGAGGGGCAGAATAAAACCCGATGGAGTGTGGTCATGGACAGGGCCAACTGGATGGTGCGGGGCAGGTGTAAAAGCTGGCTCACCCGGCCAGCATTAGAGGCGTCGTGACGGCCTGACAGGCCCAAAAATCCCTATTGACTTCACCTGATCCTGGGGCTGGGGACTTTCCGAAGGTCGCCCCCAGCTCCTGGTGGTAATATTCCAGAAAGTTCTGGCTCGGAATTTCTTCCGCTTCCTTCCTGACTGATTTAGAGTCCTTCCCCCAGTTCAACGAAGGAGCCTATAAAAAGGCCTCAGAGGCAGCATCGGTACCAAGCATAGGTTGCGCTCTTTGCAGGGACCGCAGGTCAGCCTAAACGTTAGTCGATCAAGGAGCAGTGGTCCTCAGGGCTGAAGTCATATCCGGAGCCGAAGTAACATCACCATTTGGGTCTCGCAATGTCAGTGAGGTCCTCCTGCACTTCCATCTTCTATTCCTCCTGCGCTTGCGCGAAGAGCCCAGTGGTGCGGCTTGGCTGGGAACATTTCCCAGGTCAGCCGCCATTCTCCCAGGTATACTGCCAAGTGACCTGGCTTCCAGCAGCCCCCTCCAGGCCTCTCTCTCTGCCAGGCTCAGACAACGACGGCGGTGACCGGCTCCATCCCCACATGGGGGGCGAGGTAGATTCGGCTCCCCACTAGCGGACCCCATCACACAAGCATAGGCCACAGGGGAGGCTTCAACCTCGGTCTCAAGACCAGCCGAGACCCGCTGCCCCGACCATGGGCACTCTGCGACCCTCTCCAGAGGGCAACAGACTCCAAACAGACAATTCTGGCCACTCCGGCCACTTACCCCGGACGAGCCAACTTCCATGGGCCTGATCTACGGCAATGGAGAGATGTCTTTTGTGTTGGGTGATCCAAAGTGTCCATAGACCCCATCATTAATAATAATAATAATAATAATCTTTATTTATAACCTGTTACCATCTCCCCAAAGGGGACTCGGGGCGGCTAACATGAGGCCAAGGCCAAAAGCAGTACAACACAATAAAACACAAAACAGCAAGGGGAAAAAATCATAACAAAATATATAAAATGATAAATAAATAAAGAGTATAACATCACATAGTAAAATTAACACAACGGGATGGCCTGGCTATGAGCCCTCCGAGGTCCAGTCGGAGAGAGCCATTTACTTATTGTCCATGCAAATGGATCTGGTTGAGTCCTTTTTTTAAGGGGTTATTGGCTCAGGAAGTTTGGAAACTCCAAGAGCCATGCGTTGCTGGTTCATGAAAAGGTTGCTTTCCTTCATATTTTCTTATATAGATATATTTTCTTATATAGGGAATGGGGCAAGCGAGCATACACAGAGTTCATAGGAAAAGGAGGAATCATGCAGGATCTAAGGAGAAGTCACGTCAGCCCCCCCCCCCCAAAGTCCATAAAAGTTCATAAAGTTTGGCAAGAGTTTATAAAAGTTCATATAAAGTTCATGAAAGTTCATAAGGACTCATAAGAGTTCAGGGGGGGGGGGGTCATGGAAGTTCAGAGGAGCACTGAGTAGTTGGAGTCCATTCATAAAAACAGGAGAGATTGGAGATTATGGGATCAATTCAGCACAAATATCTGGTAGGGTTGGGGCGGGCATTGATTTTGTCATTTGGGAGTTGTAGTTGCTGGGATTTATAGTTTATCTACAATCAAAGACTGTTCTGAACTCCACCAATGATGGAATTGAACCAAATTTGGCACACAGAACTCCCAAGACCAACAGAAAATACTGGGAGGGGTTTGGTGGGCATTGACCTTGACTTTGGAAGTTGTAGTTCATCTATATCCAGAGAGCGCAATGATGGATCTGAACCAAACTTGGCACGGATACTTAATATACTGTATGCCCAAATGTGAACACTGGTGGAGTTTGGGGGAAAACAGACCTTGGCATTTGTGAGTTGTAGCAGAATTTTGGGGAAGTTAAAAAAAGAAGAACTAATTGAGAATGGAATGGCTGGTGAGTTTTGGAGAAATTGAGCTCCGGCTTCCTGATATTTCACCAGGAGACTCGGAAGATTAATGCTTTCCCTCTAATGTCGGATGTTTTATTTAAAAAGTTATTTCAAGATCAATTTCAGAGAAGCCCGCAAAACTGGCGCTGAACCGGGAATTTGATAAAGCGCGTAGCTTGGGGACCTGGCAATGCCCAGGTTATTTGAAAAAGGCACTGCTTGTTTTGGGGTGTTTGGTAATATCATGTAGTTCATTAGTAACACTATTTTAAAGAAATGAGCCAGACTTTCCTGTTGTTGTTTATAATGAATTCTCCCATTAGAAAATGCATAAGGATGTGGGTGAACTGCAATTCCCAAAATCATGGGGCTTTCACCATAAACCCCACCAGCATTCAAAGTACGCCATGTTGCATCTGTATGCCAGGTTTGGTCCAGATCTAATGTCGGCTGCATTTAGTGGTCTCCTGATGCTGGTGAACTACAACTCCCAGATGCCAAGGATAATCACCCCAAACCCAGCCTGTATGCACAGTTGGCCATGTTGGGTCTGTGTGCCAAGTGTGATTTGACATCATTCTCTCTCTCCCCCCCCCCCCCCCTCTCTCCCTCCTTCCCTCCCTCCCTCTCTCTCTGAATGAGAAGTGCTCCAGATTTGACATCACACACACACACACATGGATGATGTCAAATCTGGACCACTTGGCACACAGACCCAACATGGCCAACTGTGCATACAGGCGGGGTTTGGGGGTGATTATCTTTGGCATCTGGGAGTTGTCGTTCACCAGCACCAGGAGACCACTAAATCAGGAGACCAATATATGCTTTGGAGACCCAGCTTAGGTTATTAGAAGAAGGCATTGTTTGTTTTGGGATGTTGAGTAATATCACTGAAGTTTGGTCCAGATATGTCATTGGCTGGATTCAGTGCTCTCTGGATAAGGGTGAACTGTAATTCCCAGATTCCCAGGGCAATCACCACCCCACTCCCCCAAACCCTGACAGTATTTGCAGTTAGCCATGTTGGGTCTGTGTACCAAGTTTGGTCCAGATCCGTTGTTGGCTGGATTCAGGGCTCTCTCGATAAGGGTGAACTACAACTTCCAGGTCCGAGGTCAATTACCTCCAAACCCCGTCTGTATGCACAGTTGGCCATGTTGGGTCTGTGTGCCAAGTGGTCCAGACTTGACATCAGCTGTTTTTAGTGCTTTCTGGAAAAGGGTGAACGACAACTCCCAGAATCAAGGTCCATGGGGCTTCTCTGTCAAGTTTGGTCCCAGTCCATTGTCATTTTGGGGTGGGGGTGGGGTCACAGTTTCTCTAGATGCAGGTAAACTATAACTACTATCAAGGTCAATTTCCCCCAAACGTGTTCAGAATATTGTGTTGGTCATGCGGAGTTTGTGTGCCACGTTTGGTCCAGGTCCATCATTCGTGGGGGTCGCAGTGGTCTGTGGGAATCGAATGGGATTAAAGTACTGCAAATCCTATCATTCATAGTCCATCTTCCCCCAAACCATACCAGGACAAAAAGTCGGTCATGAGGGATCTCTGTGCCAAGTTTGGTCCAGGTCCGTCATTCCTGGTCTCAGGAAGTGAGAGAAGGTACTGCAAGTCCCATCATCCATGGCAAGTGTGGTCCAGATCCATGTTTGGTTGGGTTCACAGCGCTCTCTGGATGTAGGCGAACCACAACTCCTATAAATCATGGTGAATTCTTCCCAAACCTCTTGGTCAGTTGCCGTCTTGCCGATCAATTCCTGTTTGCTGTGGGCCATAGGAAAGGGTAGGAAAGGGTTAAGGGAAATGCAGTGGGTGGGGTTATGCAAATTCCACATCCATGGAGAGAGAAGGGAACCCTGGGATATCCATTCTGGAAGGAAAACAGAACATCTAGGATGGAATGGTCCCCGAATGAAAGCCTTTACTTGGGTGGTGGTCAGTGTGGTGTTTGGGGAGGACATCGGCAGGGGTTGGGAGACATCTTCATGGTGTCCACTATAACCTGCAATATCCTTGGCAAGAGTGCTTTGGTGGCTCCTCAGAATTGAGGTTTAAAGCTGTTTGTGGAGGTGGGAGACACACACACACACACACACACACACACACACACACACACACACACACACACACATTTTCACTGGGTATGTGAAATATCCACTTTGTTTTGGTGACTATATCTTTGCAAATACGTTGTTTTGGTGACTATAACTTTGCAAATGTCTTCTTCCACAGACCTGTTGAGGGAGGCCTTGAGCGACCCGCCGTCTGCTGGAACTTCTCAGGTGAGAGGTGTTTTCATAGAAAAGCCATCATGGAGGGAATAAAACCCGCTGCTTTTGCAAACGTTTGGAGATCAAACCTGAATGCAGACCAACGCGGAAGAGTTTGTGGTCGTTTTGCAAGGTCGACAAACCCCGGCATCCCATAGCATGAAACCAGAGCAGTTCAAGTGGTGTCAAACTGCATTAATTCCTCAGTGGCAATGTCCTTTTAGGGACATTTAGGGAGCATAGGCTTGCAACCATAGCTCAGGACTTTGCTGGAGTAAGCCTTGCTTAAACCACAATTAAAATGCTTCTAAATATATTGTAGGTGGAAGAATCCCATCCTTGTTGGTCCACACCTTTGTGCGGGATGCGAAAGGGCAAACCGACCAGTTTGGCAGACTTCTAGCATCCTATATAATTTCATGAAGGTTTTGCAGTCTAGCAGCGCATCGACACTGTCAAATTAATGAATTATAATAATTTATTTATCGTGTCAGGAGCAACTTGAGGGTACAGTTAAAATGCATTTAAAAACACAAAGTTTTTTTTAAAAAAGCATGATGCTGAATTTCCTTTGACCAGTAGCTGGCCACTTGGCATGACTCTAGTGTTGCTGTGAGAAGCTCCTGCATTGTGCATGTGGCAGGGCTCAGGTCAGGCCTGGATTACCCATAAGGCCACCCTAGGCCATGGCCTAGGGGCGTAAAGCCAAGGGGGGCGCAGTTCACGGACCAAAAAAACTGTTGAAACAAAACCGCAATGCGCGGCATGGAGATGATTCTCTCTCTCTCTTGGGGGAGGGCAGGGGGAGAGCTCTGTGAGGGGGAGGGGGAGGAGGGAATGGCGCCCCCTGTCATTGCCCCTGTCCCCTTGTCAAGGAAGGAGGGTGGGAGAAGGAGGAAGGAAGGGAAGGCCCCGGGGCCGCTGCCGCGCGAGTCTATATGTACATACAATGAGAAAAGGATTCCCCTGGCAGAATGACGGGACAATTCAGACCTGGCTCTGCAAAAGGCATGCTCAGGACTCTGGGAAGGAAGAGAAGAAGGAAGGAAGGAAAGGGGAAAGAAAGAAAGAAAAGAGGAAATAAAGGAGGGAGGGGGAGAGGAAGAAAGAAAAGAAGAACAAACTATGGAAAAGGAAGAAAAGAAAAGTAGGAGAGAGACAAGGAGGGGAAAAGAAAGAAGGAAATGGGAAGGGAGGAAAGGAAAGAGTGAGGAAAAAGTGAAATAATGAAGGGAAAAGAAGAAAAGAAAGAAGGGGGAGAGAGGGAAGTGAAAAGAAAGGAAGGAGAAGGAAATGAAGACTTGGGGGAAAAGAATACAAGAGGAAGGAAGGAAGGAAGGAAGGAAGGGGGAGGGAGGGAGGGAGAACGGAGGAAAGAAAGAAGAGAGATGGAGGGAAAAGGAAGGAGAGAAGGAAAGGGTGAAGGGGAGGAAGGAAGGAAGGAGGGGGAAGGAAGGGGAGAGGGAGGGAAAAGGAAGGAGAGAAGGAAAGAATGGAAGAGGAAGGGAGGAACGAAGAGGGAGGGAGGAAAGAAGGTAGGGTGAGAGAGGGAGGAAAAAGAATGAAAGAAAAATAGAGGGAAAAGGAAAGGAAGAGAAAGGAAGGAAACCGGGCTGCTCTGGAGAGCCAGAGGCAATCATGAAAAGAGCCACATCTGGCTCCCGAGCCATAGGTTCCCTACCTCTGCTATAGAACTTAGGAAGCTATTTCTTCTGTTTAAGGCATTGGCGTGCTAGCTGATATCCGAACAGAGGGTGGACCAGAGATGTCAATGCCTTGGTACTTTTATTATTGGCTGCTACTTATAACAACAATAATAAGAAACTTTATTTATAACCTGCCACCATCTCCCCAAAAGGGACTCGGAGCGGCTAACATGAGGCCACGCCCAAAATTACAGTACAGCAAAATAAAATACAAGAAGCAAAAAATCACACACATCAAAATAAACACAGCTGGCTGGGTGTCAGCTGCATTAAGATCACTGCTGACCAAAAGGTCATGAGTTTGAAGACAGCCTGGGTCGGAGTGAGCTTCCGGCCAATTGTGTAGCTTGTTGTTGACCTTTGCAACCCAAAAGACACTTGCATCTGTCAAGTAGGAAATTTAGGTACCACCTTTGGGCTAACTTAACAAATTTACGAGGCCATAAAAAATCTCCAGCAAAACATATGCGGGGAATGCTGAAAGCACTTCATCAGTGTCGCAGATGGACGGTGAAGCGACAGCTCCCCTGGTGGCCAGAAAAAAGTTAAATAGCCTCTGACTGTCTATCTATATGTGTTGTGTGTCTACGGCATTGATTGTTTGCCATATATGTGTACATTGTAATCCGCCCTGAGTCCCCTGCGGGGCTCCCCAAATCCAGCATATAGATCTTGTTTGCTGTGATGTACTGTGTTTTTTGTCAGTAAAATAATAGAGTGAAATAATAAATGTAATAATAACAATCATAAATGGAGTGAAATAATAAATGTATTGATAACAATTATAAATAAAATAATAAATGTAATAATAATAAAGTAAAATGATGATAATAATTAGAGTAAAATAATAAATGTAATAATAATAATGATAGAGTAAAATAATAAATAACCTAGACTCGAGTATTTATTATTTACTTTATTTATATTCTGCTCTTCTCACCCCGAAGTGAACTCAGAGCGGATTACATTACACATACTTGCAGACAATCCCTGCAGTTCAACATAAATAGACATATTTAGACATATTTAGCCATATATAGACATATTTAGACATATATAGACGAACAGAGGCAAACTTCTGGCCACCAGGGGGAGCTGACGCACTCCTTTATCTCTCAATGTTTTTCTTCTAGCGTCCCTTGTTGTTCTTCCGCAATCCTCAGCGATTCTTTGTGGCCTCATTAATCAGTCAAAATTTGCCTCCCCACTTAATGTGGTACCTTTATCTCCTTCTTGACAAATGAACTGTCTTTCGGGCTGCAAAGGTTGACAGCAGGCTACACTTAAGGTCGAGCACCCGCCTCAACCCGGGCAGGCCTTGAACTCATGACCTACTGGTCAGAGAGATCTTATGCAGCTGCGCCACTTCCCGAGTATAAGCTGAGGGAGACTTTTTCAGCCTAAAACAAGGGTTGAAAAACTAGGCTTATACTCGAGTATATACAGTATTTTGAATTGGTTTGATGAGAGAGAGATGCGTTGAAAAACTCTAGCAAAAGGTGCTGCTGGATGTCCCTCCTGCAAAAAGAAAGTTTGGGCAGTTTAATACATGTTCCCCATGTTTTTATGTCAGAACCAATTAGGAAATGAGATTGATAACCCAGGAACAAAAGTCACAGTGTTGCATAGTGTTTCCTTTCTTCCTTCCTTTGCAGATCCTCCAGTATCAAACGGGATACCTCGTCTGTGCCGCCATCGCGGTGCTCTATTTCGTGGCCGTGCCAGCCATTGGGCTGAGCCTCTGCTGCTGCGGGAGGCACCGGCGCTGCGGTGGACGGGTCAAGGCCTACCGCCGCTCCCTGCTGTGCCAGCGCAACTTCCTCATTCTGGGCCTTCTCCTGATCACACTGGTCCTCCTGTAAGTGCCATTGGGATGGGGACAATGCATGGCCTTTTCCTTGGGCAGATCTCATCAAAGGCGCAGATATAGGATGGGTGGCAGTCCACGGGAAAGGGATCTCGGTGTCTTAGTGGACCACAAGCTGAGCATCAGTCAACATGTAGCAGCTAAAAAGGCCAACATGATTATATTTATTATTTTATTTACTTTGCTTCTAAACCGCCTCTCTCAGCCCGAAGGCGACTCGAGGCGGTGTACAACAGCAAAAACTGCTCAAGACAAACATATCAACAATTATCAATACAATACAATTCCAACATATACAAATTAGCATTCAACGTTAAAAACACAATATCAGCGTCTCATTAATTAAATTGACTTCCAATTGCATTGTCGTCGTTCCTTAGGTCTCAATTTGACAATCATACTACATCTGCAAATGCCCGGTCAAACGGCCAGGTCTTGACCTTCTTGCAAAATGTCAGGAGGGAGGGGGCCGATCTGATGTCATTAGGAAGGGCGTTCCAAAGCCGAGGAGCCACCACTGAAAAGGCCCTGTCTCTCATCCCCTCCAATCGCGCCTGCGAAGCAGGTGGGACCGAGAGCAGGGCCTGTCCAGATGATCTTAAGCATCTTGAAGGTTCATAGGAAGAGATGCATTTGGACATGTAAGTTGGACCAGAACCGTTAAGGGCTTTAAAGGCCATGGCCAGCACTTTGAATTGTGCCCGGTAGCAAACTGGTAGCCAGTGGAGCTGGCACAACAGAGGTGTTGTGCGTTCCCTGAGTGCTGCTCCTCTTATCAACCTGGCTGCTCTCCGTTGAACCAGTTGAAGCTTCCGAGCAGTCTTCAAAGGCAGTCCCACGTAGAGGGCGTTGCAGTAATCTATATGGGATGTAACCAGAGCATGGACTACCGTGGCCAAGTCAGACTTCCCAAGGTACGGGTGCAGTTGGCGCACAAGTTTTCGCTGTGCGAATGCTCCCCTGGTCACCCTGAAACCTGGGGTTCCAGGCTCAGCGATGAGTCCAGGATCACACCCAAACTGCAAACCTGCGTCTTCAGGGGGAATGTAACCCCGTCCAACACAGGTTGTAACCCTATGCCCTCTTCGGCCTTTCGACTGACCAGGTGTGCCTCTGTCTTGTCTGGATTCAATTTCAATTTGTTTGCCCTCATCCAGTCCGACACAGCAGACTGGACCAATAAGCCAAGTGTCTAGAATAGCATTTCTCAGCCTGGGGATCCGAACCCCTGGAGGGGTTGCGAGGGAAGTGTCTGAGGGGTCACCAAAGACCACCAGAAAACAAATATTTCTGATGGTCTTAGGAACCCCTTTGGCAGAGAAGGCTGAAGATCTCTCCGCCTGTCCTTCTCTTCCTTTTTGGAAAGAGAAGGCGAATCCTCCCACCGAAAGCCCTCCTCCGCTGTGATTGGTCAGCCTCCCAGCCAAGGGGAGGGCTGTTTCTGAGACTACAAGCAGGGAGGGGAGAGCAGGCGTGCTCGGCGCATGGCAGCGTGGTGCGCATGTGCGGACAAGGGAGAGCATGTAAGGATGGAGGGAGGATCGTGCCAGCAAGAGTCTTCAAAGCAGAGGATTATGTGTGGGAAGTTTGGCCCAATTCAATCGTTGGTGGGGTTCAGAATTTGATTGTAAGTGAATTATAAATCCCAGGAGCTGCAACTCCCTAATGTCAAGGTCTGTTTCCCTCCCCCCCCCCCCCCCCAAACACCAGTATTCACATTTGGGCTTGTTGAGTATTTGTGCCAAGTTTGGTCCAGATATATCATTGTTTGAGTCCACAGTGGTCTCTGGATGTAGGTGATCTACAACTCCCAAACTCAAGGTCAATGCCCACCAGACCCTTCCAGTATTTTCTCTTGGTCATGGGAGCTCTGTGTGCCAAGTTCAGTTCAATTCTATCATTGGTGGAGCATACTGAACATGGCAGACAGAATCCCATGACCAAGAGAAAATACTGGAAGGGTTTGGTAGGCATTGACCTTGAGTTTTGGCATTGCCCAAAAGTGAACACTAGTGGAGTTTGGGGAAAATACACCTTGACGTTTGGGAGTTGTAGTTGCTGGGATTTATAGTTCACCTACAATCAAAGAGCATTCTGAACCCCAGCAACGATAGAATTGGGCCAAACTTCCAACGCAGAACACCTATGACCAATAGAAAATACTGTGTTTAGTAGGCCTGTTCAATCCATGGTTCTAAATGGTTCTAAAGTACTTACAAAACTAAAGTTCTGGTGGTGAACACTAGGTGGCACTGGTGCTTTGCTTCTACAGTGTTGCTAAAGTTCTGGTGGTGAACATTTCAGAACTCTAACAAAACTTTCAAAACTTCATTATTATTTCAGTATTGGCGATTTTTAAGACAGAACCAATTAGGAACTGCCATTTATAATGAAATTTTGAAAGTTTTGTTAGAGTTCTGAAATGTTCACCACCAGAACTTTAGCAACACTGTAGAAGCAAAGCACCAGCGCCACCTAGTGTTCACCACAAGAACTTCAGCAACACTGTAGAAGTAAAGCACCAGCGCCACCTAGTGTTCCCCACAAGAACTTCAGCAACACTGTAGAAGCAAAGCACCAGCGCCACCTAGTGTTCACCACAAGAACTTCAGCAACACTGTAGAAGCAAAGCACCAGCGCCACCTAGTGTTCCCCACCAGAACTTTAGCAACACTGTAGAAGCAAAGCACTAGCACCACCTAGTGTTCACCACCAGAACTTCAGCAACACTGCAGAAGTAAAGCACCAGCACCACCTAGTGTTCACCACCAGAACTTCGGCAACACTGTAGAAGCAAAGCACCAGTGCCACCTAGTGTTCACCACCAGAACTTTAGTTTTGTAAGTACTTTAGAACCATTTAGAACCATGATTGCCCAGGCCTCGTGTTTACTGGTGGTCTTTGGCAATCCTTCTCACACTCCCTTGCGACCCCCCCCCTGAGGTCCCAACTCCCAGGTTGAGAAACGCTGGTCTAGTGCCTAGACTGAGTGAAAGGGACAGTCTGACTCTACTATGCTGCGAAAGGGATCTTGGAGTCTTAACGCACAACAAGCTGAGCATGAGTCAACTGTGCAATGCAGCAGCTAAAATGGCCAACGCGATTATAGTCTGTCTCCGTTATAGTGTTTAGATTGAAAGAAGGGATCATCAGTATTTGGAAAGATGCCCCATTGAGGAGTAAACAAGCTTGTTTTCTCTGTGACCCAAGGGAGCCATGGATTCATACTGCTCGAAAAGGCATGACACTTAAACATTAGGGAAAACTTCTTGAGCGCATGAGCTGTGCAGCAGTGCACTCTACTGCATTGCACATATTAAAGCAAAGGCTGGATGGTCATCTGTCAGGAGGGCTTGGTTTTTGTCTTCCTTTATGGCAGGAAGGTGTTGAACTGGGTGGCCTTTGGAAGTCCCTTCCAACTCAATGATGCCATGAGTCCATTATGTCCATGCATGAAACCATTCAGAGGGATTGCTTCCACTCTGTAGAGCTGGTGTCGTCTGTGCCTTTGCGGCCAATCAGAGGGTGAAGGAAGAAATGGAGCCTGGCAGCCGGGACGCATTAAACACCCTGCAAGCTTTGCGGCACCACGTGAACGGCATCCCCCAGGTGAGTGGGTGGCATCTTCCCAGTAAAACGATGCAGCGTCACGTGAGTGGGATTGCAAGACTATTGTCTTATGCTACCTGTCTTGACTCGAGTCTCATGCGCCATGAAATCTCACGCACACCTCCATTTCCAAAATTTATTTATTTTATTTATTTACAGTATTTATATTCTGCCCTTCTCACCCTGCATGGACTCAGGGCGGATTACAATGCACATATACATAGCAAACATTCAATGCCATAGACACACAACATATATAGACAGACACTCAGAGGCTATTTAACATTCTAGCTTCTGGCCACCAGGGGAGCTATCGTTTCCTCATTCTTTACATACTTCCTGGAGATTTTTATGGCCTCATAAATCAGTTAAATTAGTTAATAAGTTAAACCAGGCCCGGATTAACACTTTTTTGTGCTCTAGGCCACAGTTTGGAATTACGCCCCCTTTAAGCCAACCTCCCGCCACCTCCAAGGTCCCCATTCCCACCGGCTGGAAAGCTCTGCTGTGCTCTGAAGGTCTCCTCGGGAGTCGGGAGGCTTGGGGAGAGTGCAGCGGGGGCAAACTTGCTCCAAAGGCACGCACAAGAGAGAGAGAGTGCGCGTGCGAGAGGGAGAGTGAGCGAGAGCGCGCAAGAGAGAGAGAGAGTGAGCAAGAGAGAGAGAGCAAGAGAGAGAGAGTGAGAGCGGGAGAGAGCGGGCGCGAGAGAGAGCACACATGAGAGAGAGAGCGCACGAGAGACAGAGAGAGCGTGAGCGAGAAAGAGAACGCGAGAGAGAGAGAGAGCGCGAGAGAGCGCGTGCACGAGAGGGAGGGAGAGAGTGCGTGCAAGAGAGGGAGAGCGCGAGAGAGCGCGAGACGGAGGGGATGGAGCACAGACTTTGCAGGGAGAAGGAGCGAGGAGGGGCATGAAAAAGGGGGAAAGAGGGGCGCAGACCAATTTTGGTTCTATGCTCCCTCCCTCGGCTTGCGCCCCTAGGCCATGACCGCATTGGCCTTATGGGAAATCAGGGCATGAGTTAAACCCTGAAAGCCCATGTGCCTTGGAAAGTGCTGTCATTCAGATATACAAGGGTAAAAAGTAATGCCTCCCCCTTCGTAACTCCTCAACTGATGGCAGTACTGTTATGCGGCAGGGACTGGCTTGTTCAGTAGACTCTCCTCTGCAGTTCCATTTGGGCAGGAAGCCTTAGCATTGAATGGTTGTGTTGTTTAAGTGTGAAGTATGGAACCTTGCGCAGACGGTCGGTCAATGCGACTTAAGCAACGTGCAGTCATTGAATTCTTGACAGCAGAAGGCGTCACCCCAAAGGAGGTTCATCAGAGAATGCAAGCCGTTGATGGGGATTGTGTTGATATGAGTACTAGGCTTGTTTGATCAAGGAAAAAAATTCAAAACTCATTTCGGATGTAGGGGGCGCTGGTGATTCGATTCCGAAGTGATTTCCGAAATCCCCCCCCCCCCCAAGGTTGGAATTTTCCAAAATTTCCAAATTGTTTCGTTAATGGCGGGCGCGATTGCGTGATTGTGCAATGTGCGAAAAACTGCAAATGGGACAGGCAAAACTTGGAGGACCCCCTTTCCCTCATTTTTAGACTGCTACTGACAAAACTTGCCACAGTGGTAGAAATTATTAGCAGATTATAGGAGATGTCTTGTTTCCAAAAGTACAACGTGTAACCCAAAGCAGACAAAGGGGCCTCCACATTTTTATTGTGTGTTTTCCCAAGGAAATTATTAGCAGATTAAAGGAGATTTCTAGTTTCCTAAAGGACAACGTGTCGAAACCTCGCCCCTCCCAAGGTGGTTTCCCCTCATTGTCTGGAGGCAAGTATCCCAGCATCCAAATGCTGGGTCTTTTCCGATTCACTTCCTGAGTCGGAACAAAGATGGCAACTGTGGCTTCGAAATGCCAAGGATACTTCTGGGTCCCCAAATAGCTTCGAAATCGCATCAAAAAGGTATTTGATCCAAATTTAACCCGAATTCCGAAGATTCCGCCTGGACCTAACCATGCCTAGCCAGTACTGTGCATCATTGGGCAAGTAAGTTTAAAGATGTTGAGGTGGAAACATCTGACTTGCGTGACAAAGAGTTGGATGTCCTGTGGCAGCAACCACCGAGTTTCACAAGCAAAAGGTTGACAGATTGATTCAGGACGATGGGTCACACTATTGCTTTGTTTGGCTATCGGAAGTTCTGTGCACAATGGGTACACAGCAGAACTTCAGAGACTGGATCTCACCACCGTACGGCATCCTCCATCAGTTCTCGATAATGAAAAAAGATCTGTGGGGACATTGTTCTGCTTCAGGAAAAACTCAGCGGTTCTCAGGACCTCAACATTGAACTGCAAAGGCTCTGGCATAAACCAGTGCAGGTGGTCCCAGTGGAAATGGGCACACTGGGTGCCATGTCAAAAGATCTCAGCTGGCATTTGGAAACAATAAACATTGACCAAATCACGACGTGTCAACTGCAAAAGGCCAACCGACTTGGATCTGCGCGCATCATTCGGAAATACGTCACACAGTCCTAGACGCTTGGGAAGGGTTCGATTTGTGATTTTGTGATACAAAATTCAGCATATATAGATCTTGTTTGCTGTGACATACAGTGTTTTTGTGTCAGTAAAATCAGGCCCGGATTAACTCTTTTCGGCGCCCTAGGCCACACTTTGGAAGTTCCGCCCCCGGGGCTGCTGCTGGGCATGCGCAGCAACGGCCCCGGGGTCGGGGCTTCCCTCCACCTCTTCCTCCTCCTCGCCGCGATTGCCTTCCTTCAGTCAAGGAAGGCGGTCACGGGGAGGAGGAGGAAGGGAAGCCCTGGCCCCGGGGCGCTGCTAGGCATACGCAGCACCGCCCGGGAGCGGGGCTTCCCTCCGCCTCTTCCTCCTCCTCCCCCCGCTGTCCTTATTTGGGCGCGAGGAGGATGAGGCGGAGGAAAGCCAACCCCCGGGGCCACTGGCGCGCGCAGCAGGAGGGTGCCTCTGCCTCTGCCTCCTCCGCCATGTTCCTGGGTGCCGCGCATGGCCGGCAGCAGTCCCGGAGGCTTCCCTTCTTTTCTCCTCCCGACAAGGAGGTGGGGGCGATGGCGAGGGGGAGCGCCATTCCCTCCTCCCCCACCCTCCCCCGAGAGAGAGACATCATGTTGCATGTTGCGGTTTTGTTTGAACATTTTTTTTGGTCCTCGATCTGCCACCCCCTAGGCCTGCGCGCATAGGCCATGGCCTAGTGTGGCCTTACCGGTAATCCGGGCCTGAGTAAAATAATAATAATAATAATAATAATAATAATAATCAAAGTCTTTTTCACAGCCAAAAGATGTACAGAGCAGTCAAGGAAGAGTCAGAAGAGATTAGCCAAAATGATTATGAAGCTCATATAAAGAAGTTGCAAGTCAACGACTTGAAAGCAGACTGAAGGGTGCTACATTGTGAGATGAATACAGTTTCACATCGCTTTAACTGCCACCCAGTGCTATAGAATCCCAGGAGTTGTTGTTGGCGGAGAAGGTGAGGCAAACCCCAAATCCTGGGATGCTATAAGCATCGAGCCACGGCAGTTAAAGTGGTGCCAAAGTGCATTGACTCTGTAGTGTAGTTGCGTTTCTCTTCAGTGAGTCAGCCAGAGGCTGTGATACTCTGTTGTTGCCAAAGCCGCCGGAGACGTTGCTTCTTCGAGATTTTCGCGCCACTTGCTTTGGCCGCCTCTCCATCTGGCAACCCCCCATTGTAGCCTCAAAGCATGATGTGCCACTAATGTGCTCTGGCAGGCGGGTGTCCTTTGAGACACAAATCCAGGGCATGCCGAGAGCAGCGACGCTTGTGCTTTTTGCAAGCGCACAGCAAGGCAGAGGCAGGGAAAGCGCTTTGCTGCACCAGAGGGTTTGCTCCAAGTGAAAACTGGGCCCATGTGCCATTGCAAACATCACTTTGCCAGAAGTGGAAGAAGGGAGGTGGCCGCTTGGGGTTAAGCTGGGTGTCTCTGTGCGTGCATGCACACATAACCTTCATTTGCTTCCCTGCGCCGCATTAAACTAAATATTCCATATCTTGCATCTAATAACACACTGGAAACTAAATTGCCCTGAGTCGGCTCCCGTTGGGAACTGAACGTTCCAGGGCAAAAGGCTTACTTCATAAAGCCGCTGTACTGTTCGTAATCCTTGCTTTTGAATGACCTTTTCAAAATGCTTAAAATGATAAGAGCTGGAAGGGAGAGACTCCCAAGGGCCATCCAATCCAACCCCCTTCTGCCAGGCAGGAAGGTAGAACTACTATTGTGCTATTATTATTATTATTGCATTATTATTATTGCATTATTAGTATTGCCCTCTCCATTGGCGCCCCCTTGCAGTGGGGGAGAGAGCGCGGTCAAGTCAGATACGGCGATGCTCTCTCCGAGCCCTTTCTCATAACTAATGGAGTGAAACAAGGTTGTGTTCTTGCACCAACCCTATTGACAATCTTCTTCAGCATGACGCTCCAAAGGGCTACGGCAGACCTCGAAGAAGACGGCATATATAAACGCTATCGTACTGATGGCAGCTTGTTCAACTTAAGCCGCCTGAGGGCTCGCACTAAGACTCTAAACTATCTAGTCCGTGAGCTGCTTTTTGCTGACGATGCTGCCCTTGTCGCCCATTCAGAAGCAGCCCTGCAGTGCCTCACATCCTGCTTTGCAACAGCTGCAGAGCTGTTTGGGCTGGAAGTCAGCCTGAAGTAAACGGAAGTCCTCTACCAGCCCGCACCACAGGAAGAACACCATCATCCCCACGTCAGCATAGGCACATCTGTGCTTAAGTCCGTTCAGCAGTTCACCTCCCTGGGAAGCATCATCTCTTCAGACGCCAAGATTGACAAAGAGATAGATCACAGACTAGCAAAGGCATAGAGTGTATTCGGAAGGCTTCACAAAAGAGTCTGGAGCAACAAGCACCTGAGGCAAAGCACCAAAATTAGTGTGTACAGAGCTATCATACTGTCTATTCTCCTCTATGGGTCTGAAACATGGGTCAGCTATCGCCAACACCTACGACTCCTCAAATGCTTTAATCAGCGCTGTCTTCGCACAATCCTAAATATGCACTGGACCGACTATGTGACGACTGTTGCTGTCCTTGAGCAAGCAGGGATCACCACCATTGAGGCCATGCTATTGAGAACACAGCTGCGCTGGGCAGGGCACGTCTCTAGGATGGAGGACCACCGCCTCCCAAAGATACTACTCTATGGTGAACTCGCCACGGGCCAGTGCAAGAGAGGCGCCCCCAAAAAGAGATATAAGGACTCCCTGAAACAACATCTACTCACAGCTGGGCTGCTTTCGAACTGCTGGGTGAGCAGAAGGACAGGGCTGCAATAGCTGGTTGTCCAAGCCAGCTCGGGGAATCGAACTAGCAACCTTCAGGTTGCAAGCACAGCTGTGTTACCACTGTGCTATCTCCCCGGCCCAAAAGTTGCTACTTTGGGGTTTTTTAAAGACAGACTAAACACTAGGCCTGGGCACCCTGGCCTCACATCGGGAGGCATGGAGACGCACTCTCCACAATGCTGTGGCCTCTTTCGAGAAGACATGCCGAATGGGTCTCGAAGAGAAACGACAACGCAGAAAGAACCGGAACTTGGAAACAACATCACCCAAGGAGACTTTCTGCTGTGCTTCCTGCAACCAAACTTGCCTATCTCAGATTGGCCTTTTTAGTCATCAACACACTTGTAAAAAGCGTGGGATGAGTCCTTCCTAAGAATCTTTGTTCACAAAGTAATGCCGAGAGAGTTTCTTGTTTAATATGTTTTATTTGATTTATGTCGCTGTGTTTTGATTGCACTTTACGGCATTGAATGGTTGCCGTTATTTGTTGTGAACCGCTCTGAGTCCCCAAGGGGAGATAGGGCGGGATACAAATAAAGTTTAATATTATTATATATTATTTTGTGATAAAATCAATTAGAAAATAACAGTGGTAACCCAGGGACAAAAATTGTGTTCCATAGTGTTACACGTAGATATGGATGCCACTCTTCCTCTTTCAAAGGCTTTCTCTTCCTCTTTCAACAGGGAGTCCAGAGAGCAGTGGGTCAGGTGGCCGTCCCCAGAGACCAAATCTTCCAAGACCTGGACAGTGAGTGGCCTTTTTTCCTGATCGGATCCCTGGATCACTTCGATCCATTGCATTTTTAGATGTGGATCTTATTAAATGTGCATCGAAACATGCCAGCATTTTGCACAAACTCAGATGTAGCCCTTAAGCCCGCGTTGAGATTTAAGTTCAGGAAAACTTTTATACAATTGCATGGGGGGGTGTTTGGTAGGGTGCAACCACAACAGGGGTCGGGAACCTTTTTGACTCAGAGAGCCATAAAAGCGAAATATTTGGAAATTTATTTCAGTGAGAGCCGCATAATATATATAAAATATTTTAAGACTGAATTCAACTAAATGTGAGTCTATACGTACATACGATGAGAAAAGGATTCCCCCTTTGGCAGAATGACCGGACACTTCAGACCTGGCTCTGCAAAAGGCACGCTCAGGACTCTGGGAAGGAAGAGAAGAAGGAAGGAAGGAAGGAAGGAAGGAAGGAAGGGGGAAAGAAAGACAGAGGAAATAAAGGAGAGAGGGGGAGGAAGAAAGAAAAGAAGAACCAACCAACTATGGAAAAGGAAGAAAAGAAAAGCAGGAGAGAGACATGGAGGGGGGGAGAAAGAAATGGGGAGGAAAGGAAAAGGTGGGAAAAAGAAAAGAAAGGGAGTGAGGAAAAAGTAAAATAATAAAGGGAAAATAAGAAAAGAAAGAAGGGGGAGAGATGGAAGTGAAAAGAAAGAAAGGAGAAGGAATGGAAGGCTTTGGGATAAAGAATAGAAGAGGAAGGAAGGAAGAGGGAGGGAGAATGGAGGAAAGACGGAAGAGGAGAGAGGGAGGGAAAAGGAAGGAGAGAAGGAAAGGGTGAAGGGGAGAAAGAAAGGAAGGAAGAGGAAGGGGAAGGAAGGAAGAGGGAGAATGGAGGAAAGAAGGAAGGGGAAAGAGGGAAAAGGAAGGAGAGAAGGAGAGAACGAGAGAAGAGAAGGGTGAAGGGGAGAAAGAATGGAAGAGGAAGGAAGGAAGGAAGGAAGAGGGAGAATGGAGGAAAGGAAGGGGGAGATGAAGGGAAAAGGAAGGAGAGAAGGAGAAGGAAAGGGTGAAGGGGGAGAAAGAAAGAAAGGAAGGAAGAGGAAGGAAGAGGGAGAATGGAGGAAAGAAGGAAGGGGGAGAGAGGGAGAGAAAAGGAAGGAGAGAAGGAAAGGGTGAAGGGGAGGAAGGAAGGAAGGAAGGAAGGAAGGAAGGAAGAAGGAAGGAAGGAAGGAAGGAAGGAAGATGAAGGAAGGAAGGGCCAGGCTGCTCTGGAGAGCCAGATGCAATCATGAAAAGAGCCACAGCTGCCTCCAGAGCTATAGGTTCCTGACCCCTGATCTACAATGTAGAGTATTAATCCAGTTTGACCCCACTTTAACTGCCTTGGCTCAACGCTATATGATCCTGGGAGTTGTAGTTTGGTGAGGCATGCTTTTGCAGAGAAGGGCAAAGACCTTGCAAAACACATATGCATTCATAGAGAGACATGTATTTATATGCATGCATGCCTTTGTGATGAAGCCAGTCACCATTATTGAATTGAATGCCAGAGGAAAGTTAAATACGGAATGATAGTTAAGAACATAAGAACATAAGAAGAGCCATGCTGAATCGGGCCTCAGCCCATCTAGTCCAGCATTCTGTGTCACACAGTGGCCCACCAGTTGTACATGGGGATCTCTAGCAGAAAGTTACAATAATATTACCACCACACATTGTAACGTAACAGTCTTGCTTATACGACATGTATGGGCCGGAATAATGTCGGATAAACGAAATGTTGGATAATACAGAGTCTACTACTGTCACCCATCTGACGCAGCACTAGATAATAGGCCTGTTTGATTTTTAAAAAATTCAAAACTCGTTCTGGATGTAGGGGGCGCTGGCGCTTCGAATCTGAATAACTTCTGAAATTTTCCAGAAAAATTTCAGAATTTCCTGAATTCCGAAATTTCAAAATTTCCCAAATTAATTCCAAAATTTCAAAATTCCCCGAATTAATTCTGAAATTTTGGAATTCCCTGAATTAATTCCAAAATTTCCCGATTTCCCAAATTAATTCCAAATTTTTTGAAATTTCCCGAATTAATTCCGAATTTTCAGAATTTCCCGAATTAATTCCAAAATTTCGGAATTTCCCGAATTAATTCCGAATTTTTGGAATTTCCCAAATCAATTCCAAAGTTTCGGAATTTCTCGAATTAATTCCAAAATTTCAGAATTTCCTGAATTAATTCCGAATTTTTGGAAGTCCCCGAATTAATTCTGAAATTTTGGAATTTCCCAGATTAATTCCGAATTTTCTGAATTTCCCGAATTCGGAATGGCTTCGTTAATGGCGGACACGCATGTTTAACTCAGTTTGGAAGCGGATGTCTTCCCTCCGCATCAGAATTGGGGCCTTAGCCGTGTTTAACCCACTTTGGATGCGGCTGTCGCCCTACTTCTGACGCGGAGGGAAGATATCCGCTCCAAACTGAGATAAGATACAATCGAGCCACAGAAGAAGCCAAAATTTATTTATTGATTGATTGATTAATTGATTTATGTCATTTATACTTCGTCATATGAGCCCGAAGGCGACTCAGGGCGGCGAACAGGGCGGCACAATCCAGTGCCATATAAAATACATACATTAGCAATAAAAACATCTTAAAATGTTTAAAAGCATAAAAACAACAACAATAGAAAAAATTTAAAAGCCTGTCTTCATATTCATGTTCAATCCACATCCATACCATCGTCATAGCCGTTCCTAGGTCATTTTCCAAGTTCAGATTTGTTTACATTATACTGTGGTACCAAAGGCTTCCTCGAAAAGCCATGTTTCCGAAATGTCAGTAGGCGGCTGATCTAGTATCCTTAGGTAGGGAGTTCCACAATCGAGGGCCCACCACAGAGCAGGTCCTATCTCTCATCCCCGCCAGATGTGCTTGAGAAGCAGGCGGGATTGAGAGAAGGGCCTCCGACGACGACGATCTCAAGTTTCTGGTGGGTTCATAGGAGACGATGCGTTCAGAAAGATAATTCTAGAGTCTTTCAGGGTAGAAAGAGGCTTCTGAACAGGAATGGTAAGGTTGCTTTGATGGCAAATGTTTGCATGCTGCTGGCATGGAACAACGACAGACAGAAGTCGTATCTAATGTATGTGGCAATAGGCATTTTATTATAAATACAATAAGAGTTGAAAATTGGCCAATGGCACCTGACTTATGGTTGCTTTATGCTTTGCAGACGTCGGTCGGAGCATCGGCAGCACCATCCAGTTGGTGCTCAAAGGAACCGTGTATCTGGCCATGGCTGCAATGAAAGGCAGAGTTCAAGGTAAAGGAAACACCTCTATCGGCTTATTGCAATGCATTTGTATTAGGGTCTCCCTCCGATAATGGCTGGAACTGCCACAAACTACCTCTTGTACCTTGTGCTAGAAGCAGTTTTGGGAGAGCAAGAGTGGGGAAGGCTGTTTCTGAGACGCCAAGCAGGGAGGGGAGAGCAGGTGTGCCCAGCGCATGGCAACGTGATGTGTATGTGCGGGCAAGAGACAGCATGCTGTCTGGATGTAGGTGAACGATCGAAAACCAAACTGTAGGGCCAGCTTTGTACTGTTGATAACGGATTTATTGTGAACCACACACTCTAATACAGTGTTTCACAACCAGTGTGCCGTGGCACGCTAGTGTGCCGTGAGCGATCATCAGGTGTGCCGTGGGAAAGGGGAACCTCCAATGCCCTTTCTTCCCCCTCCTACCAAACAGTTTTTCTTCTCCCCTCGGACTCCCTTCTGCCCAGCCTCGCTCTGCTCGCTTTGCTCTGGGGCGAGTCTGCGCAGTAGCGCCCGCAGGGGTCACATCTTCCTCCCTCCCCCCTCCCCTCCTGAACAGGCTCACGCTGCCCCCTCAGATCAAAATGGTGGCGGAAGCGGCAGCGTAGAAGAAAAAGTACGTGTTGGGCAGGAGGGGGGAGAAAGGGCGCGAAGGGGGAGAGGGAGGAAGAGGTCTCTGTCGAAAGCTGACATGGGCAAACTTGGACCTTCCAGGTGTTTTGGACTCCAACTCCCACCATTCCTAGCAGCCTCAGGCCCTTTTCCTTTCCCCCCCCCCCCTCAGCCACTTAAGCAGGAAAGGGCCTCAGGCTGTGAGGAATGATGGGAGTTGGAGTCCAAAGCACCCAAAGGGCCGAAGTTTTCCCATGCCTGTTTGAGGGGCCTTAAAGTGGTGAGCCTCCTTCCAACATGGTGATTCTGGATAGAAAACAAACAACAAGGTAACATAACATTGCTTGAGTCCACAGTGCTCTCTGGGTGTAGGTGAACTACATCTTCCAAACTCAAGGTCAATTCCCAAGCAAACCCTTTCAGTACTTTCTGTTGGTAATGAGAGTTCAATATGCCAAGTTTGGTTCAATTCCATTGTTGCAAGAGTTCAGGATGCTCTTTGATTGTGTGTTAACTATAAATCCCAGAAACTGTAACTCCCAAATGTCAAGGTCTATTTTCCCCAAACTCCATCTGTGTTCACATTTGGGCATATTGAGTATTCATGCCAAGTTTGGTCCTGATCCAACATTGTTTGAGTCCACAGTGCTCTCTGGATGTAGGTGAAGTATAACTCCAAAACCCAAGGTCAATGCCCACCAAACTCTTATAGTATTTTCTCTTGGTTATGGGAGTTCTGATAAATGAGATTTATAATCTAGGAACAAACATTATGTCACATAATGTAATATTCCAAAACTGCGCTGAATATTCAGCGTTCTCACGAGGATTGCCCATTGTCCGTGATTGCGAAATAAGCAGAGTTCTCTATTTGCTGTTGCAACGCTTTCCGGAACTCCTTTGCACAGCAGAGAGTGAATTTGCCAGGGTAGACTTGTTCCTATACTTCGTGTACCCAAATGTGTTTGGTCTTTGCAGACCTACATAACTCCTTGCACCATTTACGGACTGTTAACACGACGGTCCAGGCCCTGATCCGGCACCAGGATGAGCTGCAGTCGGTGCTGAAGGAGAGGAAGGACAACATTGCTTTTCTTCTGAGGGACCCTCGCTGCGCCTATTGCCAGAGTGCCTTTAACAGAGCGGAGAAACTGGAGCTGGGGGTCAACTACCGGAGAGTAAGTCCTGTGCCAAAACAGGGGTGTTTTCAAATACCCAAAGACACGTTTAGAACAGCTGCCAAATCTCTGGTGTTTCTCTGAAATGGAGGAAGGAATTCCAAGTACCGTAGGTGATATTTCAGAGGAAGGAACTGCCTAGAGTAGACCACCTTGGAGGGTTTGCTGCTCAAGAAACTATTTGAAATTCACAGGGCTGCCATGAACTGACAGGTGATTTGAAGACAGACATGTGTCATGAACCCTTTTTGAACCTTAAAATGTTATTTTATCCGTTTTCAGTGAGATAGTGTATCAGGCACTTTCAGAGAAAGACGCAAGACACACAAACTCCAGTTCTGAGTTTTAGAATAGCTATATATTGGTTACAGCAGTGGCTCCCAACCTGTTTTTGACCAGGGACCACTTTGACCGGGGAACACTTTGACCAGGAAACACTTTGACCGGGAAACACTTTGACCGGGAAACACTTTGACCAGGGAACACTTTGACCGGGAAACATTTTGACCAGGGAACACTTTGACCGCAGAACACTTTGACCGGGAAACACTTTGACCGGGAAACACTTTGACCAGGAAACACTTTGACCGGGAAACACTTTGACCGGGAAACACTTTGACCAGGGAACATTTTGACCAGGAAACACTTTGACTGGAAACACTTTGAAAACACTTTGACTGGGAAACACTTTGACCGGGAAACACTTTGACCGGGAAACACTTTGACCGGGAAACACTTTGACCAGGGAACATTTTGACCGGGGAACACTTTGACTGGGAAACACTTTGACCGGGAAACACTTTGACCGGGAAACACTTTGACCGGGAAACAGTTTGACCAGGGAACACTTTGACCAGGGAAACACTTTGACTGGGAAACACTTTGACCGGGAAACACTTTGACTGGGGAACACTTTGACCGGGAAACATTTTGACCAGGGAACACTTTGACCAGGGAACACTTTGACCGGGAAACACTTTGACCATGGAACACTTTGACCATGGAACACTTTGTCCGGGGACCACTATGACCGGGGAACACTTTGACCGGGGAACACTTTGTCCGGGGAACACTTTGTCCGGGGACCACTATGACCGGGAACACTTTGACCGGGGAACACTTTGTCCGGGGAACACTTTGTCCGGGGAACACTTTGACCGGGGAACACTTTGACCGGGGAACACTTTGACCGTGGAACACTTTGTCCGGGGACCACTATGACCGGGGACCACTTTGACCGGGGACCAGGGACCACTTGACCAGCTTGAAGACACACACAGATGTACACACGCAAGATCTGAATTTAGTCCCTTTCCCACAAATGCTGGAAACAAGAACTCCCAAAGCATGGAAGAAGAGGCCTTTAGGGACTATCACTCCCAGAATCGGCTGGATTTGGGGATTATGGGAGTAGCAGTCTATGGAGAGACTGGGATTGCTAATGAATCCCAAATGCTGTATGCTTCCTACTTTGGAGAAAAGAACTGCATCTTCCTTCCCTAAGAAAACCCTACGAAATGCATGTTGAGAGGTGATACACAGTATCCATAGACTTATTTTGAATGAGTGGATTTCCTTCCTCTCCGTTTCCTTCTCTGTCCAGCTTCCACAGCCGGGAACTGGAAATGTTATGGCACGAATGGATGTGTCTTTCAGTACCAGTCTTCCATTGATGATTTCTTCTTTAGGTACCTTCTGTCGAAAGGGCGTTGAAAACCTTGCATGGCCTCCCCAAGGCAAACTTCACCGAAATGATTGAGCGGGTAAGTGATGGAAGGACCTTGAAGGACAGGAGGGACTTCTGCTCTTCTTTAAGCCAAATCCACATCTGATCTGATGCTGAAATCTGGTTTCTGCCGTTTTAGGCCAATAGGAGTTTCATCTCAATCCCAGAAGTGGCCAGTGCAAAGATGGCTGAGGTTGTTAGAGGTGAGTTAGAACATTATCACACATTCACTTTGCAGGATACACAAACTGGAGGAAGGCTTCCATCATAGCAAAATACATCCTTTCCTTTTCAATTTCTTGTGAGGAGATCAAAGCTTTAGGATCTTAGTCTGGATGCAAGAGAGAAAAGTTTTGCTTTCCTGTTCATTGCTGCTCAGTTTTAGGACATCATCACACCCTACCCATGGGTTTTAGGACATGAGTGCATGCAATGTGTTCATTTCAGGACATTATTGCACTCAGCTAGGTAGTTTTAGGACATCACACTCACACTCAGCTAGGTAGTTTTAGGGCATTATCACACTCACACTCAGCTAGGTAGTTTTGGGACGTTATCACACACTCAGCTTGGTAGTTTTAGGGCATTATCACACTCACACTCAGCTAAGTAGTTTTAGGATATTGCACTCAACTTGTTAATTTTAGAACATTATCACACAGCTTGTGACTTTTTGACATTATTACTCTCAGCTTATTAGCGTTAGGACATTTTCATACTCTACATGTATGTTTTAGGACACTGTCACACTCAACTTGCCAGTTTTAGGGCATTATTTTACTTAACTTATTAGCTTTAGGACATTATCACACTCACCTTAGTGGTTTTAGTTTTAGGAGATTATTGCACTCAACTCATTAATTTTAGAACGTTATCACACTCATCTTGGTATTTTAGGGTATTACGGCACCTAAAGTGTTAGTTTTAGGATATTCTTTCACTCAACTTGTTAATTTTAGAACATTATCAATACGTGTGACTTTTAGGAAATTATCACTCCCAGTTTATTAGTTCTAGGACATTATCACACTCTTCTCGTTAAGTTTTAGGACACTATCAAACTCAACTTGTCAGGTTTAGGGCTTTATTTTACTCAACTTGTTAGTTGTAGAATATTATTGACCTCAACTTGTTAATTTTAGAACACTGTCACAATGTGTGACTTTTAGGACATTATCACGCTCTAGTCGTTAGTTTTCGGTCATTGTCACACTCAACTTGTCAGGTTTAGGTCATTATTTTACACTACTTGTTAGTTGTAGAATATTATTGACCTCGACTTGTTAATTTGAGAACATTGTCACATGAAGCTTGTGACTTTTAGAACATTATTATACTCAGATTATTAGTTTTGGGGCATTATCACATTCTATTAATGGGTTTTAGGACATTGTCACAATTGGTTCATTAGTTTCAGGCTATTATCACACTCAACTTGGCAGTTTTAGGGCCTTATATTACTCAGTTTGGCAGTTTGATGACATTAGCATAATCAGCTTGGCGATTTTAGGACATTATTGCACTCATCGTGTTAGTTCAAGGCAATTATTGCACTTGGTCCCATCGACAAAGAGGAGCAATAAGCAGATTGGGAGAAAACAAGTCCAGTAACTGTGATAAACTAAACGTTCCCTTAGAGTAGAGAACCAAAGCCTTGTATCTAGCGATAAACTTCCTAGGTGGGCCCCAATTTAATCTAGAACTTGGCTCCAAATCTGAGCTGTTATTTATCTGTTTATATCATGGCTTGCAATAATGTTTTCACCACCACTTTTGCAGACCTCAAGGCTGAGATAGAGAAGGCGGCAAGGAAGGTCCAGTCCATCGCTGATGGCTTTCCAATCCTGGAGCACACACGACTGATGAACGACGCTCTGGCGAAGGCGGAGAACAGCAGCCGGCCCTACTTTAAAGAAGTGAAGCATTACGAGAAATACAGGTAAAGGGGAACTCGGGTGGGTCAGTTGAGTTGGAAGAGCTCCTTCCATTGACTTTTATTACTTCCAGACTGGCAGGAAGGCATAGAGTTTGATCTCAATGGCGGTCTGAGTTTTGGGGCCCCTTTCTGTCCCACGGCAAAGCTCTCTAAGGGCCTTGTGTGGCTTTGTAGCTCATGAGATGCTCACATATGAATTAGTGTACATCTATCTACACTGTGGAAGTAATGCAGTTTGGTCCCACTATAACTGCCTTGGGATCCTGGGAGTTGTTTGGTGAGGCATGCTTTGGTAGAGAAGGGTAAATACCTTGCAAAACACATATACGTTCATAGAGACGAAGTTTCTGGAGTAGAACAACTACTTTCAAAGTAAGCGCTGCACAATTAGACAGGGATAACACTTACAAACCGTTTCCCAACTTGCTCCAGCTGACACTTGAAATTAGATGTCCAGGTTGGATATGCATTGGGTTCCTTGCACCTCTGCAGAGCTGTACTATGAGCCTTGGCTTGCTTCCTTGACTATCTTGAAGCCTGGCTTGATGTTTCCTTGCCCTTTCAGGTGGATTGTCGGGGTCGTCGCCTGTACTGTGGTCCTCCTGATTGTCTTCTGCAACCTCCTGGGCCTTTCCTTGGGCCTCTATGGGCTGACCGTGCGAGAAGACCCCAGCGACTACGAAAGTCGGGGAGAAGCCGGGGCCAAACTCCTCCTGACGTAAGACTTCCTAAAGATGCCAGCAAGTGGGCTTCCTAACTGTATTTAGGAGACGTATTGTCAGAGGCTTTCATGGAAAGTTGGAATTACTGGGGTGTTGTATGGGTTTCCGGGCTGTATGGCCAATGAGTTCTAGCAGCATTTTCTCCCGACCTTTTGCCTGCATCTGTGGCTGGTAGCTTCGGATGATCTGATGGTAGTAAAGCAAGTGTTATATATATATATACATACACACACACACACACACACACACACACATATATACATACACACACACATATACACACACATATACATAATTAAATTCATACTTATGAGGTGATGTCCGACACATGGGCGTGTCTCTCAAGGCAACCCTGCAGAGTCTTTATCAGTAGTTAGCAGAGACTTATAGCCTCTGACCTTGGTTGCTGCTCACTGCTTTAATGAGGCACTTGAACTCTGGATTTCATCCAAACTTCTTTGGAAGCTTTTATTCCTCACTCGTTGCTATATTCAGCTTTTTACTAGAGGTGTGCAATTTTTTTGTTAGTCCTCCTAAGTTATATCAAATTTATTAAATTCGTATTTTCAAGGTGATATCCGACACGTGGGTGTGGCTTGCACCAAAAAATGAAGAATCGAAACTTATCCAATATTTTTGCATTTGGAGATGAGTAACCCACGATTCTGGGGATTGTAGTTCACCCACATCGCTATGTATTTTCTAATGGTAGCATTAATAAAAAAAACAAAATCATAGACTGGCTTTTTTCTAATAAATAGTGTTACTAATGAACAACATGGTATTACCTAACTCCCAGGGTTGGACTAAGGTAATTTTAAATGGTAAGTGAACATTATTCTGGCACCCCCCCCACCAACAATCACTGAAAAATAAAAGGTAGAATATTATTTACATGTTCAGGGGTACATCCGGCTGCTGGGCACTCCTCCTCATTCTCCGGCATCGTGGCGGGTGCGCATGGGCGGAGATAGCTGGTTCCATGCAAGTGCATTTAGTGCAGCGTGGGCAGGCCGCCTTCCATGGGTCCGGAGACTGAGGAGGAGGGTTTGGCGGCCAGGGGCGGAGGCTCTGCCTCCGGCTGCCGGGTGCTCCTCCTCAGTCTCTGGCCTTGTGGAGCCGCTGCAGGCGGCTCTGGCCTGCTTGCGCTGCACCGGATGCGCAGGTGTGGAACCAGCTGGTTCTGTGCATGCGCATTTGGTGCGACGCAGGCGGGCCGCCTTCCACGGGGCGGGAGACTGAGAAGAGGCGTTTGATGGTCATATGTGCCCCTGAATATGTGGCGCCTCATGAGGGCGCGTAGTTCGCGTAATGTAAGATACAACCCTGTTAACACCCCAAAACAAACAATTATCCAGAGTGGACATCCATCCTCCCCCTCCTCTTCGTTGCGTGCGAAACTGCTCTCGGCCTCCCTCCGGCTCCCTGTCTATTTTCCCCAAACTCCATCTGTGTTCACATTTGGGCATATTGAGCATTCATGCCAAGTTTGGTCCTGATCCAACATTGAGTCCAGAGTGCTCTCTGGATGTACTGTAGGTGAACTACAACTCCCAAACTCAAGGTCAATTAACTATATATATTACTGTGTTAGAGTGTCATTTTGTGTCAATTTGGTTGGTGGTGTGCCCCAGGATTTTGTAAATGTAAGAAGTGTGCCGCGGCCCAAAAAAGGTTGGGAAACACTGCCCTATAGGGTCACCTCCTCCCATATAATCTGCCTCGAATATTCATGTTGAAGAAAACAAGGATGTTTTTCTTGAGCTGCCCCAAAATTGTGGAATAACCTGCCGAAAGAGCTTCAACTGCTGCATTTCAAGCAGCATTAAAGACCTGGTTCTTTTCCGGACTGCCTATCTGGTTGAATTTTAAATGATGTTGTTTCGTATGTATTGATTGGATCGGCTCTTTTAAATGTATGTTATGATTAGGTTATGCGTTTTTAACTGCTTGCGTAGGTTGTGTTGCAAATGTGTTATTGTTGCTTCCCTTGTTCCATGGGGAGAGGTGGGTGAGAAACAACAACAGCATTAGAATGATAGAATTGGAATAGACCACAAGGACCATCTATTTCAGTGTTTCCCAACCTTCCTCATGCCGCGACCCCCGAATCCAGTTTCTCATGTTGTGGTGACCCCCAACCATAACATTATTTTCATGGCTACTTCATAACTGTCGTTTTGCTATTGTTATGAATCATAATGTAAATATCTGATATGCAGGATGTATTTTCATTCACTGGACCAAATTTGTCACAAATACCCAATGTACCCAGATTTGAATACTGGTGGGGTTCAGGAGGGGGATTGGTTTTGTCATTTGGGAGTTGTTGTTGCAGGGATTCATAGTACACCTCCAATCAAAGAGCATTCTGAACTCCACCAACGATGTAATTGAACTAAACTTGAAAGGGAGCTCTCCAAGGTGCTGAATCAATGCATCCAATGGGATTCAGCACTTGGAGAGTTCCTTGAGAGTTCAAGCTAAAACCCGAGATGGATTTGCTCCTGCATAAATATTGAATCCAGTAATTCATTGTTTCTCAACCTCCCTAATGTTGCGACCCCTTAATCCACTTCCTCATGTTGTGGTGACCCCCAACCACAAAATTATTTTCATTGCTACTTCATAACTGTAATTTTGCTGCTGTTATGAATTGTAATGCAAATATCTGATTTGCAGGATGTAATTAATTCATTGGACTAAATTTGGCACAAATACCCAATATGCCCAAATTAGAATGCTGGTGGGGTTGGTGGGATTGATTTTGTCATTTGGGAGTTGTAGTTGCTGGGATTTATAGTTCCCCTACAACCAAAGAGCATTCTGAACTCCACCAATGATGGAATCGGGCCAAACTTCCTATACAGAACTCTCATGAGCAACAGAAAATATTGGAAGAGTTTGGTGGGCATCGACCTTTGAGCTTTGGAGTTGTAGTTCACCTGCATCCAGAAAGCACTGTAGACTCAATTGATGATGGATCTGGACGAAACTTGGCACAAATACTCAATATGCCCAAATGTGAACACTGGTGGGGTTTGGGGAAATTAGACCTTGACATTTGGGAGTTGGAGTTGCTGGGATTTATAGTTCACCTACAAACAAAGAGCATTCTGAACCCCACCAATGATACAATTGAGCCGAACTTCCCACCCAGAACCCCCATGACTAACAGAAAATACTTTATTTTCTGATGGTCTTTGGTAACCCCTCTGACACCCCCTCATGACCCTTTCAGGGGTCCTGACCCCCAGGTTGATAAATGCTGATGTAGTCCAACCCCCTGCCATGCAAGAGAATTATTATTGTTGTTGTTATCATTATCATCACCATTATTATCATTATTAATATCATTATTACTAGTATTATTATCAATTATTATTTATTATTAATAACAAGTATCATTATTGATAAATGATAATAAACATTATTATTATATTGTTAATTATTATTATCTATGTAACATTTTTAAAAAATGTTTTGTTTCGCCATTATTATTATTACTATTAATATAATATTCTAATGTATCTTGTGTGATGATTGAGCTAATGAATGCTTTGCAATGTATCCAGGAATTCTGCAATATTATCGCTATTATTATTATTATTATTATTATTATATTCTAGTATTACTTGTGTGGTGATTGAGCTAATGAATGTTCTGCAATGTATCCAGGAGTTGATACAAGGTTACAACCTCCAAGTGTTTGCTGAACTCTATCTCCCAGCAGCCTTATCCAATAAGCCCAGAGTGCTGGATGCTGGGATTTGGAGTGTAAATACATCTGGAGAGCCCCATCCTTCAAAGCTGAAATCAGCTCATTTGGGGACCCTTTTCATTGGGGAAGGGATGTGGGTTCCATTCTTGGTCACTGAAGCACTGTTTGCTCTCTCTTCAGGGGCATTGGGTTCAGCTTCCTCTTCTCCTGGTTGCTGATTCTCTTGGTTTTCAGCACTTTCCTGGTGGGCGGCAACGTCCAGACCTTGGTGTGCAAGCACTGGGCCAGTCAGGAGATTTACAAGGTGAGCATGGACATCGGAAAGCAAAGAGAACTCTTTGCCTTGCTTAGACCGAACTCATTGCAAACCAAGATTGCACAATCCGTCTTTGTATCTTGCACAGTGAGTGTGGGTACGGGATGTAAAAGCTAGTGTCTAAAGCAGGCATGGGCAAACTTTGACCCTCCAGGTGTTTTGGACTTGAACTCCCACCATTCCTAACAACCAGTAGCAGATCGAAAAAGCAATTGTGAGTAGATAAATAGGTACCACTTTAAAAGCGGGGAGGTATGTATAGGATATGTATTGGAAATGCATGGGTATGTATAGAATATGTATAACTATGTATAGGATATGCATAGGAAATGTATAGGTATGCATAGGAATGTATAGGATATGTATAGGAAATGTATAGGTATGTATAGGATATGTATAGGTATGTATGGGATATGTATAGGTATGTATAGGAATATATAGGATATGTATAGGAAATGTATAGGATATGTATAGGAAATATTTAGGTACATTTATTTGTTTTATTTATTTAAAACTTTTGTACCCCGACCTTCTCACCTCCATAGAAGGACTCAGACCGGCTATACATTCCTATAGGATATGTATAGGAATGTATAGGATATGTATAGGATATGCATAGGAAATGTATAGATATGTATAGATATGTATAGGATATGTATAGGATATGTGTAGGTATGTATAGGAATGTATATGATATGTATAGGTATGCATAGGGAATGTATAGGGAATGTATAGGAATGTATAAGAATATATAGATATGTATAGGGTATGTATAGGATATGTATAGGAAATATTTAGGTTTATTTATTTATTTTATGTATTTAAAACTTTTGTAACCCTGACCTTCTCACCTCCATAGAGGGACTCAGACCGGCTATACATTCCTATAGGATATGTATAGAATATGTATAGGAAATGTATAGGAAATGTATAGGTATGTATAAGTATTTATAGGAAAGTCCAGCCAGTAAAGCATACTCTATGGATACAGGGGGTTTCCTCTCTCATTCAGTGTGCATTGACATGGCTCAGCACAACAAAATTATAGTTTGGTGAGATACCAG
Source organism: Anolis apletophallus (assembly GCA_030556195.1). NCBI lineage: Eukaryota > Metazoa > Chordata > Lepidosauria > Squamata > Anolidae > Anolis > Anolis apletophallus. The sequence continues at coordinate 3,632,363 of JARBWK010000013.1, read as the reverse complement.
CACCCTTGGGTTGAGAAGACCTTGCAAAACTACAACTCCCAGGATGGAACAATTTTGCAGTTTGCCAACTTTGCAGATTCCATAGCATTGAACTGTGCCAGTTAAAGTGGTGCCAACCAGCATTAATTCCACAGTGTAGATGTACCCCTGGAGGAGTATATTTTTGCACAGAATTACTTGTGCCAAGGAGATGAAGGCAGCTGCCAAGCCGTGCCGCTTTTGATCCAATTATCCAGTCCCTTGTCCTTTTTCTATCCTTTGCCCTTGGGCACTGCTGGTGCCGAGAGACTCTGCCAGTGCCGTAATTAAACCTCATCAAAGAACAATTAACATTTGACCTCCATTTAGAAGGGAAATGCCGGTCAGCCAACTGGCAGCAAAGAAGAAGAGAGCAAGGAAGACGCTGGCAGGAGCTTTGCTATTTTTGAAAGTGTTGCATCTACGTTGGAGAATGAATGCAATTTGGCACCACTTGAAAACTGCCAAGGCTCAGTGATATAGATTGATCGTTGGGCACTCTTTTGACCATGCTGAGTCGTAGGAGGTCAAGTGGTACCAAACCGCATTGATTCCACTGTGTAGATTCACCCAAGGTGGGATTCTTGCTCATTCAACTCCTCCTTGGCTCCTTTTCATTCCAACCTGCAGTTTATCGACACTCCGGGCAACCTTCCTCCTTCCATGAACATCTCCCAACATTTGGGCCTGAAGAGGAACCTCAACATAACGACTGCGTATCAGTGAGTATCCTTTGGTGTTGGTGATGATGATAAGTATCTATCTACGTATGTATGTATATATATAATAAAAGTCAGTGTTTGCGGCCAGATGTGCGGAGGTGCGGAGGAATATGTGGCAGTGTTTCGATTGGTTGCCACTGTAGGATTATTTGCATAAAGGACTCTGATTGGCTAGCCTCAGAACTCCAACATTCTAAGGCAGCAGACAGAGGGGATTGGTTGCCACTAAGGGAGTATTTGCATAAAGAACACTGATTGGCCAGCATCCAAGAATTCAAGCCTCTACATCTAAACAACTTAATTGGTTGCCACTGTGGGAGATTTTGCATAAGTTATTGATTGGCCATCTACATTCCAACATTCTAAGGTGACGCAGAGGGAAAAGGAAAGGCCTCAGGCCTGAATTGACAGTAACCTACCTTGACATACAGAGCCCCTATGACCCACGCTACATTCTACTGGTGCACCATGGATGATGGGACTTGATGTACCTCCATGGATTATGGGGTTTGTAGTACTTTCAAACCCTTCATTCCCCACTGCAGCCCAGAACCAAGACTGATAAAGACCAAATTTGGCGCACAATGCCTCCATGACCCACACTCCATCCGACTGCAGTTTAGAGGAGGGCAGACCATGGATGATGGGATTTCAAGTACCTCCACTCACTTTCCAAGCCCGCTACGACCCTCATCCAATGATTGAGAAAGACCACACTTTGCACACAAAGCCCTCATGACCCACTTTACATCCTGGTGCAGGTCGGAGGAGGGTGGACCATGGATGATGGGACTTGAGGTACCTTCACTCATTTCCCGAGACTGCTGTGACCCTCATCCAATGACTGATCAAGACCAAACTTGGCACACAGAGCCCCCATGACCCACTTTACATCCTGCAATTTGGAGGAGGATGGACCATGGATTATGGGACTTGAAGTCCCTTCACTCACTTCCCGAGACCACTGCAAGCCGAATAAACAACGGAATAGGAGCAAACTTGGCACACAATGCCTTTCTCAAGTAACACGGGCAGCGCCGGGTCCCCAAGCTAGTAATAATAATAAAAATAATTCTGGCAGCCCAAGAACAAGCTCCTGAAGCAGCTTCCCTTTTGGCTTTGACTCCGCACAAAGGTGACCATATGATCCAAATTTTGGCCAGGTTATTTAGCCCAAAAAGGTGAGCATAATTTCAAGTAAATATGGTGTATTAACTTCTTTCCTTCTTCTTCTTCCAGGCAATGCAAGAACGGCACAGGTTTTTGGGAAGTTTTGCACCTGGAAGACAGGTATAACCTCAACGAGCATCTCCAGCTTGCCAAGGTAGGGCTCGGGGGTCGTTGCAGCTTTGTGTTTGCGTTGCTTTTGCTGACAAAACGAACTTCGATCAGCAGAAATATATGGCAGGCCATAAAAAGGAAATGCAATGGCATCAGATGGGGCTTGGGAGGAAGAGTCCATGGGAAAGGAGATCTTCCAGGTGGTTCATTGCGCACAAAAGGGGTTTTGTGCACCAAATATTGTGCAAAACCCTCGTTTATATTCAGGACGATGAGTCGGCCCCAACATTTATCATGTTGCAGAGCATTTGGGGGAAGCAAATTGCCATTAAAAGGCTGGAGCTTTCTGTTAAGCATCCATAATGTTATTTTCCTGGTCAAAAATGGAACTTTTGGGTGATTCTCTTCCCGGTTAGATCTTGCATAATCTTTTATTTCTTACCGACGCTGGCCACCAAAACTAATTCCTGTTTAATCTTCATATAATCTCAGAACATAAATATCAGGTTGAGATGGACAGCTCCCATCAGAGAGGATAAGCTTCAAAGAGCATGTTATGCAGAATCCCACATTTCTTTCTTCCTCATTTAGAACATGTGTGTGTGTATTATTATTTACAAGGCGGGTAATAAATTTGATGTTGTTGTTGTTGTTGTCAATCAGTGTCCAAATTCATAGAAGACCTGTAAACCATAAGGTGGGGTATTGTTGTTGTTGTTGTTGTTGTTGAGTGTCCATAGATTCATAGAAGACCTATAAACCTTTTATTATTATTTGTAAGGTGGGGTAATACAGTTGTTGTTGTGGTGGTGGTGGTGGTGGTGGTTGTTGAGTGTCCATAGATTCATGGAAGACCTATAAACCTTTTATTATTATTTACAAGGCAGGTAATAAATTTGTTGTTGTTGTTGTTGTCAATCAGTGTCCATAATTCATAGAAGACCTATAAACCTTTTATTATTATTTGCAAGCTGGATATTACATTTGTTGTTGTTCAGTGTTCATAGATTCATGGAAGACCTATAAACCTTTTATTATTATTTACAAGGCAGGTAATAAATTTGTTGTTGTTGTTGTTGTTGTCAATCAGTGTCCATAATTCATAGAAGACCTATAAACCTTTTATTATTAATTTGCATGGTGGGGTAATACAGTTGTTGTTGTTGTTGTTGTTGGTCAATGTCCATAGATTCAAGGCGGCTAACAATGAATATAAAACAATGCGAATCAAAATGATATGACTACATTAAAATATAAATATATAAATAATAAACATTCATAAATAATAATGTAAACAATTTATGCTCTTAAATGTATGAAATATTATAATATTCAAATGCAATGGAATGCTGGAAGGTCTAGTTTGGCAAACTCTTTTGCCTTCTCTGCCCAAAAGGTGGCACTTCATGGCGATTAAAGCAGCATCAAACTGTGTTAATTCTACAGTGTAGATGCTCTGTGACTTCCTTTCATTTTTGGTTGCAGTACACTACAGACTTCCAGAAACGCCTGGGCCGCTTCCAGACCCGCTTCGAAGACATCGTCTTGTTAAACGCCGAAGGAAGGAAGGATCTGGAAACGTTCAGAGACAGTCGGATCGACTTAATAGATTATCCAGCCTTTACTGCAGAGGTGAGGTGCAGAGATTGTGATCCACATTGCAGAACAAATGCAGTTTGAACCCACTTTAACTACGTTGGGCCCAAAGCTATAGAATCCTGGGAGTTGTAGCTTGGCAAGCCACCAGCCCTCTTGGGCAGGGAAAGACCTCGGGAAAACTACAGCTCCCAGGCTTCTGTGGCATTGAGCCAAGGCCATTCAAGTGGTGCCAAAGTGCATTAATTGTACAGTGTAAATGCTTCTGAGAAATTGGGCTGGATCTACACCGTCCTATAATCCAGTTTCTGAATCCAGAGGATCTGCTATGAACTGGATGATGTGAGTCTACACTGCCATATAATCCAATTCAAAGAAGATCCTCTGGATTCAGAAACCGGATTCTGTGGCGTTGTTGTTGTTGTTGTTATCATGCAATGTCCATAGATTCATGGAGACTCTAGACACCTTTTATTATTGCCTGCAAGGAGAGGCAGATAATGTATGTGCTGTTGTTGTTGTTGTTGCTGTTGTTATTGGTATTCAATGTCCATAGATTCATGAAGGACCTGGAGACCTTTTGTTATTACTAGCAAGGTGTGCAATACAAATAATAATAATCATCAATGCATTATTGTTGTTGTTATTATTGTTATTAATCAATGCACATAGATTGATAGAGGCCCTAGAGGCCTTTTATTTTTGCCTGCAAGGAGAGGTGGGTAATACATGTGCTCTTGTTGTTGTTGTTGTTTTATTGCTGTTGTTATTGGTATTCAATGCCCATAGATTCATGAAGGACCTAGAGACCTTTTGTTATTACTTGCAAGACGGGTAATACAATCGTTGTTGTTGTTATCATGCAATGTCCATAGATTCATGGAGACTCTAGACACCTTTCGTTATTGCCTGCAAGGAGAGGTAGGTAATGCACGCGCTATTGTTGTTGTTGCTGTTTCTGTTTCTGTTGTTATTGGTATTCAATGTCCATAGGTTCATAAAGGACCTGGAGACTTTTTGTTATTTCTTGCAAAGTGTGCAATACAAATAATAATAATACAAATAATAATAATAATTTATTTATTTATTTACTATATTTCTATACCAGTGTTTCCCAACCAGTGTGCCGGGGCACACTACTGTGCCGTGAGCGATCATCAGGTGTGCCGCTGGGCTGCGGCTCCTCCTGCTTCCTGGCTCCTGGACGCTCTTCTGCCCTCCTCCCCTCCGGCAGCAAGGAGGAGGAGAGGGAGGAGGAGTCCGTGGGAGCTGCTCCCATCCGACCCCGCTCCCGGAGGCTCGAGATGAGGCTTTCTGCCCTCTAGCCCCTCCGTGCCGGGGAAGGGGAGCAATCCCTCATCTCCTGGCCTCTCTTGGCTGGGCTCCGGGTTCGCTGCAGAGCAGAGGCCAGGATGCGCAGCTCCACAGCCCAGCTTGGTTCCTTCCCTATCTGGCCCCAAGGCGACAGCAGGGAAGCCGAAGGGATGTGGGGGGGGGCACTCCTGAGGGGCTGAACCCCTTCGGGAAGGGGAGCTGGGGGTGGCGACGGCTGCGAGCCTCCGCCGCAGTTTGTTCCAAGGCTCGGAGCCACCCCGTGTGCTCAATTCCTATTCGTCCTGCTCAGCCGAGCCCGCACGCGCTTTGGCCACTCAGCGCAGCCCTCCCCTGCGGGACAGTGATGGGCCCCCTGCGTGTGGGCCTCCCGGGGGAGGGGGGTTTGGCGGAAGCAGCGGCGTCACGAGGGGAGAGGATGACAGTTAGTAAAATGACAGATTGTCATTTTGTGTCATTTTGGTTGGTGGTGTGCCCCAGGATTTTGTAAATGTAAAAAATGTGCCGCGGCTCAAAAAAGGTTGAAAAACACTGTTCTATACCACCCCTCTCAGCCCGGAGGCGACAATAATAATAATAATCAATGCGTTGTTGTTGTTAATCAATGCACATAGATTGATAGAGGTCCTAGAGGCCTTTTATTTTTGCCTGCCAGGAGAGGTGGGTAATACATGTGCTCTTGTTGTTGTTGTTGCTGCCAATGTTACTGGTATTCAGTGTCCATAGATTCATGGAGGACCTAGAGACCTTTTGTTATTACTTGCAAGACGGGTAATACAATCGTTGTTGTTGTTGTTGTTATTCCATGCCCATAGATTGATGAAAGCCCCGTTGCTATATTGTTATTTAAATTGTATATTTATGTTTTGGTGGTGGGCACCATGGGGTGCCGTTTTGTTAGCTGCCCTGAGTCCCTCTGCGGAGGTCGAGATAGGAAATAAATAATAAATAAATGTCCACAGAATGGCAATCCACTCAACCAGGTTTTGAATGAGTTTCAAAGGAGCTCTCCAGGTTATTGAACCTATTCTAAGGTGTCAAGGATAAATCATGCAGAGCCAGGTTGGAACTATAAAAGTCCTTTTATTAGTAAAGAAAGCAAAGCACTTTACCGGAGCATTCCTACAGCCTGTGTCTCAAAGCACATCAATCATGGTGACTGGAGCGTGTCCTTATCTACAAATGTTTACATTCCAAAGGTTGAACATATGGGAACTTTGCTTCCTTCACAGACATGAACTCTCCTTCTCCAGTTAACTTTATAATGGCCTAATTATATCACACAGCTTAGAAAATAGACACATTTAACAGAAAACATTTTAAGCCCATTTTGTCATACATTCTAGCACTGACAAAAAGAGATGGTTCATTACCTTTAAAATCTGGATTTGAATTGGGTTTTATATTAGAGCAACACCTTGCCGTGCACATGACGGCCTCCTATTTTGAGTATTCAGGGCATGAAATCTCAATTCATTCCCATCTGAATTGCAAAAGAAGCCCGAGAGGCTTCATCTGAAGACAGTGATTTGGATTCCGAGGCATGCAATTAAAAAACACTAAGCATGACTGTGATTGCAGCATTTCCCCCCTCTCTTTGCAGATGCGCAACCCAATGGTGAGGACCAACCTCGAAGGTTTGGCTGGGGATTTGGAAAGGCTCAGCACGGTTCAGGTATATTGCAGAAAAGGGAAACCAACATGCGGAGAATTGGGATAGCCAAGTACAGCTATTCTATATCCCTGAAGTTGTCCTGATTTTTTTTGGCAAGGCAATCCTGGTTAACACTCTGTCTTTCCATTTTTTACCCCAAGTGTCCCATTTTTCTCCTTCCTCTCTTTGCCCTCAGCTTGCTTCCCTTTGCAGCAAACTGCAGGCAACACACAAAAGTAGTTTGTATTGGATTAACATCTCATTATGCTTCCCCAAATAATAATAATAATAATAATAATGTAATAGTTCTATTTTTCTGCCTGGCAGAAGGGGGTTGGACTGGGTGGCCCTTGGGGGTCTCAACCAACTGTGTGTGGATGATGATGATGATGATGATGATGATGATATAGCAGTTCTATCTTCCTGCCTGGCCCTTTGGGGTTTCTCCCAATTCTCTGTGTCTGATAATAATACTAATAATAATAATAGCTGCAGAGCTGTTTAGGCTGGAAGTCAGCCTGAAGAAAACGGAAGTCCTCTACCAGCCCGCACCACAGGAAGAACACCATCATCCTCACGTCAGCATAGGCACATCTGTGCTTAAGTCCGTCCAGCAGTTCACCTGCCTGGGAAGCATCATTTCTTCAGACGCCAAGATTGACAAAGAGATAGATCACAGATTAGCAAAGACATAGAGTGCATTCGGAAGGCTTCACAAAATAGTCTGGAGCAACAAGCACCTGAGGCAAAGCACCAAAATCAGTGTATACAGAGCTATCGTACTGTCTATTCTCCTCTATGGGTCTGAAACATGGGTCACCTATCGCCAACACCTACGACTCCTCGAATGCTTTCATCAGCGCTGTCTTCGCACAATCCTAAATGTACACTGGACCGACGATGTGAGTAATGTTGCTGTCCTTGAGCAAGCAGGGATCACCAGCATTGAGGCCAAGCTATTAAGAACTCAGCTGCTCTGAGGAGGGCACGTCCCTAGGATGGAGGACCACCGCCTCCCAAAGATACTACTCTATGGTGAACTCGCCACGGGTCAGCACAAGAGAGGCACCCCCAAAAAGAGATATAAGGACTCCCTGAAACAACATCTCAGACTCAGCCAGATTGATCACCAACAGTGGTCCACCCTGACCTCACATCGGGAGGCATGGAGACGCACTATCCACAATGCGGCCTCTTTCGAGAAGACACGTCGAATGGGTCTCGAAGAGAAACGACAACGCAGGAAGAACTTCAACTTGGAGACAACTTTAGCCAAGGAGACTTTCTGCTGTGCTTTCTGCAACCGGACTTGCCTATCTCAGATTGGCCTTTTTAGTCATCAACGCGCTTGTAAAAAGTGTGGGATGAGTCCTTCCTGAAACTTGGTTTGCGAAGTAATGCCAGAGAGAGAGGATTCTAGTAAGAGGGAGTGGAAGGAAAAATCTCACCCTTCCCATTGAGCTGCAGCCTCTCCTAATATGCAAACTCTTTTGGGGATGCAATATTTGCTCCAAACCTGCAGCTCACGTCTTTGCATTCCTCCGCAGAGCGACAGAGCGGTGGCAGAACGGCTGGCGGAAGAAGCCCAGAAGTTGAAGGAAACCCAGAATACGATGGTGCTGCCGATGGAAGGCATGGTGGTAAGTGGATGTCACATCCAAGCATTACACTATGCAACGGAATTTGAAAAATGTCCTGTTCCTAGTTTGAAAGTATTTATTGTTGTTGTTGTTGTTGTTATGCTTTATTTTCTTAAATGAGACCTAAGGTGTGCTATAGGTTTGATAGGATAATAATACTCTTAATGCTAATACTACTACTACTACAACTACTACTACTACCGTGTTTCCCCGAAAGTAAGACAGCGTCTTACTTTCTTTTGACCCCCAAAATCCCCACTACGGCTTACTTTCGGGGTACAGCTTACATTAGCCGATGGTACCTGCCATACCCCGAAAGTAAGCCTTTCCCCGTGGCCGCGCCACTCGGTCCCGCCTCTGGTCCGCCGCCACTGCCGCCGCCGCCGCCCACCTCCGCCTGCCTCCGCCTCCGCCCGCCGCCACCGCTACCACCGCTACCGCCGCGCTGCTACCGCCCTGCCACATGCCTGCGCCAGACGCGCCTGCGCCAGGCGCGCTTCGGGACCTACTGCCCATGCGCCAATGTCCGCTGCATGGGCAGTAGGTCCCGACGCGCTTGACGCAGGCGCACCAGCAGGCGCGCTGATGCAGGCGCGCTGGCGCAGGCATGGGCCGGCCAGCGGCGGCGACAGAGGTAGGCGGCGGCGGGCGGCGACGAGGCGGAGGTAGGCGGAGCGGGCAGCGGCGGCGGAGAGGAGGAGGAGGCGGAGGAGGCGGGACCGAGGAGGAGGCGGGACCGAGTGACGCCGGCGGCCGGGGGTACGTCTTATTTTTCGGGTATGGCTTACATTGCCGACCCCGACACCCCCGATACGTCTTACAATCGGGGGTGTCTTACTTTCGGGGAAACACGGTAATAGGTAGAGGTAAAGGTGTCTACGGAAAACGCTGGCTCTTTGGCATAGAAATGGAGATGAGCACCAAACCCAAGAATTGGTCACAACTGGACTTAATGCCAAGGGAAAACCTTTACCGTTACCCTTGACATTAAGTCTAGTTGTGTCCGACTCTGGGGTTTGGTGCTCATCTCCATTTCTTAGCCAAAGAGCTGGCATTGTCCGTAGACACCTCCAAGGTCATGTGGCTGGCATGACTGCATGGAGCGCCATTACTTTCCCCCATAAGCCGTACCTATTGATCTACTCACACAGTCCTTGCCACTTGGGAAGTATCCGATCCAATACAACAGCCAGCAGAGTGATCTTGTTTGCTTTGGACTCATATTGTTGTTTACATAATAATAATAACAATAATAATATAAGTTATCCATTAATTATCCGAGATCTCTCAAGTCAAATGAAGGTGCTACTTCAAGGTATTTTATATACGAAGAGGACGTCAAAAAGAGTATTTTTGGGGGAAGGGTGGAATAATGAATAGTTTAATGTATCTGAATCATTTTCTTGCAGGCAAAGCTGAAAGAAAGCATCCATTTCCTATCAACACTGGCTCCGGGTCTCCAGGTATTATTATTATTATTATTATTATTATTATTATTACAACATTTTAAACTCTTGGAAAATGTTTGCTGGTGGGACTGCTGCATTCGAAGCCCCTTCTACACTGCCATATAATCCAGATTATCAAAGCAGAAAATCTACGTTATCTGCTTTAAACCGGATTATATGAGTCTACACCAGTGTTTCCCAACCAGTGTGCCGCGCCACACTAGTGTGCCGTGAGCGATCATCAGGTGTGCTGTGGGGAATTGGAACCTCCAATCCCCTTTCTTCCCCCTCCTGCCGAACACTTTTTCTTCTCCACTCGGGACCCCTTCTTCCCAGCCTCGCTCTGCTCGCTTTGCCTCGCTTTGCTCATGCTGCCATGAGCGTGTTCAGGAGGGGGGAGGGAGGGAAGGAGGAGGAAGACGTGGGGTGAGTCTGTGCAGTAGCACCCACACTGGTCACATCTTCCTCCCTCCCCCCTCCCCTGCTGAACACGCTCACACAGCCCCCTCGGATGGAGCAGAGTGAGGCTAGGAAGAAGGGAGCCCGAGTGGAGAAGAAAGAGGAAGTGTTCGTCAGGAGGGGGAAGAAAGGGTGCGAAGGGGAAGGGGGAGGAAGAGGTCTCTGTCGAAAGCTGGCATGGGCAAACTTGGACCTTCCAGGTGCTTTGGACTCCAACTCCCACCATTCCCAGCAGCCTCGGGCCCTTTTCCTTCCCCCCCCCCTCAGACATTTAAGCAGGAAAGGGCCTCAGGCTGTTAGGAATGGTGGGAGTTGGAGTCCAAAGCACCCAGAGGGCCGAAGTTTTCCCATGCCTGTTTTAGGGACCTTAAAGTGGTGAGCCTCCTTCCAACATTGTGATTCTGGATAGAAACCAAACAACAACATAACATAACATTGCTTGAGTCCACAGTGCTCTCTGGGTGTAGGTGAACTACAACTTCCAAACTCAAGGTCAATTCCCACCAAACTCTTATTGTATAAATTGTGTCTTTCTGCCATTCCTGCCAGGATATCTATGTTGTGTTCATCGAAACAGGCCCAGGTTTCACACTGAGTGTATAAATACATTTAAAAACATATTAACTGTATGTATTACTGTGTTAGAGTGTCGTTTTGTGTCATTTTGGTTGGTGGTGTGCCCCAGGATTTTGTCAATGTAAAAAATGTGCTGCGGCTCAAAAAAAGGTTGGGAAACACTGATCTACACAGTCCATATAATGTAGAAGGGGCCCAAGCCACATTATATGACACTATAGATCCAGCCTAAGTGTATGCAGAGTTACTATGCATTTGAACTGAGGAAGTAATGTAGTTTGATGCAACTTTAAACTTCCATGATTCAATGCTATAGAATCTGTGGGAGTTGTAGTTTTCCGAGGTATTTTGCCTTCTTTGCTATAGAGTGCCAAACGACAACTCCCTCGATGCCATAGCATTGAGCCACGGTGCTGCAATGCACTGAATCCCTATGCTGCCCCAAACCCATAAAACGTCAGTTCTATCTTTTTCTCTTGCCCATGTTTAATTGGCCATTTAGGGATTTGCAGCCAAGCCTTCCAGCAACCGCATCCAGGGCCTTTGCTGTTGCAAAATAATGAAGCATGATGCTCATTTGGCGCATTGATTCACTTGCTGGGGAAATTGCTTTAGGGGGAATGCAGGCTCCCCCCCCCCCCTCAGATGTGAAAAAGCCTGACTTCTAAAAGGCTATGCATTCCCGACACAAGGAGTGCATCTACGCTGTGGAATTAATGCAGTTTGGCACCACTTGGATCACCATGGCTCAATGCTATGCTATAAGACAGTGTTTCCCAACCAGTGTGCCGTGGCACACTAGTGTGCCGTGAATTATCATCAGGTGTGCTGAGGGAAACTGGGACCTGAAGTCCAAAACCCCTCCTGCCGAACACTTTTTCTTCTCCACTAAGACAGTGTTTCCCAACCAGTGTGCCGTGGCACACTAGTGTGCCGTGAATTATCATCAGGTGTGCTGAGGGAAACTGGAACCTCCAATGCCTTTCCTTCCCCCTCCTGCCGAACACTTTTTCTTCTCCACTCCCTTCTCCCAGCCTCCCCTCTGAACACTTTGCCTCGCTTTGCTCAAGGGCGACACTGTGCCCTCGGATCAAAATGGCTCACACTGCCCCTCGGATCAAAATGGCGGCAGAAGCAGCAGTGTAGAAGAAAACGTAAGTGTTTGGCAGGAGGGGGAAATAAGGGCGGGAAGGGGGAGGAAGAGGTCTCTGTCGAAAGCTGGCATGGGCAAACTTGGACCTTCCAGGTGTTTTGGACTCCAACTCCCACCATTCCTAGCAGCCTCAGGTCCTTTTCCTTTCCCCCTCAGCCACTTAAGCAGGAAAGGGCCTCAGGCTGTTAGGAATGGTGGGAGTTGAAGTCCAAAGCACCCAGAGGGCCGAAGTTTTCCCATGCCTGTTTTAGGGACCTTAAAGTGGTGAGCCTCCTTCCAACATTGTGATTCTGGATAGAAAACAAACAACAACATAACATAACATTGCTTGAGTCCACAGTGCTCTCTGGGTGTAGGTGAACGACAACTTCCAAACTCAAGGTCAATTCCCAAACAAACCCTTTCAGTACTTTCTGTTGGTAATGAGAGTTCAATATGCCAAGTTTGGTTCAATTCCATTGTTGCAAGAGTTCAGGATGCTCTTTGATTGTGTGTTAACTATAAATCCCAGAAACTGTAACTCCCAAATGTCAAGGTCTATTTTTCCCAAACTCCACTTTCCCCAGCAAGTGAATCAATGCGCCAAATGAGCATCATGCTTCATTATTTTGCAACAGCAAAGGCCCTGGATGCAGTTGCTGGAAGGCTTGGCTGCAAATCCCTAAATGGCCAATTAAACATTTGGGCATATTGAGTATCCATGCCAAGTTTGGTCCTGATCCAACATTGTTTGAGTCCACAGTGCTCTCTGGATGAAGGTGAACTACAACTCCAAAACTCAAGGTCAATGCCCACCAAACTCTTATAGTATTTTCTCTTGGTTATGGGAGTTTTGTGTGGGAAGTTTGATTCCATTCCATCATTGGTAGAGTTCAGAGTGCTCTTTGATTGCGGGTGAACTATAACTCCCAGCTGTTGAGCAAGACCTTTTCGTGTGTGTTTCTGCCATTCCTGCCAGGATATCTAAACAGGCCCAGGTGTCACACTGAGTGTATAAATACATTTAAAAACATATTAACTATATGTATGACTGTGTTAGAGTGTCATTTTGTGTCATTTTGGTTGGTGGTGTGCCCCAGGATTTGGTAAATGTAAAAAATGTGGCGCGGCTCAAAAAAGGTTGAAAAACACTGGAATAAGAGGATAGGTTTGGTAATCGTAGGCAGAGAAGATTGAAGACCTTGTAGAACGACAACTCTCAGAATTCCATATCCATAGTCTAACACTTCCCAAGCGTCTAGAACTGTGTGATGTTTATTATTATTATTATTATTATCCCTTTCCCCTCCAGTGCCTTTGTTGCTTGAAACTCTCCTGCGTCTTCATTACAATTTTAATTGAGATACATTAGGGGAGAGATATAGACATTTCAGATCTCCCCTAATAATAATAATAATAATAATAATAATAATAATACTTTATTTATATCCCGCCACCATCTCCCGAAGGGACTTGGGGCGGTTTACACGATAATAATGCATCAAAGCAAACAAACAAACAAACAAATAATATAACTAAACAAAAGCAATAACACAGAAGAGATTTAAAAACACTAATAATAATACATGCACTGGCATGTATTATTATGTAAAAGGCAGTCAAATTTGGATTGTTGACGTTGCAATCCCAGGCGACAGCAGAATTGAAGGGAAGCAACTGGAAAAGCTGACAGGATACAAGGATTTAAAGATCAAACTGCAAAGACTTTGGCACAAGGCAGTCAAGGGGGTCCCAGTGGTGACGGGCACACTGGGTACAACGCCTCAAGACCTTGGCCTGCACTTGAAAACAAGATGCCATTTTCAGCATTGGTCGTTATATCCCTCCAATTAATGAATTTCTCCTCTTTTTATTGCCGTTTTCTTACCAGATTCTGATAAACAGCACGGAGTCCCAGGTTGACCATGCAGAGATCGCCATCCCTTTGGAGTCCCAGAAGATCTTGCAACAGGTGGGCTTGAAACGCAGGTGTTCTTCTAGGTCAGGGCTGTCCAACTTCTACCGGCCCAGGGGCCTGAATTCCGGTCACTGATGACCTGGGGGGCCGTAGGGTCTGCCCCCGCCCCCGGCTCTGCCCCCGGCTCCGCCCTCTCCCCGGCGCCCTCTCCCCTTATTTTTATTTAATATTAAATATATTTAATTCCATCCTCCCCTCTCCCCTTATTGTAATGTATCCCATCTCCCCTTATTTCATCTTTAAATATATTTAATTTTATATTTAATACATGAGGGGAGATGGGGGGATGAGGAGCGCCCTGAGGAGCCCCCTGCTTCGGCCTACCTTTTCCAAACGCGCCGGATCCAGGAGTACCCGGACGACGAGAGAGGCGACGACCGACTGAGTCGAAGAAGGTCCTAATCATGTCTGTGGGCCTCAGCAATCCAGTAGTAGAGTAGCCGAAAAGTATCGCGAGAATACACAATCCACATGGGATTTCGCTGTCAACGCCGGCGTGATCTCGCGTTGACAGCGAAATCCCGTGTGGATTGCGTATTCCCGCAATACTTGCTCCGAACCTGGAAGTAGGTATTTTTTTAAAAAATTATTATTATTATTATTTTTTTAAATAGATTTTTATTGTGAATTTTTTTCAATATTGCAGTGATACATAAACGACAGTGCAAGTGAGGGGTAAAAAGGGAAGGGGAGGGGAGGGGAAGGGAAAGGGGTGGGAAATGAAAGTTGGGGAAAGGAACATCCAAACAACACAAACATACTAAAAACAAAACCACTTCCCGTATTGTACAGTCAGTCAAGTTCCTTTGAATTTCTTTAAGTAAATAGTCTATTCACAATAAATGGTTACATAATGAAAAATTGTTTCTTTAAAGGTTACATTCAATATTTATTTTATTTTTCAATTTTTATTTTTTATTAAAAAGCTTAGGGGGCCGTAGGGTAGGGGCTGGGGGCCGTATACGGCCCCGGGGCCGCCAGTTGGGCAGCCCTGTTTTAGGCTAAATATGCATCTACACTGCAATTAATGCCCTTTTGGCACCACTTTTGAAACTTTTTATTTTATTTTAGTGGTTATTTGATGGTTTTGAAATGTGATTGAAGGTCTTTGTAAGGTTTTGGAATGTAATTGTTGGTTTGTGTATGTTTTATTTGCTTAATTGCATATATATATATATATATATATATATATATATAATTTAAATAAATAATTTTATTTATTATTTTATAATATAATATAATGTAATATAATATGATATAATATAATATAATATGGTATAATATTGTATATGCATAACACATTGATAATGTTGTGAGGTAATACAATATAGTACTACTAATAATAACTTGATATTATAATTGTATATTTTATGTTATAGGTAATACTATTTCAAAAGACAAAAAACAACAAAAAATACATTACAATGCATGCGCAAAACCACATATACACAGACACACACATATACACAAATATATACATACACATATACGCATATATGCACACACAAAACACATATATACAGACTGGGCCACAGCAACACATGGCAGGGGATGGCTAGTAGTAAATAAATACATACAAACACCCAGAGCCATATAATCTAGATCTCCTTTTTCTGTCTTTCAGGAGCTGAGCTGCTTTGAACGCAAAGAAGTGGGCTATGTCTCCCAGTACTTGAATTGGCTGCGGAGTGTGGTAGGTATTGGCTTCCTTTGCCAATCAGAAATCTGGCACATACACACATACAAACATTCACTTATATTAGATAGATAGATAGATAGATAGATAGATAGATAGATAGATGATAGATAGATAGATAATGAATTTATTATTCCAAGCTTGCATTTTGCGCATTTCGGTCAGCCATGAATTCTTAGGTTGCCTTCTTGGATTTTGTAGTCTTTTTCTGCCGGGTCAACACCACAGGATATGGATTTTTAAAACTCACCCACAAGTCTCTGCAGGGTTTTATTGGCTCCACATTAATTATATAATTAATCTTAATACATATATGCATTTTCCTCTAGCTAACAGAAGATGTGGCTTCCTGCCTGCCCTTTTCCGCAGCTCTGGACAACGGCCAGGTCATTTTGTGCGACCGCATTGCAGATCCGTGGGTAAGCCGCCTTCCAGATTCTTCCCCAAATTATCTTATAAACGATCTTTGGTGAAGGCCCTTTCAACCTACAAACAAACAAACAAAAACAAAGTGAAAAGTATGTTCATGGCTGGAATCATTGGGTTGTTGTGAGTCTTTCAGGCTGTCTGGCTATGTTTCAGCAGCATTCTCTCCTGATGTTTCACCCACATCTATAGCAGGCATCCTCAGAGGTTGTGATGTCTGTTGGAAACTAAGCAAGTTTGGAATGTGCATAGGTATATAAACCTGTGACAACATTCACACTTGCCTCCAATAAGGCGGTGAGGCAAAAGATCGTAATCGACTGTATCAAACGCTGCTGTGAGGTCCAATAACACAAGCAGCACCGATCCGCCTTGGTTCAGATGGCAGCGCAGCTGATCTGTGATGTAGACCAGAACCATCTCCGTCCCATGCGCCAAATCTAAGCCGGACTGGAAGGGGTCTAACCAAGCTGTGTCATTTAGGAATGTCTGCAACTGCTCCAATTTCTGCCCTCTCAACCACCTTGCCCAGGTACGGCAAATTCGACACTGGGCGGTAGTTGGAAGGGACCGCTGGATCTAAACCCGGTTTCTTCAACAATGGAGAAACCACCACCTCTTTTAAGCCCTCTGGAAACACTCCTTGCTCAAGGGAGGTATTGATTATTTTTAACAGAGGGTCACGTAGCCCTTCCAGGCTAGCTTTCAGCAGCCAGGAAGGGCACGGATTGAGGGAGCATGTGGTTGGTCTAGTTGCAGTAACAATCCTATCGACAGCTTCTACGTCCAGTGGTTGGAACCGGTCGAAGGTGGGCCCAGCGTAGGGCCACGGAGTCTCAAATTTGCTGACTGTATCAATTGTGGATGAGAGGTCCTGGCAGAGGGTCGAGATCTTGTCCACAAAGTAGCTCTGGAAAGCCTCGGCACTAAGGGCCTGATCGTCGTTTATTGGGATGGTAGGGACTGAATTACTTTAAATAATTGTGCCGTGCGTGAGCTTGTGGACGCTATCAAGGAAGCATAATAGGAATTTTTTGCTTCTTTGGTAGCCTGCTCATAAGCATCCATAAAGAGCTTATAAGCTGATTTCGAACCTTCGTCACGGAGTCTCCTCCACACGCTCTCTAGCCGTCTCTTCTCCCGCTTCATCAAGCAAAGCTCCTCAGAAAACCAAGGTGACCGATTTCTGCGGGGTTGGAGAGGGCATCTAAGGGCAATCTTGTCCAGAGCATTAGACAATTTGATGTTCCAGTTGTTTACTAGCTCCTCGACAGAGATGCTGGCAGGCTCCAGATCCCTCAGAGCATTCAGGAACCTAGTGGGTTCCATAAGTCTCTTTGGGCGAACTCAAATCTGTTTGGCGCCTTTGCCGAGTGGAGGTGCCAACTCCAGCCGGATTCTCAGAGCAGAGTGGTCTGACCATGGCACCTCTATAACAGAGGTTAGGGTGACTTGGATACCAGCACTGAAGACAAGGTCCAGGGTATGACCAGCCCGATGGGTGGGCCCAGAATTACAAAGTGAGAGTCCTAGTGAGGGACCTCTATGTAGATACCCTCACTGATTGACTTTGCAGGTGCAAGGCTATTCAATGCTAATCAAGCTGGCCAATGGCAACATTCACACTTGCCTCCAACAGACAAGAGTTCTTTCTCTCACCCTGGACATCATTCCATGGGCATATATTTAAATCCAACTTGCCTAGTTTCCAACAGATAGATAGATATCTCCAAAACCTGCAACATTAAAAATACTTTTTCTAGAATAAAAGAGGGCTTATTGCTATTGCAGTCAATACGTCTGAAAAATTTAACTACATTACACTTTGCATTGTCCTGGGAGTTTCAACGTGTGCCTGTCTTTCCAGAATGTCTTTTGGTTCAGCCTGGGCTGCTGCACCTTCTTCCTCATCCTCAGCATCTCCTTTGCCATCAAGACCATGAAGCATTTCCGGCCCATCAGGCACCGGCTGGTGTAAGTGGGGGCCCAATCCACAGAAATAGTTGATTGATTGGATTGATTGATTATTGATCCATCTATGAGAATGATATGGGGTTGTCTAATGTTGTTTGTGTGCTGTGTATATTGCTTTAAAAATAATAATTTAAAATATTATACATTTCGCAAATTTGGAAAATGCATTGTACATTAGTGGTGCATTGAATGTACAGTGTGCATTTCACACTAGTATCACATTGCATGTTGAGTGCATTGGTGTATTGCACGTTGAGCAAGCATTGCGCGTTGGTGGTGCATTGTATGTTGAGTGTGCATTCCACATTAGTACCGCATTGCATGTTTAGTGCATTGGTGCATTGTACATTGAGTGCACATTGCACATTGGTGGTGCATTGCATGCTGAGTGTGCATTGTACATTGGTGGTCCATTGTATATAGAGTGAGCATTGCATTGTTGATGCCTTGCATATTGATTTTGCATTGCACATTGGTGGTGCATTGAACATTGAGCGTGCATTGGCCATTGGTGGTGCATTGTATGTTGCATTTGCATTACATTGGTGGTGTGTTACATGTTGGGTGTGCATTGTACATTGGTGGTGCATTGCATATCGAATGCGCATTTCACATCGGTAGTTCATTGCATGTTTAGTGTTCATTGAACATGGGTGTTGCATTGTACATTTAATGTGCATTGTACATCGGTAGGTACATTGAAAATTGAGTGTGCATTGGTCATTGGCAGTGCATTGCATGTTGCATGTGCATTGGCCATTGGTGGTTCATTGCATGTTTAGTGTTCATTGAACACAGGTGTTTCATTGTACATTGAATGTGCATTGCACATTGGCGGTGCATTGAACATTGAGTGTGCATTGCACATTGGTGGCGCATTGCATGTTGCGTGTGCATTGGACATTGGTGGTGTGTTGCATATTGGGTGTGCATTGCACATTAGTGGTGCATTGCATATCGAATGCGCATTGCACATTGGTGGTTCATTGCATGTTTAGTGCGCATTGAACTCGGGTGTTGCATTGTACATTGAATATGCATTGTACATCGGTGGTGCATTGCATGTTGAGTTTACATTACAAATTGATAGTACATTGCATGTTGAGTTTGTGTTGGACATTGGTAGTGCATTACACATTGAATGCGCATTGCAGATTGGTGGTGCATTGCATCTTGAGTGTACGTTGCACATTGGTGGTGCATTTAGTTATGCACATAGTGCTTCATTTAGTTGCCGAGCAGTGTCTCACCATTAATGCCTGGCTCTGCATGCAGAGACTGATGCCACACAATCCTTTTACCTCTCCTCTTATCTGATCATTCCTTTTCCAGCCCTCGCCGTAAGCATCCCAGGGGCGCAGAACCAGAGATCCCATTACGAAGCAAAGCTAAAAGTGCAGAAACAGCAGCCGCCCAAGCCATAAAACCCAAATTACATTCCTTTTATTGCCGAGCGTGGTTGGGCTTTTATTGCTTTTCAAATCCAGATAATAATAATAATAATAGTAATAATAATAGAAAGGCCAGGGCTTGGTGCTGAACGGAGAGGAGAAAATTTCCAAATATCTCTCTAGGGATTAATTGAAAAGTTACATAACAGTTTTTTTAAAAAAAGGTTTCCTTTGTTCCAAATCATTGGAAGGAACAAATAGGATCTTGCATTGCTAATGGGGGAAATATTGCAGAAGGCAACGTTTGGAAACAGGGCCCCGAATTCAGCATTTTCTTATTTGCTTTCTCCTTTTTTCTCTTTAGTTCGACCGGATCGGAGGAAACCTATCCTTTCCACATCCCAAGAGTCACGTCTCTACGTCTGTAGGGACCAATTGCATC
Organism: Anolis apletophallus; assembly: GCA_030556195.1. Taxonomy (NCBI): domain Eukaryota; kingdom Metazoa; phylum Chordata; class Lepidosauria; order Squamata; family Anolidae; genus Anolis; species Anolis apletophallus. The sequence goes on along the minus strand of JARBWK010000013.1, from coordinate 3,612,598 downwards.
GAAATATCCAGGTGAATGGAACATGTAGTATGCCTTGAACTCGTGGGATTGCTAAAGAGGAAGATTTCCCCCTTGCCCTTCAGCATTCCATTTATTAGTTTAGACCAGCATTTCCCAACCAGTGTGCCATGGCACACTAGTGTGCCGTGAGCGATCATCAGGTGTGCTGTGAGAAACTGGAACCTCCACTACCCTTTCTTCCCCCTCCTGCCGAACACTTTTTCTTCTCCACTCGGGCTCCCTTCTTCCCAGCCTCGCTCTGCTCGCTTTGCCTCGCTTTGCTCTGGGGCGAGTCTGCGCAGTAGCGCCCGCATGGTTCACGTCTTCCTCCCTCCCCCTCCCCTCCTGAACACGCTCACGCTGTCCCCCTCGGATCAAAATGGCAGCAGAAGCAGCAAGAAAAAGTAAGTGTTCGGCAGGAGGGAGAAGAAAGGGCGCGAAGGGGAAGGGGGAGAAAGAGTTCTCTGTCGAAAGCTGGCATGGGCAAATTTGGACCTTCCAGGTGTTTTGGACTCCAACTCCCACCATCCCTAGCAGCCTCAGGCCCTTTGCCTTTTCCCCTGCTCAGCCACTTAAGCAGGAAAGGGCCTCAGGCTGTGAGGAATGATGGGAGTTGGAGTCCAAAGCACCCAGAGGGCTGAAGTTTTCCCATGCCTGTTTCAGGGACCTTAAAGTGGTGAGCCTCCTTCCAACATTGGGATTCTGGATAGAAAACAAACAACCACAGAACATAACATTGTTTGAGTCCACAGTGCTCTCTGGGTGTAGGTGAACTACAACTTCCAAACTCAAGGTCAATTCCCAAGCAAACCCTTTCAATACTTTCTGTTGGTAATGAGAGTTCAGTGTGCCAAGTTTTGTTCAATTCCATTGTTGCAAGAGTTCAGGATGCTCTTTGATTGTAGGTGAACTATAAATGCCAGCAACTACAATTCCCAAATGTCAAGGTCTATTTCCCCCAAAACTCCATTTGTGTTCACATTTGGGCATATTGAGTATTCATGCCAAGTTTGGTCCTGATCCAACATTGTTTGAGTCCACAGTGCTCTCTGGATATAGGTGAACTACAACTTCAAAACTCAAGGTCAATGCCCACCAAACTCTTATTTCTCTTGGTTATGGGAGTTCTGTGTGGAAGTTTGATTCCAATCAATCATTGGTGGAGTTCAGAATGCTCTTTGATTGCGGGTGAACTATAACTCCCAGTAACTACAACTCCCAAATGACATTTTTTTGTCATTTTGGTTGGTGGTGTGCCCCGGTTTTTCTAAATGTAAAAAATGTGTCGCGGCTCAAAAAAGTTTGAAAAACACTGGTTTAGGCATTTGGAAAGTGTCACGTCTATCAAGCGAATATGTCTATTTACCCCCAGTTTAAGGCCATAGACAGTACCGAAGATTCGAGCTGAAAAGCAATTTCTGGCTGTAGGTACCAAGGAGGCTATTTTAAGAATCCAATTATCATGACTGTCACCTAATCTGCCACGGGGTTGCTTTAATTCATAGATGCGATACAAAGGATGTCGGAGAGGGAGTATTTATTTTAATTTAATGCTTTGGAACATGGAAAAACTCCATTATACAATTCATTGAATCTGTCATTACGTTACACGTTGCTTATATTCCCTATCTATATACGAAACTAGAAGCAGAGTCCACTCCGGGTTTTGCATCACCCTGAAAGGGAACTCTCCAAGGTGCTGAATCAATGCATCCAATGGGATTCAGCACCTTGGAGAGTTCCTTGAGAGTTCAAGTTAAAACCCGAAATGGATTTGCTCCTGCATAAATATTGAATCCAGTAATTCATTGTTTCTCAACCTTCCGACTGCCGCGACACCTTAATCTACTTCCTCATGTTGTGGTGACCCCCCGATCACAACATTATTTCCATTGCTACTTTATAACTGTAATTTTGCTGCTGTTAGGAATTGTAATGTAAATATCTGATATGCAGGATGTATTTCATTCATTGGACCAAATTTGGCACAAATACCCAATATGCCCAAATTAGAATGCCGGTGGGGTTGGTGGGATTGATTTTGTCATTTGGGAGTTGTAGTTGCTTGGATTTATAGTTCGCCTACAATCAAAGAGCATTCTGAACTCCATCAACAATGGAATTGAAGCAAACTTTCCATACAGAACTCAAACAATGATGGAACTGGACCAAACTTGGCAGAAATACTCAATATGCCCTAATGTGAACACTGGTGGAGTTTGGGGGAAATAGACCTTGACATTTGGGAGTTGTAGTTGCTGGGATTTATAGTTCACCTACAATTAAGGAGAATTCTGAACCCCACCAACGATAGAATCAGACTAAACTTCCCATACAGAACTTTCATGAGCAACAGAAAATATTGGAAGAGTTTGGTGGGCATTGACCTTTGAGTTTTGGAGTTGTAGTTCACCTACATCCAGAGAGCACTGTGGACTCAAACAATGATGGAACTGGACCAAACTTGGCGGAAATACTCAATATGCCCTAATGTGAACACTGGTGGAGTTTGGGGGAAATACACCTTGACATTTGGGAGTTGTAGTTGCTGGGATTTATAGTTCACCTACAATCAAAGAGCATTCTGAACCCCACCAACGATAGAATCGAGCCAAACTTCCCACACAGAACCCCCATGCCTTGAATGGACTCACTGGCACAAGCCTCCCTCCAGCCTTGCATGCTCTCCCTCACCCGAACATGCACACCATGCTGCCATGAGCTGAGCATGGTTGCTCTCCCCTCTCTGATTGGAGTCGCAGAAACAGCTCCCCCCTTGGCTGAGAGGACAGCCGGTCACAGCAGAGGAGGGCTTTTGGTGGGATTCCCCATCTGTTTCCAAAAAGGAAGAGAAGAACAGGCGGAGAGATCTTCAGCCTTCTCTCCCAAAGGGGTTCCTAGGACCATCATAAATATGTGTTTTCTGATGGTCTTTAACAACCCCTCTGGACCCTCCCCCCCTTGCATCCCCTTCAGAGGTCCTGACCCCCAGGTTGAGAAGTGCTGCACTAATTGCTAATGAAAGCATGATCCTAATCTCTGCCATAACTTTGTGGATCCAGCTTTCAATCAGATGGAAACAAAGGCTCATCCTGGTTTTCTTCATTTGTAGGGAAACTCCTCAGAAAAAGACTCCTTCCAAGGCTGGTCCTCCTTCTCTCCTGCTGATGCGACTTCTAATGTATTATCCTCTCTCCACTCTTCCTCCTCCGGTCATGGACTTTTGCTTTTGTTCAAAGAATGCCTCCCACGGTGGAGGATGAATAAACATGTCGGCAATGGCAAGACATAGCCTCTCCAGATGCCCTTGTGCTGGTTTCCATGCATTCCCATTTAGGATTTCCAAGACCCCAAGGCCTTGCTCCACAACCCGTTGTCTGCTTGCAATGTATCTGCTCTATCACTAAGAAAGAAGCCTACAAATCACACTGGATAGTCCTCCAAAGTCATTAATGTCTATATAGGACATTAGAGAGACCTCCAAAGTTATGTAACTCTATAGATGACACTAGGTAGTCTTCCAAAGTCATGCATGCCTACTACAGATAATATTTGGTAGATTTCCAAAGCCATGATTGTCTACAAGACAACACTAGATAGACCTCCAAGGTCATGCTTATCTATAACGACATTAGGTAGACATCCAAAGTCACACATGCCTACAGATGACAATATGTAGGCTTCTAAATATATGCATGTCTACAGATAATATTTGGTAGATCTCTAACATTATGCATGTCTATAGATGACACTAGATAGACCTCCAAAGTCATGCAAATCTACAGATGGCATTAGATAGACCTCCAAAGTCATACAGTACATATCTATAAATGGCACTAGATAGACCTCTAAAATCATGCAAGTCTCGAGGTACATTAGGTCAACCTCCAAAGTCATACAAGTCTACAGATGACACTGGATATACCACCAAAGTCATTCATATCTAGAAATAATATGAGATAGACCTCCAAAGTCATACATATCTATAAGTGATACTAGATAGACCTCCAAACTCATGCAGATCTACTGATGTCATTAGATAGACCTCCAAAGTCATATATATCTATAAGTGACACTAGATAGACCTCAAAAGTCATGCAGCTCTATAAGTGACGCTAGATAGACCTCCAAAGTCATTGACATCTATAAATGGCACTAGATAGACCTCTAAAGTCATGCAAGTCTCGAGGTACATTAGGTCAACCTCCAAAGTCATACAAGTCTACAGATGACACTGGATATACCACCAAAGTCATACATATCTATAAGTGACACTAGATAGACCTCCAAAGTCATGCAGATCTACAGATGGCACTAGATAGACCTCTAAAATCATGCAGATCTACTGATGTCATTAGACCTCCAAAGTCATATATATCTATAAGTGACACTAGATAGACCTCAAAAGTCATGCAGCTCTATAAGTGACACTAGATAGACCTCTAAAGTCATTGACATCTATAAATGGCACTAGATAGACCTCTAAAGTCATGCAAGTCTCGAGGTACATTAGGTCAACCTCCAAAGTCATACAAGTCTACAGATGACACTGGATATACCACCAAAGTCATACATATCTATAAGTGACACTAGATAGACCTCCAAAGTCATGCAGATCTACAGATGGCACTAGATAGACCTCTAAAATCATGCAGATCTACTGATGTCATTAGATAGACCTCCAAAGTCATATATATCTATAAGTGACACTAGATAGACCTCAAAAGTCATGCAGCTCTATAAGTGACGCTAAATAGACCTCCAAAGTCATTGACATCTATAAATGGCACTAGATAGACCTCTAAAGTCATGCAAGTCTCGAGGTACATTAGGTCAACCTCCAAAGTCATACAAGTCTACAGATGACACTGGATATACCACCAAAGTCATACATATCTATAAGTGACACTAGATAGACCTCCAAAGTCATGCAGATCTACAGATGGCACTAGATAGACCTCTAAAATCATGCAGATCTACTGATGTCATTAGACCTCCAAAGTCATATATATCTATAAGTGACACTAGATAGACCTCAAAAGTCATGCAGCTCTATAAGTGACGCTAGATAGACCTCCAAAGTCATTGACATCTATAAATGGCACTAGATAGACCTCTAAAGTCATGCAAGTCTCGAGGTACATTAGGTCAACCTCCAAAGTCATACAAGTCTACAGATGACACTAGATAGACCTCCAAAGTCATGCAGATCTACAGATGGCACTAGATAGACCTCTAAAATCATGCAAGTCTCTAGTTACATTAGGTCAACCTCCAAAGTCATACAAGTCTACAGATGACACTGGATAGACCTCCAAAGTCATTCATATCTAGAAATAATATATGAGAGACCTCCAAAGTTACTCATATCTAGAAATCACACTAGATAAACCTCCAAAACTATGCATGCTTACTATAGATAACATTTGGTAGATTTCCAACATCATTTTGTCTATCTAGAAAACACTAGATAGGCCTCCAAAGTTATGCATAATATTTAGTTGACCTCCAAAGTTGTTCATATGGGGACGTTCATTAAAGATTTCCCCTGACCCACTTCTATTTATCACAGGATGCTGAAACTGCACATGTGTAAGGATATAAGTCTCTATAGGTTACGTGCCAATTTACAACTCAGAACTGAGAACGGTCTTGATTTAACAGGTGCGGAAGTGGAGCGAGGTTTGATAATGGACCCCATGGAATACAGAGCAGTCCTCAAGTTCCTTGACTTCAAAGGCCACACAGCAAAAGAGACGTTCGATGGGATGGAAAAGGTTTATGGTGAGGATTCCCCATCAGATGATGGAGTCAAGAACACACCACCCAGCAAGTGGAGGTCACCATTTTGGAACATTGCCTCGTAACCATTTGTCCCCTAGCCCAAAAGATCAAGATGAGTGTGGGGTCTGTGGAACCCAAGACCATCTTCACATGCATAAGGTGTCCCCCGGCTTCGCACACCTTTCCAGACGCAAGAGTGAGTCAAATGCTCTCAGGCTCCCTTGACAATGTGCCATGGAAAGCAGGAGGATGCTCTTAACAGACTGATCACACAGGAAAGCTGGGTCCGTCACTCTGATCCTGAGACTCAAGTCCAGTCGATGTAACGGAAGCATCCGGACTCACCGCCTCCAAAGAAGGCACGTGCCCAACTCTCAGCAGGCAAGATCATGCTCACAATATTTTGGGACCAGCATGGAGGAGGATGGATGGATTTCCTAGCAAAGGGGACCATGATCCCTGGGGTAGATGAGGCTTCGCTGCTGTGGACATGGCAGGAGGCCATCCAAACCAAGAGACAATGTGGCATGCTCACCAAAGGTCCACCTTCTGCAAGACAATGCACCTGTTCACAACTCTCATGTTGCCCAAATGGAAGCATGCTCCCGCGCCCCCCTTCTTCACCCAACAGACCTCGCAATGCGCCAGTGCACCATCAGACGTCCACCTCTTTCCAACAAGGAAGTTATTTTGGAAGGGAAAGCCTTTCTTAGGTGATGAGACTCTGATTTCCGAAATCATGACATGGCCTTTGGAGCAACCTGTTGACTTCTACAAGCAAGGTGTTGACCGTTGCTTCAAAAGATGGGAGAAGTGTCCCCCCCGAGGTGGTGGCACCCATAGAGAAGAAGGACTCAGAACTGGGCCAAGCTTCATTGCTCTCGGAAAATGTGGATCATTTCCGCTCCCTTGGCAGCCCCCTCTTCACAAAAGTCAACATTGACACTGAAATACAACACCGCCTGAGCTCTGCAAATGCAGCATTTTTCCAAATGAAGCAGAGAGTGTTTGAGGACCTGGACATCCGTAGGGAGACCAAGGGGATTGTTTATAAAGCTATTGTCCTCCCAACCCTGCCATACGCCTGCGAGACGTGGACTGTCTACAGACGTCACACGCAACTCCTGGAATGATTCCATCAGCACTGCCTCGAAAAATCCTGCAAATCTCTCGGGAAGACAAGTGGACAAATATCAGCGTGCTGGAAGAAGCCAAGACCACCAGCATTGAAGTGATGGTCCTCCGCCATCAACTCCGCTGGACCGGCCATGTTGTCCTAATGCCCAAAGATCACTGTCCCCCAAAGCAGTTGCTCTACTCGGAACTCAAGAACGGAAAACGGAATGTTGGTGGAAAAGAAATTTAACGATGGGCTCAAAGCCAACCTTAAAAACTTTGGCATAGACACTGTTTGAGTGCTCCAGCTGGAGGTCAGCTGTGACCAGCAGTGCTGTAGAATTTGAAGAGGCACGAATGGAGGGCAAAAGAGAGAAATGTGCAAAGAGGAAGGTGCGTCAAGCCAACCCCGACCGGGATCACCTCCCACCTGGAAACCGATGCCCTCACTGTGGGAGAAGATGCAGGTCAAGAATAGGGCTCCACAGTCACCTACGGACCCACCTCCAGGACACTGATCTTGGAAAACAATCCTACTGGGACAACGAGGGATCGCCTAAGCCAGTGTTTTTCAACCTTTTTTGAGCCGCAGCACATTTTTTACATTTACCAAATCCTGGGGCACACCACCAACCAAAATGACACAAAATGACACTCTAACACAGTAATACGTATAGTTAATATGTTTTTAAATGTATTTATACACTCTGTGTGAAACCTGGGCCTGTTTCGATGAACAAAACATAGATATCCTGGCAGGAATGGCAGAAAGACACAGACAAAGGTCTTACTCAACAGCTGTCAGTCATGGGAAAACTTGGACCTTCTGGGTGCTTTGGACTTCAACTCCCACCATTCCTAGCAGCCTCAGGCCCTTTCCTGCTTAAGTGGCTGAGGGGGGAAAAGGGCCTGAGGCTGCTAGGAATGGTGGGAGTTGGAGTCCAAAACACCTGGAAGGTCCAAGTTTGCCCATGCCAGCTTTTGATTCCATCACATCTATCTTCAGCCTCTGGCGGTTTGAATATATGTGATTATCTACGTGATTTTCTACCTTGTCGCTATGATTATGGTGCTGCTTCTTTAAATTGTCCGCAAACTGACTGTGTTATTGTGTGGATCCCGGAACTGACATTGGATAACATCGTGAGGATACACTTTGTTTTTTGCACTCACTTCCATGATTTCATCAAATATCACGAGTTTTCCGTAGAGGAGCGCTCCATGAACTCGCTACTTCCTGGTTCGCAACTCCTCCGCTCTCTGTGGCGACCACGCCGAACTACCTTATGTAAGACTTTTGATTTTCTCCAGCAGGATTGGGTACTTTGAATGTGTTTTTGCGTGTGATTATGTATGATTACTTGTGCATTTGGTACTGTGACGTAGCGGCGCTCCTTTAATAAGTAAGGGTATTGGAGGTTGCAATTTCCCACGGAACACCTGATGATCGCCCACGGCACACTAGTGTGCCCCGGCACACTGGTTGAGAAACACTGGCCTAAGCCACTGCTGTCAGTTCACAGGAAGTTGGTGGCTCTGTGTGTTTCCATGTGTTGAATGCTGCTTTTTTCCTTCCACTCCGCTGCGCATAAGCTAATGTGCTAAATCTCCAGAGGGTCAATCTGGTGATATAATCAGAGTTCATATTTGCACTTTTGCAACCCGATGGATTAGAGGATATTAAAAAATATGTATATAAACAGAAAGGATTTGGAGCAAAGATGTGTTTCATTCAGCAACAAAAAAAATTGTATGAGCATGAATTGTCTTGGGCAAACCACATAGTCTCGGCCTCTGAAAAGTCACCTTTATGGCTTCTTCCAAAGAGCTTTTTTAAAAAAACGAATGTCTAGCTATCTATCTATTACATATAATAAAAATCAGTGTTTGCGGGCGGTGGGTGGGTGGGCCGAGCGATGGGAGGAATATGTGCCAGCGTTTCAATTGGCTGCCACTCTGGGATTATTTGCATAAATGGCTCTGACTGGCCAGCCTCAGAACTCCAACCCTCTAAGGCACCAGAGAAGATTGGTTGCCACTGAGGGAAAATTTGCATAATGGACTCTGCATGGTCAACATTCCAACATCCAAAATCTCAAAGGTGCCAGAGAGTGCACTTTAAAAAAGGCTTCTTTCAGCTGATTTAACAAACTAGGCCTCAGCCTGATTTGGCAGTAAGGCTTCCTCTACTTGATTATCCTGACTAGGCCGCAACCAGATTTGACAGTAAGGCTTCCTCAACTTCATTTTCCTGACTAGGTCCACAGCAATGACAGAACAAGACCAAACTTGGCCCACAGACCCCCTAAGATACACTCTAAATCTTGGTGCAGTTTGAGGTAGGATGCACCATGGATGACGGAAATTGCAGTACTTTAACTCACTTGCTTAGAGCACAGCGGCCCACACCAATGACGGATCAGGACCACACTTGCCACACACAGGCCCAATGCAAGACCAAGCTTGACACGCAGTGCCCCTATGACCCACTCTACATTCTACTGCTGTTTGGAGAAGAGTGGGACTTGAGGTACCTCCATGGATTATGGGATTTGTAGTACTTTCAAAGCCTTCATTTCCCACAGACCACTGCAGCCCTGAACAAAGACCTAAAAAGACTACACTTGGCACCCTGTGCCCCCATGACCCAGTCTCCATCCTTCTACAGTTTGCAGGAGGGTGGACCATGGATGATGGGACTTGAAGTACCAAAGACCAACCTTGGCACACAATGCCTTTCTCAAATAACCCGGGCACCGCCGGGCCCACAAGCTAGTAAATAATATTTTGAAATGGAAGCAGGAAAGGGAGCTTTTTGCCATCCCGTCTGCGTGAACAGCCGGCTTGAATTCAGCTCCTTTGCAGATTTGACAAATGGATTATTCCCAGTAATACGTAATTTGGGCAACGCTTCCCTTTTTCCAAAGAGGAACGCCTTGCGATAATGATGAGTCCCACCTTCTGACAGTTCCGCTTTCATAGGTCCCACTTCTCCGCTCTTAATGCTTTTTCCATCCGATTCATCCTCCCAAATCCTTTCTGAAAATGTCTCTTTTCCGACTGAAATGCTTCGTCTTCTGCCGTCAAATCATTCTTCAAAAAATCCTCAAAATGCCCTTCAGAAGTCCAATTTCTCCATGATATCGGAAGGCACAGAAAGCCTGGCTCAATGAATTGGTACAGATAATAATAATAATTCATATAGGAAGGAATATTGTCAACAACAACAATAAACTATGCCTTATTATTATTTTACTGACATAGAACCACAGTATGTCAGTAAAATAATAATAATAATAGATAGATAGATATAGGAAGGAATATTGTCAATAATAACAACAACAATAATCAATAATAAATAATATGCCTTATTATTTTACTGACATAATAGATATAGGAAGAAATATTGTCAGTAATAATAACAATAATAAACAATATGCCTTATTATTTTACTGACATAAAACCACAGTATGTCAGTAAAATAATAATAATAGATATAGGAAGGAATATTGTCAATAATAACAACAACAATAATCAATAATAAATAATATGCCTTATTATTTTACTGACTTAATAGATATAGGAAGAAATATTGTCAGTAATAATAACAACAATAATAAATAATATGCCATATTATTATTTTACTGACATAAAACCACAGTATGTCAGTAAAATAATAATAATAGATATAGGAAGGAATATTGTCAATAATAACAACAACAATAATAAACAATATGCCTTATTATTATTTTACTGACATAAAACCACAATATGTCAGTAAAATAATAATAATAATAGATATAGGAAGGAATATTGTCAATAATAACAACAACAATAATAAACAATATGCCTTATTATTATTTTACTGACATAAAACCACAGTATGTCAGGAAAATAATAAAAATAGATATAGGAAGGAATATTGTCAATAACAACAACAATAAACAATATGACTTATTATTATTTTACTGACATAAAACCACAGTATGTCAGGAAAATAATAATAATAAGGCATATTGTTTATTATTACTGTTGTTATTGACAATATTTCTTCCTATATCTATTATTATTATTTTACTGACATACTGTGGTTTTATGTCTGTAAAATAATAATAAGGCATATTGTTTATTATTACTGTTGTTATTGACAATATTTCTTCCTATATCTATTATTATTATTTTACTGACATACTGTGGTTTTATGTCTGTAAAATAATAAGGCATATTGTTTATTATTGTTGTTATTGACAATATTCCTTCCTATATCTATTATTATTATTTTATATATATATATATATATATATATATATACATACTGTGGTTTTATTTCAGTAAAATAATTATAATGAGGCAGATTGTTTATTATTATTGTTGTTGTTGTTGTTGACAATATTCCTTCCTATATCTATTATTATTATTATTTTACTAACATATAATAAGGCATATTAAACAATGTCATATATGCATTCATTGTGTGCATGGGTAAGTGTGTATGTTTTGTATGTTTTGATATGGTCAAAATTGACTAATCAATAAAGAATTGTTGTTGTTAACAATGTTAGCCCCAGCTTTTGCCAACCTAGCAGTTTGAAAACATGCAAATGTTAGTAGATCAATAGGTACAGCTCCGGCGGGAAGGTAACGACGCTCCACGCAGTCATGCCCGCCACATGACCTTAGAGGTGTCTATGGACAAAGCTAGCTCTTCGGCTTAGCAATGGAGATGAGCAACCCCCCCCCCCACTCCTGAGTTGGACACAACTGGACTTAATGTCAGGGGAAAACCTTTACCTTACCTAGGAATATAAATATGGCATATTATTATTATTAATATGGAATATTATTATTAGGAATATAAATATGGCATATTATTATTACTATTATTCAGAATGGGGTTGGACTAGATCGCCTTCAGATAGCCCATGATTTCATGCTATTTTGACCGAACAAAGGGCTAGCGTTATGTTTTCATGGAACTAAATAGTTCCATGACTGAAAACATTTGGGGTCTACACTGTAGACTCAATGCAGTTTGGCACCCCTTGAGCAGCCATGTCTCAATGCTATGGGAGTCATGGGAGTTGTAGTTTCACAAGGTCTTATGGCAAACTGCCAAGATTCGAGAGCATTGAACTGTAACTGTTCCAAGTGGTGTCACACTGCATTAACCCCACAGTGCAAACTAGCAAAGCTCGTAGTTTGCCAAGGAGCGGTACGATGGCCTTGTTAATGCAATGCCAACGAGATTCAGTGTCAAAGTAGAGAAAGGACCACACTTGGTGTCAGAAAAGTCAGATTGAGAAAGAAGAGCGATGGAATTGGAGCAGTGAAGGTGACAGCTGCCACTTCAAAGCCCATCATCCACTGGAGGTGACCCTCAAAAAGTGGGTAAGTTGGAGGAGGAAGGGATGACATAGATCAGAATTATAGAATCTTAGAGTTGGAGGAGACCCCAAAGACCATCCAGTCCAACCCCTTTCTCCAATAGTACACCATCCAAGACCTCGCAAGAGAGGGCCATTCAGCTTCTTCTTCTTCTTCATCATCATCATCATCACCATCAAGTTGGAGGACAACCCAAAGGCCATCAAGTCCAACCTCCTTTTCCCATAAAGCACCATCCAAGACCACCCGAGAGATGGCCATCCAGCATCATCATCATCATCAAATTGGAGGAGACCTCAAAGGCCATTAAGTCCAACCTCCTTTTCCCATAAACCACCATCCAACACAACCCAACAGATGGCCATCCAGCTTCATCATCATCAACATAAAATTGGAGGAGACCCCAAATGCCATCCAGTCCAACCTCCTTTTCCCATAAAGCACCTGACAGATGGCCATCCAGCATCATCATCATCAAAAAAGAATAGAAAATAATAATAATAATAATAATAGAATCCTTGAGTTGGAAAAGACCTCCAAAGGCCATCCAGTCCAACCCCCCCCCCCCCTCTTCAGCCATAATTGACCACTCAAGCCCTCCTGGCAGACGGCCATCCAGTTTGTTTAAAGATATAATAATGATGATAATGATAATAATAATAATATCCTAGAGTTGGAAGAGACCTCCAAAGGCCATCCAGTCCAACCCATAGCTTCTGCCATAATACACCACTCAAGCCCTCCCGACAGAGGGCCATCCAGCTTGTATAATAATAATAATAATAGGATCCTAGAGTTGGAAGAGACCTCCAAAGGCCATCCAGTCCAACCCATAGCTTCTGCCATAATACACCACTCAAGCCCTCCCGACAGAGGGCCATCCAGCTTGTATAATAATAATAATAATAGGAAGAGACCTCCAAAGGCCATCCAGTCCAACCCATAGCTTCTGCCATAATACACCACTCAAGCCCTCCCGAAGAGGGCCATCCAGCTTGTATAATAATAATAATAATAGGATCCTAGAGTTGGAAGAGACCTCCAAAGGCCATCCAGTCCAACCCATAGCTTCTGCCATAATACACCACTCAAGCCCTCCCGACAGAGGGCCATCCAGCTTGTATAATAATAATAATAGGATCCTAGAGTTCGAAGAGACCAAAGGCCATCAAAACCCATAGGCCATCCAGTCCTCCCGACCCATCCAGCTTCCGAAGAGACCCAAAGGCCATCCAGTACCCACCCGCCACACCACAAGTCCTCCCGACAGAGGGCCATCCAGCTTGTATAATAATAATAATAGGATCCTAGAGTTCGAAGAGACCTCCAAAGGCCATCCAGTCCAACCCATAGCTTCCCCCATAATACACCGCTCAAGCCCTCCCGACAGAAGGCCATCCAGCTTGTATAATAATAATAATAATAATAATAGGATCCTAGAGTTGGAAGAAACCTCCAAAGCCTATCAAGTCAAATCCCCTTCTGCCATAAAAGAAGACACAATCAAAGCCCTCCCAACAGATGGTCTCAAAACCTCCGGATATCTTTCATTGTGCCTTCCCAGCGTATCCATTTTATTATTATTACTAGCTTGGGGACCCGGCGGTGCCCGGGTTATTTGAGGAAGGCATTGTGTGCCAAGGTTGGTTCCTATTAGATGTTTATGTGGCTTGCAGTGGTCTCAGGAAGTTAGTGAAGGTACTGCAAGTCCCATTGGCCATGGTCCACCCCCCTCCAAACAGCACCAGGTCATGGGGGCTCTGCGTGTCACATTAGGTCTTGATCATTCTTTAGATTAGTGCAGCGGTCTCAGAAGGTGGGTGAAGGTATTTCAAGTCCCATCATCTGTGGCCCATCCTCCTTGAAACAGCACCAGGATGTAGAGTGGGTCAAGGGGGCTCTGTGTGCTAATTTTGGTCTGTACTGGTCATTGGGTGAGGATCGCGTTGTGAAGTGGGCCATTGGGCCCCTGTGTGGCAAGTTTGGTCCTGATCCGTCACTGGTGTGGGCCGCAGTGTCTTACTGCCTGAGGCCTTTCCTTTTCCCTCTGCATCACCTTGGAATGTTAGAATGTGGATGGCTAATCGGAGTTCTTTATGCAAATACCATTTCAGTGGCAACCAATCCCCCCTGTCTGGGGCCGTAGAATGTTGGAATTCGGAGGCTGGCCAATTAGAGTCCTTTATGCAAATAATCCCACAGTGGCAGCCTTTCGAATCTCTGTCACATATTCCTTGGCACCTCCGCACCTCCCAGAAAATGAACATTCCATTTTCAACGGGAAAAAACTGTCATTTGGCTTACTGAAGCATTCAGTTGCATTCTGTTTTGCTGGCCAATCAGAGTCCTTTATGCAAATAGTGTCTCAGCCACAACCTATTACCTCTGTCTGGTGCTTTAGAGTGTTGGAGTTCTGAGGCTGGCCAATCAGAGTCCTTTATGCAAATAATCTGGTGCCTTAGAGTTTTGGAGTTCTGAGGCTGGCCAATCAGAGTCCTTTATGCAAATATTTCCACAGTGGCAACCAATCGAAATGCTGGCACATATTCCTCCGCACCTCCCGCCCTCCGCACCTACGCAAACACTGACTTTTATTATATACATAGATTATTATTATTATTATTATTATTTGCATTTGCTCTGCATCTAAGAGTGTATCTACATTGTAGAATGCAAATGCACTTTGCAACCACTTTAATGCTGTGGGATCCCGGGAGTTGTAGTTTTCCAAGGCCCAAGAGTGCTAAACTCTCAGGACTCCATAGCGTTGAAGTGGTTTCAGAGCTGCACCGATTCCACTGTGTAGATGCCCCTTAAGCCATTTCGTAATGGCCAATGCGATGTGATAGATTAAAACAGGCAGCGCAGGTCACCAAAGAGTAAATGAGTAAATGAGTCCATTTCTCTGCAGTCCCATTAAGAGAAAATGAAGCCCTTTGTTGGGCAGAGATGAGTTTCCGTCCACATTATGTCCTCAGTGGAGTATTTAGAAGTTATTTGACCCGCAGATTATCCTTCGGTGTATTTTTGCATATGCAATTTTGCAGAGGATATCACATAATGACGGCGATTAAATGCGAAGGCACATTTAATTTCGGCATTTAAAGGATGTGCTGCTAGAATCACATGCATTTAAAGGATAAGTGATGTCCCAAAAGGTTCAAGTACGGAAAGCTAGTCCCCAAAATGAGTAAATCTAGGCTGAGGAATAGTACATAAATCCCACTAATGGGATTTTGAATGGGCCTGCTTTAATTGGGAGTAATGATTGGATTTGCTAACTAAATCCAATCATTGCATATTGTATTGTATTGTTTGTTTTTATCACTGTTCACTGCTTTGAGAAGAGGAAAAACGTGGTATATTATTATTATTATTATTAGTTAGCAATAGTACGATAAATAAATATAAAAACAATAAAAACAAACAATGAATAAATAAATCTCTCTCTCTCTCTCGGCATTACTTCGTGAACGAAGATTCAGGAAGGATTCATCCCACGCTTTTTACAAGCACGTTGATTACTAAAAAGGCCAATCTGAGATAGGCAAGTTTGGTTACAGAAAGCACAGCAGAAAGTCTCCTTGGGTGATGTTGTTTCCAAGTTGCGGTTCTTTCTGCGTTGTCGTTTCTCTTCGAGACTCGTTCGCTGTGCCTTCTCGAAAGAGGCCGCAGCATTGTGGGTAGTGCGTCTCCATGCCTCCCGATGTGAGGCCAGGGTGGACCATTGTTGGGGATCAATCTGGCCGAGCCTGAGATGTTGTTTCAGGGAGTCCTTATATCTCTTTTTGGGGGCGCCTCTCTTGTGCTGACCCGTGGCGAGTTCACTGTAGAGTAGTATCTTTGGGAGGCGGTGGTCCTCCATCCTAGAGATGTGCCCTGCCCAGCGCAGCCATGTTCTCAATATCATGGCCTCAATGCTGGTGATCCCTGCTTGCCCAAGGACAGCAACATTAGTCACATAGTCAGTCCAGTGTATATTTAAGATTGTGCGAAGACAGCGCTGATGAAAGTGTTCGAAGAGTCGTAGATGTTGGCGATAGGTGACCCATGTTTCAGACCCATAGAGGAGAATAGACAGTATGATAGCTCTGTACACACTTATTTTGGTGCTTTGCCTCAGGTGCTTGTTGCTCCAGACTCTTTTGTGAAGCCTTTCGAATGCACTCTATGCCTTTGCTAATCTGCGATCTATCTTTTTATACTTATTATATTTATTATTATAGTTTGTTTCATTAAATTTATTGTACTATTATATGTATTTATTGTATTTATTATTTATTATATTTAGGTGTTTATTATTATATGTATTACATTTATTACATTTTATTATGTAGCTCACCCCGCAGCCCTCAGGGTGGATTACAATGTACATATACGTACATGGCTTCAATGCCATGCCTGTTCCTGAAGATTTTTATGGCCTCGTAAATCGGTTAAATTAGCCTCCACACAAAGTGGTACCTAAATTTATAGTTTTCCAATATCTTACGCCTTCTCTGCCCAAAGGCGCCAAACTACAAATTGCAGGCATTCATTGAGTCATAGCAGTTAAAATGAGGTCAAACTGCATGTAATCTATAGTGGAGATGCAGCCTACGCATTCAAAAAACCCGATGCCGCTTCCAAAGGCTTGCTCATTGTGGGAAGGCGAATGTCTAAAATTAGCCACTGCTTCCTTTAAGAAGGAAATTGGGTAGGAATGGCACAATTGACCGGCAGTGTTTCTACAATTGCAAGGAAGCCACCAGCTGGACCCACTTGGATTCAGTTAAGTAAGGCGAGTGCAAATGCAAACACCAGGAAAGCTGCAACAAGAGGCCGCAAAAGCCAAAGAAATGGAACATGGGTGCTTTAAGGTGAGGTCAACCATTTAAAAAATGATATTGGGAGATATCAAGATAGATTCGGCATGGGCCAACTTCGGCCCTCCGTGTGTTTTGGACTTCAGCTCCCACAATTCCAAAGAGCCAGTAGGAAGTCCTAAATACCTGGAGGGCCAAAATTTGTCTATGACCCCCTATACAAGGGGTAGGGAACCTATGGCTCGCGAGCCAGATGTGGCTCTTTTCCTGATTCCACCTGACTCTCCAGAGCAGCCTGGGCCTCAGTTTCCCAGCATGCAGCGGGGAAGAGTGATGCAAATGTGCTGCGACTTCACCCTTTCCTTCTTCTCTCCTTCCTTTTCCCTCCCTCCCTCCCTCTCCTTCCTTCTTTCCTCCATTCTCCCTCTTCCTTCCTTCCTTTCTCCCCTTCACCATGTCCTTCTCCTTCTCTCCTTCCTTTTCCCTCCCTTCTCTCCCCTTCCTTCTTTCCTCCATTCTCCCTCTTCCTTCCTCTTCCTTCCTTCCTTTCTCCCCTTCACCATGTCCTTCTCCTTCTCTCCTTCCTTTTCCCTCCCTCCCTCTCCTTCCTTCTCTCCTCCATTCTCCCTCTTCCTTCCTCTTCCTTCCTTCCTTTCTCCCCTTCACCATGTCCTTCTCCTTCTCTCCTTCCTTTTCCCTCCCTCCCTCTCCTTCCTTCTCCTCCATTCTCCCTCTTCCTTCCTCTTCCTTCCTTTTTCTCCCCTTCACCATTTCCTTCTCCTTCTCTCCTTCCTTTCCCCTCCCTCTCTCCCCTTCCTTCTTTCCTCCATTCTCCCTCTTCCTTCCTCTTCCTTCCTTCCTTTCTCCCCTTCACCATGTCCTTCTTCTCTCCTTCCTTTTCCCTCCTTCTCTCCCCTTCCTTCTTTCCTCCATTCTCCCTCTTCCTTCCTTTCTTTCTCCCCCTTCCTTTTCTTCTCCTCTTTCTCCCTCCTCTCTCCCCCTTTTTCCTTCTGCTTTCTCCCCATCCCCTTTCCTTCTGCTTCTCTCCATCCTTTTCCCTCCTTCTCTCCCCTTTCTTCTTTCCTCCATTCTCCCTCCCTCTTTCTCTTCCTTCCTTCCTTCCTTCCTTTTCTATTCTTTCCCCCCAATTCTTCCTTTCCTTCTCCTTCCTTTCTTTTCACTTCCCTCTCTCCTTCTTTCTTTTCTTCTTTTTCCTTCATTATTTTGCTTTTTCTTTCTTTTCCCCACCCTTTCCTCCCTTCCCATTTCCTTCTTTCTTTCTTTCCTCTCCTTGTCTCTCTTCTGCTTTTCTTTTCTTCCTTTTCCATATTTCGTTCTTCTTTTCTTTCTTCCTCTCCCCCTCCTTCCTTTATTTCCTCTGTCTTTCTTTCTTTATTTTTCTTTCTTTCTTTTCCCCTTCCTTCCTTCCGTCTTCTCTTCCTTCCCAGAGTCCTGAGCGTGCCTTTTGCAGAGCCAGGTCTGAAATGTCCCGTCATTCTGCTGGGGAATCCTTTTCTCATAGTATGTACGTATAGACTCACATTTAGTTGAATTCAGTCATATATATATATATATATATATATATATATATATATATGTATGTGTATATATATATATATTCATTCTATGGCTCTCACTGAAATAAATTTCCAAATATTTTGCTTTCATGGTTCTCTGAGTCAAAAAGGTTCCTGACCCCTGCTCTATACATACATACATACATACATACATACATACGTACATACGTTAAATAACATGATAATTTGAACATAATTACACACACACATACCCCACTTGCCTAGTTTCCAACAGACAGGGGCGACCCTAGGTAATTTTCAAGCGAACAGTATTTTGACCCCCCCCCCCAACCAATCACTAAAAAATTATATATATATATATATATATATATATATATATATATATATATATATATATATATAATTTTAGTGATTGGTTGGGGGCGTCAAAATACTGTTCGCTTGAAAATTACCTAGGGTCGCCCCTGTCTGTTGGAAACTAGGCAAGTGGGGTATGTGTGTGTGTGTGTGTGTGTAATGATGTTCAAATTATCATGTTATTTAACAGAATTTGGGGGCCTTGCCATGAAGGCAGACCAGCTAGACCCACCAAAGAGGATCCATATTAACCCTGGTGAGAAAGGAAGTTCAATCCCAATTTTCCCTAGAATTTCCCAATGAAGAGCTCACCAAGTTGAAAGAGTACCACCTAGGTGTTTATTCATCCAGCTGAATGAGATGCACAGCCGCAATCCTTCAGCATGCTGGCCTAAAGGTTACATTGGAAAAACATGCCTTTTTATAAGGTTACAGATTCAAATTTCCCACTTCCCGCCCCCAGACCGGCTTCGAGTTGATTGGATGGAATCTTGCTGGCTGGCTGCGTCTTAGCCAATGGGGGCTCAGTCCGCTTCCGGTTTCCAGCCAATGAGGGCGAAGAGGCGGGCGATGAGTAGAACAATGAAGGCAGAAAAACATCTTGATGGGATTAAATATATAAATCAAGAGTCCAGGGGCAAACCAAGAACTCCTGGCTCTTCAGTCTACCAGCCTATTGTCCTGGTGAGCTAATAAACATGCCCATTTATCTGTGGCTTCCTGTTTGACAAACACAGATCAAAATAATTTTTTGGGAGTTTCAGTTCAATGACAGGGAACAATCTTGTAGCCATTTCCAGTTTCTGAGGCTGGAGGGGTGGCCTTTGTGTTAGACCATTGATTCTCAAAGTGGGCGGTACCACCCCCTGGTGGGTGGTGAAGTGATCCAAGGGGGCAGTGGGAGGCTCAGGGGAATTTGGGGGCGGTGAACCCCTTTAAGGGGGCGGTAAACAATTGGCCATTTAGAAGAGGTCGTGCTGCCCTCTTCTTTGGCCCTGCCCCCTTCGATTTGACCCCAACACGCAGTGCAGTGCAGTTCAGTGCAGTTCAGTGCAGTGCAGTGCAGTGCAGTGCAAAGGCCTCTGCGTCCTCCAGCAGAGCCTCCGTGCCACCGCGGAAGAAAGCAGAGGCAATTCATTCCAAACCCCTCCAGTATTTTCTGTTGGTCAAGGGGGTTCTGTGTGCCAAGTTTGGCTCAATTCCATTGTTGGTGGAATTCAAAATGCTCTTTAATTGTAGGTAAACCATAAATCACAGTAACTACATCTCCCAAATGAGAAGGGCTAGTGTTCAAATTTGGGCATATTGAGTATTCGTGCCAAGTTTGGTCCAGATCCATAGTTGTTTGGGTTCTCAGTTCTCTCCAGATGTAGGTGAACTACACCTCCCCTAAATCACTGCCAATTCCCCCAAAACCCCACCAGTATTTTCTGTTGGTCATGTGGGTTCTCTGTGCCAAATTTGGTCCAGTTCCGTAATTTGTGGAGGTCTCAGTGCTCTGTGGAAGTCAGAGCTGAATCGATTGAAGGTTCTGCAAATCCCATCATCCGCTTCCATAGTCCCCCAAACATATTGTTTTTGTGATTGATCACTACGCTTTAATTGTGTTCAATTTGTAACAATGAAAATACATCCTGCATATTAGATATTTGCATTAAAATTCATAAGAGTAGCAAAATTATTTATGAATTAGCAAGGAAAATATGGTTTGGGGTTCACCACAACATGAGGAACCTTATTTAGGGGTCACGGCATTAGAAAGGTTGAGAACCACTGCATTCATACATATAGCTTTCTGTTTAATTGCTATTAAAGTTTTAAAAAATTAATTTCTAGGGGGGCAGTAATTTTTTTTCTGGAAAGGGGGCAGTAGATCAAAAAAGTTTGGAAACCTGTGTTAGATGGAATATTGTTTGCCCATCAATCCATGACTCATTGGCAGGCGAATCTCAGAGACCAATTTGCCATAGATTTGGCAGAAACCAGTCTTGGCCCAAAGGGGACACACCTTTTGGAAAGGGCTGGCTCCCCTTAATGTCATGCAAATGTGGCTTGTGGATGGATGATTGAATCACAGATTTGTCAGGAATGTAGCTGGCAAGCCTCGCCCAGGGAGCTAGGTCATGTAGCAATGGCATTCCAATATTTTTTAAATTATACACATGGGAAAAACATATAGGGAAGTCAGGGAAGGGGAAATACCTTGGAAAATATAACATTTCAGGGAAGGGGGGGTGTCACCTCCGATATCAATCACACTCATTTACTGTATTATTAGCGGTGTCTTATTTAACTGACTGCATAGTTTTACTAAGTTGTATCAAGCTTTGTTGTTTGGTTCGGTATGGTGATATGGCCTAAGGGCAAATCAATAAATTTATTTATTGATGTATTTATATTAGCACCACCACCACCACCACCACCATCATCATTATCAGCATCCGAAGCAGCCCGATCCCTTCTGGGGCCTCTTTCTCTATTTCAACTCTGTTTGGATCCTTTGCCCAATTTCTGCTTTTCTCTTTGGAGAACAGACGGGCGCGAACCAAGCCAAGAAACACGTCGCTCTGGGTTTTCCAACAAAGATGTGCAGCGGCGGAGAGAGATCCAAGCGCTCTCTTATCTCCAAACAGGGAGAGGGTTTGTTCTCCAACAAGGCCTCTCTCTTCCACCAACGCACACACCCGGTTCCTGCTTCTCTTCGCTTCCTGGCAAGGAGTCAGGCACAGCATCCTCCCAGGAGCCAAGCTTAGCAAAACCCTCTTTGCAACCTGGAAAGCTCGCCCAGAAAGCTGCAATTCTAGAGTTGGAAGGGACCCCCCAAGGCCTTCCAGTCCAACCTCCTTCTGCTAGGCAAGAAGATGCAATGACTTGTCTTCTTCTTGCAAGAGGACACTTAGATCCCTCCCGACAGTTTTGCCTCTTGTGTCATAAAAACATTATGAAGGAACCTAGAACAGCAGAAGTTGCTCCAGATCATAGCCTGAACTGTCCTCTACACCAGTGTTTCCCAACCAGTGTGCCATGAGCAATCATCAGGTGTGCCGTGGGAAATTGGAACCTCCAATCCCCTTTCTTCCCCCTCCTGCCGAACACTTACTTTTTCTTCTCCATTCGGGCTTCCTTCTTCCCAGCCTCGCTCTGCTCGCTTTGCCTCGCTTTGCTCTGGGGCGAGTCTGTGCAGTAGTGCCCACACAGGTCACGCCTCCCTCCCTCCCCCCCTCCCCCCCCTCCTGAACACGCTCACGCTGCCCCCTTGGATCAAAATAGCGGCAGAAGCGGCAGTGGAGAAGAAAGTAAGTGCAGGAGGGGAAGAAAGGGCGCGAAGGGGGAAGGGGAAGGAAGAGGTCTCTGTCGAAAGCTGGCATGGGCAAACTTGGACCTTCCAGGTGTTTTGGACTCCAACTCCCACTATTCCTAGCAACCTCAGGCCCTTTTCCTTTCCCCCCCCTCAGCCACTTAAGCAGGAAAGGGCCTCAGTCTGTTAGGAATGGTGGGAGTTGGAGTCCAAAGCACCCAGAGGGCCGAAGTTTTCCCATGCCTGTTTTAGGGACCTTAAAGTGGCGAGCCTCCTCCCAACATTGTGATTCTGGATAGAAAACAAACAACAACATAGCATAACATTGTTTGAGTCCACAGTGCTCTCTGGGTGTAGGTGAACTACAACTTCCAAAATCAAGGTCAATTCCCAAGCAAACCCTTTCAATACTTTCTGTTGGTAATGAGAGTTCAATATGCCAAGTTTCGTTCAATTTCATTGTTGCAAGAGTTCAGGATGCTCTTTGATTGTGTGTTTACTATAAATCCCAGAAACTGTAACTCCCAAATGTCAAGATCTATTTTCCCCAAACTCCATCTGTGTTCACATTTGGGCATATTGAGTATTCAGGCCAAGTTTGGTCCTGATCCAACATTGTTTCAGTCCACAGTGCTCTCTGGATATAGGTGAACTACAACTCGAAAACCCAAGGTCAATGCCCACAAAACTCTTATAGTATTTTCTCTTGGTTATGGGAGTTCTGTGGGAAGTTTGTGTCTTTCTGCCTTTCCTGCCAGGATATCTATGTTGTGTTCTTGGAAACAGGCCCAGCTTTCACACTGAGTGTATAAATACATTTAAAAGCATATTAACTATACGTATGACTGTGTTAGAGTGTCATTTTGTGTCATTTTGGTTGGTGGTGTGCCCCAGGATTTTGCAAATGCAAAAAATGTGCTGCGGCTCAAAAAAGGTTGGGAAACACTGGTGTAGATGCACCCCGTATTTGGAGAGGCGGAACAGCCGAGGCATTTGGATTGAAACAGAGGAAGAATAGAAGTAAATAAAAGCCGAGGGGGGAACGGCGACGATGGCAAGGGATGGAGCCAACGTGGGATGGGTTGCCATGGAAACTGGCATGTTGCCCGACACAGAGACGGCGGGGCGGAGGAAGAGCCGGGGAAAGAAAATGGTTCAAAGGTAAAAAACTTGGCACAGGGATGTTTGCTGCTGTCAAAGATGCTGCCAGGCGAACCAAAGCCTCTGTGATCGCAAGAGCATCCGCAGCCTCTCCGTACCATTTCTCCTTCTGGTGCCATACCTGGTGCCAAGGAGACAGGTGAAGGCACAGCATTGCATAGGAAGGAGGGAAGGAAGGAAGGAAAGAAGGAAAGGACGAGTGCAAGGACACAAACCTACCAGGATGTTCGATGACATGGTGAGTAAAGAAGTACATCTTACAGGTGGAGGAGCATCCCGTCTCCGAAATGCTTGGGTTTGTTTGGGCGATATTGTTTACCCGAGAGCTCTGACTCTACTGAACTCTAGCGATATGGTTTGACACTGATGTGACATTCGAGCAGTGTGTTCCTCGACCTTCCGAATGCCGCGACCCCTTCATCCAGTTCCTCATGTTGCGGTGACCCCCCCCCCAACCATCACATTATTTTCGTTGCGACTTCGCAACTCTAATTTTACGATTGTTATGAATCGTCATGTAAAGATCTGATATGCAGGATGGGTTTTCCTTCACTGGAACACATTTGGCACAAATATGACCAAATCTGAATACTGGAAGGGTTGAGGAGAGATTGATTTTGTCATTTGGGAGTTGTAGTTGCTGGGATGTATAGTTCGCCTCCAATCAAAGAGTATTCTGAACTCCACCAACGATGGAATTGGGTCAAACTTCCCACACAGAACTCCCATGACCAACAGAAAATTCTGGAAGGGTTTGGTGGGCACTGACCTTGAGTTTTGGATTTGTAGTTCACCTATATTCAGAGAGCACTGTGGACTCAAACAATGATGGATCTGGACCAAACTTGGCGCATATACTCATTATATACCCAAAAGTGAACACTGGTGGAGTTTGGGGGGGGGGGGAAGACTTTGACATTTGAGAGTTATAGTTGCTGGGATTTTTAGTTCACCTACATTCAAAGAACATTCTGATTCATACTGTTATGAATCGTCATGTAACATCTGATATGCAGGATGGATTTTCCTTCACTGGAACACATTTGGCACAAATATGACCAAATCTGAATACTGGAAGGGTTGAGGAGAGATTGATTTTGTCATTTGGGAGTTGTAGTTGCTGGGATGTATAGTTCACCTACAATCAAAGAGCAGTCTGAACTCTACCAACGATGGAATTGGGTCAAACTTCCCACACAGAACTCCCATGACCAACAGAAAATTCTGGAAGGGTTTGGTCAGCATTGACCTTGAGTTTTGGAGTTATAGTTTACCTATATTCAGAGGGCACTGTGGACTCAAATAATGATGGATCTGGACCAAACTTGGCACATATACTCATTATATGCCCAAAAGTGAACACTGGTGGAGTTTGGGGAAAATAGACCTTGAAATTTGAGAGTTATAGTTGCTGGAATTTATAGTTCACGTACATTCAAAGAACATTCTGAACTCCACCAATGATGGAATTGAACCAAACTTGGCACACAGTACTCCCGTGACCAACAGAAATACCAGAAGGATTTAGTGGGCATTGACCTTGAGTTTGGGAGTTGTAGTTCACCTACATCCAAAGAGCACTGTGGACTCAAACAATGATAGATTTGGACCAAGCTTTGCACGAATACTCAATATGCCCAAATGTGGAGTTTGGGGGAAATAGACCTTGACATTTGGGAGGTGTAGTTGCTGGGATTTATAGTTTACGTACAAATGAAGAGCATTCTGAACCCCACCAATGATGGAATTGGGCCAAACTTCCCACACTGAACCCCCATGACCCACAGAAAATTCTGTGTTTTCTGATGGTCTTTGGCAACCCCTATGATACCCCCCATGTGATCCCCCCATTGGTCCCGACCCTCATGTTGAGAAATGCTGATATATATGGTTTTACACTGATGTGGCATTAGAGACTGTGCAATTGTGATTAGAATGTGGAAGGACGGGTGATTTGTTTTTTTAAATAATTATTTATATTTATGTATATTCATATTATATTAATTATTGTATTAATTATTTATATTTATGCATATTATTTATGCATTATATATATATATATATATATACACACACACACACATACATACACACACACATTTGGGGATGGTATATTGTTTCGTTGGACGATGTACCATGACAATATAGTTATTGGGTTGCTGTGAGGTTTTTCGGGTAGTGTGGCCACCTTCCTGTAACGTTTCGCCTGCACCTATAGCTAGTGGCATCCTCAGAGGTTCTGTTGACAATGAAGCAAGTGGAATATATATATATAGGGTAAAGGTAAAGGTTTTCTCTTGACATCAAGTCTAGTTGTGTCCGACTCTGAGAGGTAGCGCTCATCTCCATTTCTAAGCGGAAGAGCCGGCGTTGCCCATAGATACCTCCAAGGTCATGTGGCCGGCATGACTGCATGGGGCACCCTTACCTTCCCGCAGAAGCTGTACCTGTTGGCCTACTCACATTTGCATATTATTGAACTGCTAGGTTGGCAGAAGCTGGGGCTAACAGTGGGAGCTCACCTTGCTCCACATATTCAAGCCACTGACCTTGTGGTCAGCAAGTTCAGCAGCTCAGTGGTTTAACTCACTGCCCCATATCATATGATGTACCATATCATAAGTTGCAGTATATACAATATATTATATTATATTATTTACATACTTACATGCCACCCTCTCACCCTGAAGGGGACTCAGGGCAGATCACAGAACGTACATATACAGCAAACATTCAATGCTGACTATACAATGACAAGACAGACAACAGATAGCGGTATATATAGGCTTTTTCCCATCGTTCGGTGTCTTCGGAGGCTGTGCTTGGTTCCGGCTACAAGGGGGTTGTGTCACTAAACATTCCTTCTAACCGCCATGCCTAAATTACCTCTCCACGTAATGC
Source organism: Anolis apletophallus (assembly GCA_030556195.1). Lineage (NCBI taxonomy): Eukaryota > Metazoa > Chordata > Lepidosauria > Squamata > Anolidae > Anolis > Anolis apletophallus. Next base: position 3,586,253 of record JARBWK010000013.1, on the reverse strand, counting down.
AGTTCCTATTCATCTACTCACATTGTTGTTTACGATCCACTAGGTGGGCAGGGGAGCTGGGCTGAAGGTCAGGAGCTCACCCTGACCCAGGCTACGAACTGAGTGACAACTTTTCAGTTGGCAAGATTTACTCCAGCATTAGTAATGTTACATACAATATACCAGCACTGTTACCTTACAATGTTATTATTTCTATTTATTATTTTACATATAGAAATAATCAATTATGTCACGTGGAATAATGTCCAAAGTGTGAGAAAGAACTCTTGTCTTTTTGAAGCAAGTGTGAATATTGTAATTAGCGAGCTTGAATTAGCACCGAGTAGCCATGAAGTTTGCAAAGTCAATCAGTGAGGGTTTCTGCATAGAGGTAGCTTGGGCATTGTTAGAGGGTAAAAGCAGTTGGGCTACCCCAATGCAAATAACCTCACAAATTTCCCCTTCCTTCCTATTCCTTCCTTCCATCCATCCATCCATCCTTCCCTCTTTCCTTCCTTCCTTCCCTCCCTCCCTCCCTCCCTCTTTCCTTCCTTTCTTTCTTCCCTCTTTCCTTCCTTCCTTCCCTCCCTCCTTTTTTCTGTCCTTCCTTTCCTCTTACCTTCCATCCATCCTTCCCTCTTTCCTTCCTTCCCTCTTTCCTTCCTTCCCTCTTTCCTTCCTTCCTTCCTTCCTTCTATCAGTCTCTTTTTCCTTCCTTCCTTCCATCCATTCATCCTTCCTTCCCTCTTTCCTTCCTTCTATCCGTCTCTCCTTCCTTCCTATGCAACTCTGTGTCTTCCTTCCTTCCTTCCTTCCTTCCTTCCTTCCTTCCTTCCGTCCGTCCGTCCATCTGTCCTTCCTTCCTTCCTTCGTTCTTTCCTTCGTTCCTTCCTTCGTTCTTTCCTTCCCTCCATCCGTCAACCCCTCCCTCCTTCCTTCCTTCCATCCATTCATCCTTCCCTCCCTCCCTCTTTCCTTCTTTCCTTCCATCTATCTATCTCTCCCTCCCTTTCTTCCTATGGAACATTGTGTCTTCACTTGCCTCCTTTGCACCAGGTATGGCACCAGAAAGAGAATTGGTATAGAGACGCTATTGCCATTATGGAGACTTTGGTTTGGGAAGTGTTGAGGCTAGATGGGTATCCATTGGGAGGGTTTAGCTTGGGTCAGGTTAGAATCAGGTTGGACTAGATGACCTTTGGGGGTCCCTTCAAACTCTTTATCACTCTATAACCCGAAACAGAACGTATTCTAGGTGGCAAAAGCGATAAACAAGGAACGAACGAGCCTGCTTCTCTTCCAAGATCGGGCCAGATCTGGTTTAGATCTACTTGTAGGTCGATGGGCAGATGTTCTTGAAACAATAAACAAGGCCCATCTAGGAATGCACCTCTCCTCTTTGTGATCCTACAGCTGCCATATCTTTGAGATATTACTGGACTTATGATAAAGAACAACTGAGCGGTTGAGCATTTCCCATTATAATCACTTTGCTCCAAAAAACCAGAATATTGGAAAGCAACTGCTTGGACAGATTTGCTTATGATAAACAAGGGAGTTGCAATAATAAACAGGCGGTCGATTAAGGACATCCAGATTCAAATCCTGATCTGGTTGCAGAATTCACCAGTTTCTGGGTGGTGTTCATTGTTTACTTTATATAGTTTACTACATATATATATATTGTAAAGTTAAAGGTTTACCCCTGGCATTAAGTCCAGTCATGTCCAAACCTGGGGATGGTGTTCGTCTCCATTTCTAAGCTGAAGAGCTGGCATTGTCCGTAGACACCTCCAAGGTCATATGGCTTACGCATGACTGCATGGAGTGCCATTACCTTCCAGTTGGAGCGGTACCTACTGAGCTACTCACATTTGCATGTTTTCAAACTGCTAGGTTGGCAGGAGCTGGGGGTAACAGCAGGAGCTCACGCTGCTCTCTGGATTCAAACCTGCGACCTTTCAGTCAGCAAGGTCAGCAGCTCAGCGGTTTAACCCACTGCGCCACCGAGGGCTCCGCCATATATCTATATCTAAATATTAGTATTTGAGCAAATTATGTAAACAAAGACACAATGAACACAAAATCCCGATTCTAGTAATAGTTCACTAAAATATATTTAAGCCCTCAAAACTTGATCAAATAATACGTTTAGTAAAATCAATTAAATTATATCACAAAATTATTTTAATCAGGTTTTCTGTTTCCCACACGTGCCTTCCTTTGAATATGTTGCAATGCTATGGCATCCTGGGATGTGTAGTTTGGCCAAGCACTGGCACCCTTTGGCAGAGAAGGCCTTGCCAAACTACATATCCCAGGATTCTATAGCACTGAACCATCACATTTAAAGTGGTGTCAAACTGCATTCATTGGACAGGGATGAACCCCAGTGAAGCACGCGAGGCTTCGCAGCCAGATCAGGATTTGAATCTGGATCTCCTTCATCGGCTGTGTATTATTTATTATTGCAACTCGCTTGTTTATCATACAACAAATCTGCCAAAGCAGTTGCTTTCCAAAATAATGTCCTCAATATTCTGTTTTTGGGGAGCGAAGTGATTATAGTGATTATAGTGTGAAATGCTCATCGGCTGTTATTTTGTAAGTCCGGTCATATGATCTAGAGCAGTGTTTCCCAACCTTTTTTGAGCCGCGGCACACTTTTAACATTAAAAAAATCTGGGGGTACACCACCAACCAAAATGACACAAAATGACACTCTAACACAGTAATACATATAGTTCAGGGCTGTCCAACTGGCAGCCCTGGGGCCGCATCTGGCCCCCAGCCTGTTGGGCACGGCCCCAGCTATGCCCCCAGCCGCCATTTTATTTTATTTTTTTTAAAAAATCTATTTTTTTTAAATGGCGGCCGGGGGGGAGGGGGAGGCGGGGCAGGGAGGAGGAAGAGAGCTAGCTCCTCCTCCCTGCACTGCCCCCTCTGTCCCTCTCTCCGCGCCGAAAAGGAGGAGTAGGCAGCGCCAAGGGCAGCGCGTCACGCCAGGCCTGTGACGCGCTCCCCTTGGCGCCGCCTCTCTCTCCCCTCCTCCTCCTCTTTCCCGGGCGCCGTGCCTTTCCTGGCGCCCCGCGCCGGGACAGCCGCGGTGGCCGGGATTGAGGAGGAGTAGGAGGGAGAAATGCCTTCTCCACAGCGTCAAACCGGGCAAGAGGCATGGCGAAATCGCCGTGCCTCTTGCCCAGTTTGACGCTGCAGAAGGAAGAGAGGCGCAAAGGGGAGCCCCTCTCTGCGCCTCCCTTCCTTCTCCACAGCGTCAAACCGGGCAAGAGGCATGGCGAAATCGCCGTGCCTCTTGCCCAGTTTGATGCTGCAGAAGGGAGGGAGGAGCAAAGGGGAACCCCTCTTTGCTCCGCCCTCCCTCCTACAGCGTCACTCCGGGGATCAGCCCCGCCCCTGCGATTGGCCCTGCCCCCTGCGATTGGCCCCGCCCCCCGCTCTGGCCCGCCAGGTGGTCAGCCACCAGACGTCCGGCCCTTGGGCCTATAGAAGTTGGACAGCACTGATATAGTTAATTGACCTTGAGTTTTGGAGTTGTAGTTCACCTACATCCAGAGAGCATTGTGGACTCAAACAATGATGGATCTGGACCAAACTTGGCAAGCGGGCCCCTCAGGCAGTAGAGCAGGCCGAGGGCCGCCACCAAGCCCAGGCTCCTGCCCAGGGCCCCGCTGCCAGCCTCAGCTGCTCCCATTGCCATGGGTAGCGGCTCATGGGCGAAAGGGGCGGCCGGGGAAAGGGAGAAGGCGGCAATTCCCCATCCCCGGTGCCACTCTCCACCATGACTCCGGCCCCTCACTCACTGAGGCCGCGCGGAGGAGGCGGAGCATGAGCATGAGCATGAGTGGACAGGCTTCAGCGAGCGAGGGGCGGGAGTCATGGCGGAAAGCGGCTGGGGAAACGGCCGAAGGAGGCGGCGCCCTGGGCCCTTCTTCTTTTTCATTGCCGCCGCCTGGATGCTGGCTAGGGAAACCCAACTGGAGTTACAATAAATTGTATCCAATTCATTCAATGTTAAGTCAATATGTCATACATGAACAGTATCCATTCCCTTGAATGTTAAATCACCATATCCAGTGAGGGGTTGCTCATACATAAAACGACAATATCACTCAAAACATACAATATTTTGAGTATCCATTGCAATAAATCGTCCCAGTTCCTACCAGTCGGTGGCCATGCTAATGGATTATGTAGCCAGGGGGGGAGGGGCTAAGGGGGCTTCACCCGAAATTCTCAGGGTGGTCCGCGAGAAGCCTTACTGGTACATTATTTAAACTGTTATGTTTATTCATATCATGATCTGATCACCATGCTCTTTATATCCCACATTAATGGGGTTATTGGGATAACAATACAAAAGGTTTGCTAGGGTAGACCCTCTTCCACCCAGTCTCAGCCCCCCCCGAACCAAACTCAGCCCCCCCCTGAATCAAAATCCTGGCTACGGCCCTGCCTGCAGCGAAACCCCAACGTGCTGGCAAATATAGAAGGGGATGGGAATAAAGCGGATGTATGATATATTGACTCTGCTGAATGGCTGGGGAAACGGCCAAAGGAGGTGGCGCCCCGGCCTCTTCTCTTCTTCTTCTTTGCTGCCGCACGGCCCTTACTCCTCCTCCTCCCCTCGGCAGGAGGGGGAAGAAAGGGGGGGGGGGGAGAGGTTTTTCGGCGGCACAGCTGATGATCGCTCACGGCACACTAGTGTGCCGCGTCACACTGGTTGGGAAACACTGATCTAGAAGATATTCTAATAACAGGATCACAATGAGAAGGTTTGTATCGCTCGATCTGCCCATTGATCTACAATTAACGGCACCAGACCTGGTCCAAACTTGGAAGATAAGAAGCAGGACCATTTATTCCCTGTGTATCTCATTTGCTATCGAGTGTACACTCTGTTGCAGATTATACAACCATAAGTTTGAAGGGACCCCCAAAGGTCATCCAGTCTGGTTCCGCCCAAGCTGGGAGACCCAAGTTACACCCTCCCAAAAGATGACCATTCCAGCCTCAATACTTCCACAGAAGGGGGCTTCGGCAGGACTCTCAAAAAGTCTTGGAGGAGAGTTGGAAGACAGTCCAAAGGTCAAATAGTCCAACCCTCTTCTTCTAGGCAGGAAGGTACCACCCGATCCCTCCCGACAGATGGCCATCCAACCACTGCTCAATAATAATAATAATAGAATCATAGAGTTGTAAGAGACCCCAAAGGTCATATAATCCAACCCCTTTCTTCCAGGCAGGAAGGCACCATCCAATTCCTCCCGACAGATGGCCATCCAGCCAATGCTTATTATTATTATTAATAATAATAGAATTAAACAGTTGTAAGAGACCCCAAAGGTCATATAGTCCAACCCCTTTCTTCCAGGCAGGAAGGCACCATCCAATCCCTCCCGACAGATGGCCATATAACCACTCTTAATAATAATAATAATAATAATAGAATTATAGAGTTGTAAGAGACCCAAAGGTCATATAGTCCAATCCTTTTCTTCCAGGCAGGAAGGCACCATCCGATCCCATCCACTAACATTATCCCCTAATGGGAAAAGGGAACGGCAACAGATTCCCAGTTTTTGGGGCGCATGAAGATGCGTAGCTGGAGAGACCCCAAAGTCTGCCTTATTACATATTTGTAAATGAATATTGACAAATATTGCAAGTAACATACAGCCTATATGTAATTCTATTTTGTTTAAATAAATAATGTTATTTATTATTTTAAAGATAATATAATATAATAATATATAATATAATATAGTGTTACATTGCATTGCAATTTGATATAATATAATATAATATAATGTCAATATATTGTATTATGTTATAGTATAATAATTGTAATGTAATAATAATAATAATAATAGTATGATTACGGTATGGTATGTGGTATATGCATTTGGTATTGGTGGTGTTGTATTGTAACACAGTATAATACTGCCAATGATAATGTGATACAATAATTATATCGTGATATTATAATTTATATATTTGTATTACATGCAATATTGCTAACAATATTGCGATATGTTGTAATGTTAATTGTTGTTTTTTTCAGTTTGTTGTAAGCCGCTCCGGCAATATTGTTATATGTACACTGTAAGCCACTCTGGCAGTATTGTTGTTTGCTGTAAGCCACTCTGAGTCCCCTTCGGGGTTGAGAAGGGTGGCATATAAAAATAGTAAATAAATAAATAAATAAATATATTAATTAGGGTGCACCTACAATATGGAACGAACAGAGTTTACCTGCCACGGCTCTATGCGATGGACTAATGGGAGTTGTAGTATCGCAAGGTGTTTAGCCTTCCCTGCCAAAGAGGGCTGGGGCCTTACCGAATAGGCCTGCATCCCATAGCACTGAGCCATGGGAATTAAAGTGGTGTCAAACTGTAATCCAAACTGTGGCATTTTGGGCACAAGCACCGGACAAGTGTTCCAAACTATTATCCGAGTTCCTCTGTAGCATTATTTCCCGCGAAAGGGAATCCAAATGGGGGCCTTTTGCACACTTTGCGCATTGCCACGTTTTCCCAAGGACACGTATGCCAAATTGCACCCGAAACGGCACAGCTTGGAGCGGGTTCAAAAGCTTTCCTGCAGGGATAGACAGCAAAACAAGGCATCAGAAGCAGGAGACAGAAATAGTTTCGCCGGAAACGGTTACCCCGAAAGTGTCAGGATTGATAATTTCCATGTTGGGAAGAAGAAAGGCAAAGCGCATAGCTTTGAAATCTGCAGAACGAAAGTGTGTCTCTTGTTGCAGCAGATACGGGGACAGTCGCATCTTTTCATCTCTGCTGCCTGCAATGTTCCTTTTGGGGGGGGGGAATAATCATATCATATTGTTGGTTGGTACATTCAAGTTGTTGATGGAGACACTTCTCAGAGTTTGTTTTGGCAAGGTCTCTCCGGAAGAGTTTGCCCTCGCCTTGCCTCTGAGGCTGAGAGAGACCACCCATTGCATCATCATCACCATCATCATCACCATCACCATCATTATTTGAAGTCAATGCATAACCTTTTAGAGCAGTGTTTCTCAACCTTCCTAATGCCGCGACCCCTGAATCCAGTTCCTCATGTCGTGGTGACCCCCAACCATAACATTATTTTTGTTGCTACTTCATAATTGTAATTCCGCTACTGTTATGGATCGTCATGTAAATATCTGATTATGCAGGATGTATTTTCATTCACTGGACCAAATTTGACATAAATACCCAATATGCCCAAATCTGAATACTGGTGGCGTTGATTTTGTAATTTGGGAGTTGTAGTTGCTGAGATTTATAGTTCACCTACAGTCAAAGAATATTCTCAACTCCATCAATTAATTTATTTATCGTGTCAGGAGCAAACCAAACAGTTGTATTGCATTAAAAACAAAACAAACAAACAAACAAAACACAAAGTTTGCAAACTTGGAATTTGAATAAATGTCCTTTGACCAGTAGCTGGCCACTTGGGGTGCCTTTGGTGTTGCTGCGAGGTGCTCTTCCATTGTGCATGTGGCAGGGCTCAGGTTGCATTGCAGGAGGTGGTCTGTGGTTTGCTCTTCTCCGCACTCGCATGTTGCGGACTCCACTTTGTGGCCCCATTTCTTAAGGTTAGCTCTGCACCTCGTGGTGCCAGAGCGCAGCCTGTTCAGCGCCTTCCAAGTCACCCAGTTTTCTGTGTGCCCAGGAGGGAGTCTCTCATTTGGTATCATCTTCCGGTCCCAATTCAAGGTTCAGGTTGAGATCCGACTACCTTCATGACCCCATCTCCTGCCACCAACCTGCACGACCTCTCCGATCCTCCAGGGAGGCTCTCCTCTCGCCTCTCCCACTGTCTCAGGCAAGACTAGTGGGAACGAGGGAGAGAGCCTTCTCTGCTGTGGCTCCCCATCTCTGGTGAGATTAGGCATGCCCCCGCTTTAGCAGACTTTAAGAAAAATCTGAAGACCTGGCTTTTCCGTTGTGCCTCTGAAGAGCGCAGCCGGGGGGGGGGGGGGCAGTTCCAGACCCCCCTTTTTAAAAAAGTCGATCTTCGGGTGCTTCTGCGCCTGCGCACCATCCACGCCAGCCCCCCCTTTTCTGCACTCCTCCTTGAGTCAAGGAAGCCGCCGGGCACGCGGCGTGGCAAGGAGGAGGAGGAAGGAAGGGAAGTCTCGCCCCCAGGGGCGAGGCTTCCCTTCCTCCTCCGCGACGCGCCTGGCGGCTTCCTTGAGTCAAAGAAGCTGCCGGGCACGCGGTGCGGTGAGGAGGAGGAGGAAGGAAGGGAAGGCTCGCCCCGGGGGGCGGGGCTTCCCTTCCTCCTCCTCTGCGATGCGCCCGGCGGCTTCCTTGACTCAAGGAAGGAGGGCGCGCGGAGCCGGGAGGAGGAGGGGGGTGCGGTAGAGGTTGGTTTGGGGGCGTAATTCCAAAATGTGGCCTGAGGCGCCAAAAGCAGTTAATCCGGGCCTGGTGCTGGCTGATACTCAAACAGGGGATGGGGCGGAGATGTCACTGCCTTGGTCCTGTCATTGCTTGCTGCTACTTCTCAACAGATGTCAGGTGGTGCTATACCAGCTAAACAATGTAATTTCTCCATTGATGTATGGCACAGACACCTGGTGGTTATGTGGCATGTCTCATTAAGAGCCATATCCACTGTTTTAGCATAGTGATATGTGTTCCACACTGGGCATGCATACTCAGCAGCCGAGTAGCAAAGCGCAAGGGCAGATGCCTTCACTGTGTCTGTTTGTGATCCCCAGGTTGTGCCAGTCAGCTTTCGTATGATATTGTTTCTAGCTCCCACTGTTTGCTTGATATTCAGGCAGTGCTTCTTGTAGGTCAGGGCTGTCCAACTTCTGCCAGCCCAAGGGCCGGAATTCCGGTGTGTGATCACCTGAGGGGCCTCATTGGGGGGGGGGGCGCTCACTGGGGGCGGGGCTGTGTGACGTCAGACGCCGGCGCCTCCACCTCTTCCTCCTCGGCGCCGGAGAGCCTGACGTCAGAGCCCCGCCAAAAGTGGCAGGAGGAAGCCAGAGTTGCAGCGCCCGTGCCTGGAAAATAAAATCCTGGGGCGGCCGCTGCAGCAGCCAGCGAGATGGCGGAGGGCGCCTCGCCGCTCCCGCCCAGCGTCCTGCGCGGCGTCCTGCCCGCTTTTCGGCGGGGCTGGGTGATGTCAGACGCCAGCGCCTCCACCTCTTCCTCCTCGGCGCCAGCATCTGACGTCACCCAGCCCCACCGAAAAGGGGCAGGCCGCGCAGGACGCCGGGGATGCGCGGCAACGGCGAGGTGCCCTCCGCCATGTCGCTGGCTGCTGCAGCTGCCACACCGGGAGCTTAGAGGAAGGTAAGCTCCCGTGCGGCCGCTGCAGCAGCCAGCAACATGGCGGAGGGCACCTCGCCACCCTGCCACGCATGCCCTCGAGCGCCCCGAGCGCCCCCAAGTGCCCTGCGACAAAAATATTTTTTTCAAAAAAATTTTTTACAAAAATTATTTCTTCCAGGAGGGTAGGTGGGCCGCGTCCAAGGGGTTGGCGGGCCGTGTACATTGTAGGTCACAGCATGGTCCAGGGTGACTCCCATATATGTTGGGTGTGCTGCAATGCTCCAGTGGAATTCCTTCCCAGGTCATCCTCAGAGCTGTTCTTAAGGTGGAAAGCACACATTTGTGTTTTCGAAGGATTAGGAATCAGCTGGTTTTCCCTGTACTAGCCAGTAAGAGCACCTAGAACTTTGGAAAGCTTCTGTGCAACCATTTCAAAGCTCCCTGCTTGAGCGGTGATGGCATGATTGTCAGCATAGATGAAACTCTCTGTTCCTTCTGGCAGTGGCTGGTCATTTGTGTAAATGTTGAACATGGATGGAGCAAGTATGCTCCCCTCAGGAAGGCTGTTCTCTGTTTTTGCCATCTGCTTCTTTTGCCTAAGAAACTCCATCAATGATAAAATTGAACCAAACTTGGCATACAGAACTCCCGTGACCAACAGAAAATACTGGAGGGCTTTGGTGGGCATTGACCTTGAGTTTGGGAGTTGTAGTTCACCTACATATAGAGAGCACTGTGGACTCAAACCATGATGGATCTGGACCAAACTTGGCACAAATACTCAGTATGCCCTAATGTGAACACTGGTGGAGTTTGAGGAAAATAGACCTTGACACTTAGGAGTTGTAGTTTCTGGGTTTTATAGTTCACCTACAATCAAAGAGCATTCTGAACCCCACCAATGATAGAATTGGGCCAAACTTCCCACACAGAACCCCCATACCTTGAATAGATGCTCTGGCATGAACCTCCCTCCAGCCTCACACACTCTCCCTTGCCTGCACATGCGCACCACGCTGCCATGCATTGAGCACACCTGCTCCTCCCTCTCTGCTTGGAGTCTCAGAAACAGCCCTTTGGCGCCCCTTCTGAAACCCCCTCGCGACCCCTGCAGGGGTCCTGACCCCCAGGTTGAGAAATGCTGTTTTAGAGCTCTTTGGTTACAGTGACTCCAATGAGATGCCTCTGGGATTAATTAAGCATTCTATGTAATTAAGGCAGTAATGCTTAATTGCTCATTGAGGCCACTAGGGTGTTCTGTTCCAATTAAGTTGATCCATTGGGTCTCTGCCCTTAAAAGGGACTTCCTGACATCCACATGAGGCTCAATGTTGACCCTTTGCAACTAAACGCAGCAACCCTAGCAGAATGCCTCTGGGATTGCCATGTCTTTGTGCAATGCGATCCTGGAAGTTGTAGTTTTGCAAGACCCTTTCGCCTTTCCTGCTCAAGAAGTGCATCTACACTGTGGAATGGATGCATTTTGACACCACTTTAATTTTCATCATGTGTTGCTATTGAATCCTAGCAATTGTAGTCCAGCACTTTTTGCCAGACCTTTAAAAACTAAATCTCTCTGGGTTCCACAGCACTGGGACACTTCACATAGCGTCGATCTGAATTAATTCTACAGTGTAGATGAACCCATATTATGGACGCTTTCTTAGGGCTTCATTACCTTAGGCACCAGAGAGTTGTGGAATATTTATTAATGATCCATGGTGCTCCAATTAATTTTTAATGGCATCAGCGAGGCCTCAGTGCAGTGAGATGCACATCGATGCCACAGGGTTGGCTTTTGGCACAAAAGGGTTGCGTGGCACACAATGGCAGTGGTTTGGGGATGATAGGTTTTGCAAAGATGTCTCTGGCAAAGAATGCAATCCCAAGGATCCCATAGGAGTGGAGATGCACCCACTTGTGCCAACCTGGATTGTTTTTGTTTACAAAGTGTGGTGAAAAGGAGGCACATGTGTTGTTGTTGTTGTTTCCGACTTATGGCAACATCACAGGGTTTTACTGGCTCTGGTGTCTTTGGGGAAAAGCTTGGCTTTTTGAGGCTAAGAGAGTGGCATTTGAAGCTTTGGTCTCTAAAGAACTCTGGCCCTTTAAGAGGGGGTGCCAAGTGCAAAACTGGCCCTGCATAGACCAGAATCACATTGGTCTTTTTCGCTGCTGCATTACGCTATTGTCTCTGGTTCAGCTCTGGTTCTCCTAAGACTCCTGGATCCCTCTTCCATGGACTAGATATCTATATATCTATATCTATATAAATGACTTCCCTAGACATTATATTCCTATTGACACAAGCTAGAATCGTATTGGCTTTTTACGCTGCTGTATCACATTGTTATCTCTGGTCAGATTGGAGACACCTAAGACTCCTGGATCCCTTTTCAGTTGACTAGATATCTATATCTATATATAAAAATGACTTCCCTGGGCACTATATTCCTATTGAAACAACCTAGAATCGCATTGGCTTTTTTCGCTGCTGCATCACACTGTTCGTCTCTGGTTCAAATGGGAGACTCCTAAGACTCCAGAATCACTTTCCCGTGGACTATAGGTATGGATATAGATATACACCAATATATTATATCTACGTATCTTCCCTAGACACTATATTCCTATTGACGCAACCTAGAATCGCATTGGGTTTTTTTGCTGCTGCATCACATTATTGTGACTGGTTCTGCTTGGGGTCTCATAAGACTTCCAAATTGCTTTTGTATGGAATAGATAGATAGATAGATATAGATATAGGTATAGACAGATATACAAGCTAGCATGGTATGGGAATATTTAAATAATACTGCTTACCGTACATTTAATCCTGTTTTAAATGCCTGCATATTTGGAGATATCAAATTGTATGCTGATGCTTTTTATGTTAAGCTGTGGGGGATAAAACAACAACAACAACAAGGATTCACAGTCAGGCATTGAAGCAGTCAATGAGGAGACCTTGTTGGTGATAATAACAATAACGATAATTACATATAGTGATCATTAACAACAACAAGGGTTCCCGGTCAGGCATTGATGCAGCCAATGAGGAGACCTTGTTGGTGATAATAACAATAACAATCATTACATATAGTGATCATTAACAACAACAACAACAACAACAAGGGTTCCCAGTCAGGCATTGAAGCAGTCAATGAGGAGACCTTGTTGGTGATAATAACAATAACAATCATTACATATAGTGATCATTAACAACAACAATAACAACAACAACAAGGATTCCTGGTCAGGCATTAAAGTAGCCTATGAGGAGACCTTATTGGTGATAATAACAATAACAATCATTACATTTAGTGATCATTAACAACAACAACAAGAAGAAGAAGGGTTCCCACTCAGGCATTGAAGCAGCCAATGAGGAGACCTTATTGGTGACAATAACAATAACAATAACAATCATTACATATAGTGATCATTAACAACAACAACAATAACAACAACAACAAGGATTCCTGGTCAGGCATTAAATGCAACCAATGAGGAGAGCTTATTGGTGATGATAACAATACCAATCATTACATTTAGTGATTATTAATAACAACAACAAGAAGGATCCCCAATGTCAGGCATTGAAAAACATAGATAATGAGGAGACCTTATTGGTGACAATAACAATCCAATCAGTACATATAGTGATAATTAACAACAACAACAAGGGTTCCCAGTCAGGCATTGGCCGGGGCCAATGAGGCCCTTATTAGTGATAATAACAATAACAATAATTGCATATAGTGACCATTAACAACAACAACAACAAGGTCTCTGTCAGGCGGGCCTCATGCACCCCAAGGATACCTTATTGGTGACAATAACAATAACAATCATTACATATAGTGATAATTAACAACAACAACAAGGGTTCCCAGTCAGGCATTGAAGCAGCCAATGAGGAGACCTTATTAGTGATAATAACAATAACAATAATTGCATATAGTGATCATTAACAACAACAACAACAAAAAACTACAAGGGTTCCCGGTCAGGCATTGATGCAGCCAATGAGGAGACCTTATTGGTGACAATAACAATACCGATAATTACATATAATGATAATTAACAACAACAACAACAACAAGAATAAGGGTTCCCAGTTAGGCGTTGATGCAGCCAATGAGGAGACCTTGTTGGTGATAATAACAATGACAATAACTACATATAATTTGTATTGTACATTTTAACAACAAGAATAAGGGTTCCCAGTTAGGCGTTGATGCAGCCAAAATTGACTAATAAATAAATAAATAAATAAATAAATAATTACATATAATGATCATTAACAACAACAACAACAACAACAACAAGGATTTCTGGTCAGGCATTAAAGCAGCCTATGAGGAGACCTTATTGGTGATAATAACAATAACAATAATTACATATAGTGATCATTAACAACAATAACAACAACAGTTCCTGGACAGGCATTGATGCAGCCAATAAGACCTTGTTGGTGATAATAACAATAACAATAATTACATATAGTGATCATTAATAATAATAATAGTAATGTATTGTCGAGGGCTTTCATTATCATTATTAATATTGTTAATATTATCAACATCATCATTATTAGTCATAGTCATTATTATCATCACCATCAATATTATTAGTGTCAATATTATTACTATCAACATTGGTATTATCATTATTATTGTATTGTCGAAGGCTTTCGTGGCCGGAATCACTGGGTTGTTGTAAGTTTTTCGGGCTGTATGTCCATCCTCAGAGGTTGTGAGGATGCCTGCCATAGATGCAGGCGAAACGCCAGGAGAGAATGCTTCCAGAACATGGCCCATACAACCCAAAAAAACCTATAACAACCTAATAATAAATGCTGTGCCAGATTGGAGAGAACACAATCCTGTTTCGAATAACAGAACCAGTTGGGAAATAACAATTCCAACCCAGGAACAGAACCAAAAAGGGTTGGATAGTACGAATGTGAACGAAAGGCACGCTGCTGCCCAGAGCAGAGAGAGTTAACAGGCAGAGGGAAGCTCAGCGGCGAATGGGATGATGATGCCCAGGGCTGAGCCATCACTGAAGGAGGAGAAGAAGAAGAAGGGCAAAGCTGCTGCCAGGCATCCAGTCGCCAGCTTGCAAAGCCCAGCAGCAGCAGCAGCCATGCAGGTAAGCCGAAGGGGGAATCCAGCCCTGGCTTGGGGATGCTGGGGTTTGTGGTCTAGACACACACGATGCTGGGTTCTTGCTACACAGTTGCCTGTCTCTTTCTATAGGACAGGCTCTCTCTTCCAAGTTAATAATAATAATAATTATTATTATTATTATTATTTGCTTATACATCACATAGTCGTAGACACTTCAGAAGTGTCCAGCATGGGATCCAGTACGAAATCCAGTATGGTGATCTTATTTGCTGCGTACTCATCTTGTTGTGTATCAAATAATAATAATAGGGTTGCTGTGAGTTTTTTGGGCTGGATGGCCATATTCCAGTAGCATTCTTTCCTGATGTTTTGCCTGCATTTGTGCCTAACGGCATCTTCAGAAGTTTGTTCAGAGGTCTTCGGGAATGAGGCAAGTGGAGTGTATAATCTATCTATCTATCTATCTATCTATCTATCTATCTATCCACCTGTGGAATGATATCCAGGGTGGGAGAAAGAACCCTTGTCTGTTTGAAGCGAGTGTGGATGTTGCAATAAGCAAGTATGGCATCTGAGGAGCCATAAAGTTTGCAAAGTCAATCAGTGAGGGCGACTGCGTAGAAGTCTGTTGGAAATGAGGCAAGTGGACTGTCTTTGCTTTTGTTTTGTATGAATGCTCCCATTAGGAAATACATAATGATGTGAGCGAACTACAATTCCCAAAACCGTGGGTGAATCCTCCCCAAACCAGGTCTGTATGCACAGTTGGCCATGTGGCAGCTGTGTGCCAAGAAGATGCTCTGTAGGGTTGCTCTTCTTAAGTTCACCAGGGCTTCCTCTTCTTCACCCTGGAAAGAAGTGACAAGTGGATTGCCACCGAGCTCTATCCAGGGCCTGGCTCTGCCCGAAATCTTGATTCATGACTTAGGTCAGGGGACAGGAACCTTTTGGACTCAGAGAGCCATAAAAGCAAAATATTTGGAAATTTATTTCAGTGAGAACCATGTAATATATATCATATACTAGCTGTACCCGGCCACGTGCTGCTGTGGCTTTTTCTCTTTCCTGTGTCCCAGTCTATATATGTGTGTTTTGTGTGTGTATGTATTTATATATATATAGATTTGTGTCTATGTGTACATATGTGTGTGTGTATATGTGTGTGTGGTTATGTATATGTGTATAAGTATATGTGTGTACTTATGTATATGTGTGTTTTTGTATATGTGTATGTGTGTAGATGTGTGTAAGTACAGATGTGTGTATGTATGTGTGCATGTGTATATTTCAGTGCATGTATATGTGTGTGTATGTGTGCATGTCTATATGTACATATGTGTGTGCATGTGGCGAAGACCAACAGTAACATCCCTTCCTGCCTTTTATACTTCCTTTCTTCCCTCTCCCCCTCATCCCTCAGATTTTCTCTTCTCTCTGTCCTCCTGCCTCTTCTCCTTCCCTTCTTTCCTTTCCCTCCTTCCTGCCATCCCTCCCCTTTCTGTTTCAGTTCTTGCTCCCCTTGTCTCCCTCCCTCCATTCCCTCCCCTTCCTTTTGCTAGTCCCTTCACCAGCTTCTACCTTTTGGATTGCCTTTTATTACCTGTCTGTTTTGCATAACGGCTCTGAGTGGCCAGCACCACCAACATTCCGACACTCTAAACTGCCCGGGGGGGGGGGGCTCCAGCTTCTACATTCTAACTGAGGGAGTATTTACATAATGCCTCTAATTGGCCAGCTCCACCAACATTCTGACACTGTAAACTGACAGAGGGAGGTGGTGTGTGGGATCATGGGAGTTGTAGTCCATAATGTTTTTTTGGATTTGTGGCCGTTGGCTCTTTTTTGGGGGGTTTTTTTTTGTGGTATTCATACCTCGTAGGGTTTTCTGGGTATGTGAGCTGTTTTTGTGTGTCTGCCTTGTGTGGTTTCTTTGTCTATAAGACAGGAACCACCACATGAAGGATTTTATATATATAGATTTTAAGACTGCATTCAACTAAATGTGAGTCTATATGTAGTACATACTATGAGAAAAGGATTCCCCCGGCAGAATGACGGGACAATTCAGACCAGGCTCTGCAAAAGGCATGCTCAGGACTCTGAGAAGGAAGAGAAGACGGAAGGAAAGGAGAAAGAAAGACAAAGGAAAGAAAAGAAGGAGGGGGAGAGGAAGAAAGAAAAGAAGAATGAACTATGGAAAAGGAAGAAAAGAAAAGCAGGAGTGAGACAAGGAGGGGAAAAGAAGGAAATGGGAAGGGAGGAAAGGAAAGGGTGGGGGGAAAGGAACATGTCCAATTCCGGGCACCAACATTGAAGTAAAATAATGAAGGGAAAAGAAGAAAAGAAAGAAGGAGAGAGAGGGAAGTGAAAAGAAAGGAATGAGAAGGAAAGGCAGACTTGGGGAAAAGAATAGAAGAGGAAGGAAGGAAGGAGGGAGGGAAGAGGGAAGGAGGGAGAATGGAGGAACGAAGGAGGAGAGGAAGGAGAAAGAAAAGAAGGTGAGAGGAAAGAAAGAAAGGAAGGAAGGAGAAGGAAGGAAGGACGGAAGGGAAAAGGAAGGAAGAGGGGGAGGAAGGAATGGGGGGAAAGAAGGAGAGAAGGAGAAGGAAAGGAGAAGGAAAGGGTGCATGCTGGGAAACCAAGGACTGGGCTGCTCTGGACAGCCAGATGCAATAATGAAAAGAGCCACATCTGGCTCACGAGCCATAGGTTCCCTACCCCTGACTTAGGTGAAGGGTGAGACGGCAGGATCATCAAGTTTGCAGACAGGACCCAATGGGGAGGGAGAGCCAAGACTCCAGGAGGCAGGAGCAAAATGCAAAACCATCTTCGCAGATGAGAAGGATGACGGGCCACAACTAGGGTTGCTACTTTTTGATATAAGAAACTAGCTTGGGGAGTGTGCCAGATTTGGTGTTGATCAGTCATTGGATTAGGTTTGTAGCAGGATTGGGAAGTGAGGAAGGTACTGCAAGTCCCATCATCCATGTTCTCTCCCCCAAACTTCAGTAGGATGTAGAGTGGGTCACTGGGGCTCTGTGTGCCAAGTGTGGACTTTCTCGGTGTTTTTGGGGGCCACAGTGGTCTGTGGGAACAGAGGGGTGTGAAAATACTACAAATTCCATCATCCATTGTCAGTCCTCCCCGAACCTCACCAGGACGTGAAGGCAGTCATGGGGGTTATGTGTGCCAAGTTTGGTCTCAATCGGTAATGGATGAGGGTCGCAGCAGACTTGGGAAGTGAGTAGAGGTACTTCAAGTCCCATCATCCATGGTCCACCCTCCTCCAAACTGCACCAGAATGTAGAGTGGGTCATGAGGGCTCTGTGTGGCAAGTTTGGTGTTGATCAATCATAGGATTAGGTTTGTAGCAGTCTTGGAAAGTGAGGGAAGGTACTGCAAGACCCATCATCCATAATCTGTCCCCCTCCAAACTTCAGTAGGATGTGGACTGGGTCACTGGGGCTCTGTGTGCCAAGTGTGGTCTTTATCAGTGTTTGTTGGGGGCCACAGTGGTCTGTGGGAACAGAGGGGTGTAAAAGTACTACAAATCCCATCATCCATTGTCAGTCCTCCCCAAACCTCACCAGGACGTGAAGGCAGTCATGGGGGTTATGTGTGCCAAGTTTGGTCTCGATCAGTGATTGGATGAGGTTGCAGCGGACTTGGGAAGTGAGTAGAGGCACTTCAAGTCCCATCATCCATGGTCCACCCTCCTCCGAACTGCACCAGGACGTAGAGTGGGTCATGGGGGCTGTGTATGCTGAGTGTGGTCTGTATTGGTCCTTTTTGGTGGCCTCAGTGGTCTGTGGGAACCAAAGTGTTGGATAGTACTACAAATCCCATAATCCGTGGGTCATGTCCCCCGACCCGCGCCAGGACGTAAAGGGGGTTAGGGGGGTTATGTGTACCAAATTTGGTGCAGGTCCATCACCCGCGCTGGTCTCTGTGGCCTGTGAAAGTGGCTGCCACATATCCGCCCTGGCCTGTGAAAGTGGCTGCTTCCGCCCTTCTGCCCTCCCGCCCTCCGCATACACACATACAAACATTCCGTTTTATAAAGGTATACAGATAAGGGACATTTACCTAAAATACAGGATTTTTCACAAAAAATAAAGGACACTTCATAAAAAAACTTCAACATCAAACGTTAGGAATAAATAGTTTGATTAACATAATAAGATCATGATTGAAATTCATAAAAGAAACTGACTTACACCCTCTTAACCAGTGTTTCCCAACCTTTTTTGAGCTGCGGCACACTTTTGTTATTTGCAAAATCCTGGGGCACACCACCAACCAAAATGACAGAAAATGACACTCTAACACAGTCATACATATAGTGAATATGTTTTTAAATGTATTTATACACTCAGTGTGAAACCTGGGCCTGTTTCAATGAACACAACATCGATGTCCTGGCAGGAATGGCAGAAAGACACAAACTTCCCACACAGAACTCCCATAACCAAGAGAAAATGCTGTAAGAGTTTGGTGGGCATTGAGTTTTGGAGTTGTAGTTCACCTATATCCAGAGAGCACTGTGGACTCAAACAATGTTGGATCAGGACCAAACTTGGCATGAATACTCAATATGCCCAAATATGAACGCAGATGGAGTTCAGGGGAAATAGACCTTGACACTTAGGAGTTGTAGTTGCTGGGATTTATAGTTCCCCTACAATCAAAGAGCATTCTGAACCCCACCAATGATGGAACTGGGCCAAACTTCCCACACAGAACCCCCAGGAGGCAAGAGGAGGTCTCTACTTGGGGAAAGGGCGGCATGGAGAGGGAGAGACCAAGTAGACAACGGGTGGGGAGAAGGGTGGTTGTAATTTTGTGTCTTTATCGAGGTAGGTTTCTTAGGGTTTTTATATTTCAAAATTGGAACCAGGGGGGGGGGGAATTGGAACCCCCCCCCCGGGTTCCAATTTCCCACGGTACACCTGATGATCGCTCACGGCACACTAGTGTGCCCCGGCACACTGGTTGGGAAACACTGCTCTTAACAGCATAGAATGTTTCTGCATATTTTGTCACACCTAATGCATTATACTGTATGTACTATATACACTACTTCTCCTCCTCCTAATAATAATAATAGCTTTATAATAATGTCAGGGAATTAAATGGTAGGCTGCCCATTTTTTCCTGAAATGGTTGGGTTTGCAGGAGAAAAAAGGGGAAATTCCTACTACTCCCCCCTCCCCCAAAGGCAGGAAGCCTCACTGACCTGCTCCCTGGCATCTTCTCTCTGCTCTGGGCTTGGCTCTCTCTCCCCCTCCCCCCTCCCCCCTCCCTCCCTCTCTCTCTCCCTCTCTCTCTCTCTCTCTTGATGTCGTCCTGCTCTCAGCTCAGCCTTGTGGTGTCTCCGCTTCTCTTGCCTCTCTCCCATGGTGGCCTGCCCTCATTGGCTGACCTGAGCGGAGCCCGCCATAGGGCAGGGGGCAGGCCAGGAAGAAGGTGGATACTGGCCTGGCCGCGCAGCAAGATGCCGCCTGTGGCCGGGCAGGCGCGCCACTGCTAGGGCTGCTCTGCTGCCTGCCGTGCCTGCAAGTGAGTGCAATGCGAGCGAGCGAGCGCAAGTGGCGCGGAGAAGCTGCTGGCAGTGCGGTGGCGCTCAATGTTGGTCCAACTACACCTCCTGCTGCCACCTGTCGTGTCCTGTCAATATGGGACAAGAGTTGAAAATACAGGACATGAAATTTATTTATTTATTTATTTATTTATTTACTTTATTTATATTCCGCTCTTCTCACCTCGAAGGGGACTCAGAGCGGATTACAGGTAAACATACTTAGCAGACAATTCCTACTGTTTTCCACAATACACAACATATAGTCGAACAGAGGCAAACTCTGGCCACCAGGGGGAGCTGATACACTCCTCATTTCTCAGCGTTCCCAGCGTCTCTTGTTGTTCCTTCCGGATTCCTCAGCGTTCCTGGAGTTCTTTAATGGCCTCATAATTCAGTCAAAATTTGCCTCCCCACTTAATGTGGTACCTTTATCTCCTACTTGACAGATGCAACTGTCTTTCGGTCGACAGCAGGCTACACTTAAAGGTCGAGCACCCACCTTGACCCAGGCAGGCCTTGAACTCATGACCTACTGGTCAGAGAGATCTTATGCAGCTGACACTTAGCCAGCTGCCCCACATTCCCGCCACATTCAGAGCAAAAATACGGGACGTCCCATATAATACAGGTTAGGTGGCAACCCTAGCCACAACTAACAAAATGAAGTCCAACAGGAACAAATACAAGAGAGTCCACTGAGGCAGAAAAAAGGAAATGCAGAGACAGAATGAAGGACGATGATGTCTGACAGCAGGACGTGGGAAAAAGATCTTGGAGTTCTCATAGGGAGGAAGGCGAATATGAGCCAGGAATGTTATGCAGCAGCAAAAAGGCTAGTGGGATTTTGGCCTGCATCAATAGGAGCCTAGTGCCTAGATCCAGGGAAGTCATGCTCCCTATGCTCTAGTCTACCTTGGTTAAACCACACCTGGAATAATGTGTCCAATTCCGGGCACTAAACATTGAAGGGAGATATGGACTCTAAGCTGGAATGTGTCCAGAGGAGGACATCTAAAATGATCAAGGGTCTGGAAAAAATGCCCTATGAGGAGCGGCCAAAAGAGCACCAACTGCTGCTCTGGGACCAAAGTGAAGAGAGGAGGCCAGGAAGACAGTTCCACTTGCCTCCTGCACTGAGCTAGTAATATAATATATTGTATATACATAGAATCCTAGAGTTCGAAGAGACCTCATGGGCCATCTAGTCCAACCCCCTACCAAGAAGCAGAAAAATTGCATTCAAAGCACCCCCGACAGATGGCCATTCATCCTCTGTTTAAAAGTCTCCAGAGAAGGAGCCTCCAACACATTCCGGAGCAGAGAGTTCCACAGCTGAACAGCCTCACAGTCACAAAAGTTCTTCCTAATGTTTAGGTGGAATCTCCCTTTTTGTAGTTTGAAGCCATTGTTCCATTGCGTCCTAGTCTCCAGGGCAACAGGTAACAAGCTTGTTCCCTCCTCCCTAGGACATCCTCTCACGTACTTATACATGGCCCTCATCATGTCTCCTCTCAGCCTTCTCTTTTGCAGGCTAAACATGCCCAGCTCTTTAAGCCGCTCTTCATAGGGTTTGTCCTCCAGACCCTTGATCATTTTAGGCGCCCTCCTTTGGGCACATTCCAGCTTAGAGTCAACATCTCCCTTCAACTGTGGTGCCCAGAATTGGACACAGTATTCCAGGTGTGGTCTAATGTAATACAATATAATACTAATAATAACATGATATTATAAGTATATATTTTATATTACATGCAATATTACTAATAATATTAGCACCGGGAATGTGGCGCATCTGGTTGGGTGTCAGCTGCATAAGATCTCTACTGACCAGAAGGTCATGAGTTCAAGGCCTGCCCGGGTCGAGGTGGGCTCTCGACCTATTGTGTAGCCTGTTGTCGACCTTTGCAACCTGAAAGACAGTTGCATCTGTCAAGGAGGAAATTAAGGTACCACTTATTGGGGAGGCTAAATTTAACTGATTTATGAGGCCATAAAAAGATCTCCAGAAAACACGCTGAGGAATGAAGGCGTGCGACAGCTCCCCCTGGTGGCCAGATGTTAAATTGCCTCTGTCTGTCTTGTGTGTTTGTGTGTCTAAATGTAATGTGTACATTGTAATCTGCCCTGAGTCCCTTGTGGGGTGAGAAGGGCAGAATAGAAATAAAGTAAATAAATAATAAATAAATAATATTACAGTATAATTGTATAGTACAATATAGTAATATATAATACTAATATTGTGCTATGGTAATAATATAAGACATTGTATTTATATATTACTTGTAAGCTACTCTGAGTCCCCTTTGGGGTGAGAAAGGCGGCATATAAACGTCGTAAATGAATAAACAAATAAATAATAGCCTGAAGAAGAGAAGGCTGAGAGGAGACATGAGGAGAGCCATGTATAAAGATGTGAGGGGAAGTCATGCTTTGCAGTCTCAGGATTCTGGGATTTGTCTCCCACAAGGATGGTAAAACATCAAACATCCGGACGTCCCCTGGGCAACATCCTTGCAGATGGCCAATTCTCTCACACCAGAAGCAGCTTGGAGTTTGACAAGTCATTCCTGACATGAAAAAAAGGTATTTGACACCCCAGGAAGCATTGCAATCTGGGGGTGCTGGGCTTAGTCATCTCAAAAGAAGCTTTGCTCTCCGGGGATGCTGGGCTTTGTCATCCAAAGGTGCTTTGCAATCTGGGGGTTCTGAGATTTGCCATCCTAAAGGAGCTTTGCAGTCTGAGGGTGCTGGCATTTGCCATTCCAAAGAACATAGCAGTTAGTCTTGTAATTAATATAGGAAAAATATGGCACCAAAATAGAGGCGATACGTTGACCCGCGGATACAGGGGCCCGATGGGTTTCCGTATCTGCGGTTCAGAAGAACGCAGTTTCGGCCTTCCCGGGACGCTGTAAGAGCATCCCGGGCGAGCCAGCAGCGATCTGCGGCTTGGGAAAGGAAAGGTTCATGCTTTGTGACAGTAAAGGACACAATGTATCACTATGGAGAGGGGAAAGTTACAATTAAATGTTACTTTTATTTGGGGATTTGTTACAATGTTAGGGTTAGGGGAGGAAAGCAAAATAAAGAAGGGTTGCTTGTTGAAACTGCTGCTGTAGCCACACTCCCAGCGATGCTGGCCCAACAGGGCATCCAGGAACTGCGGAACTCCCTGCTGCAGGCCGGATCAACTTGAATGCAGGGGGCCCTGGGTTGTTCGCCCTCATGAGGGTGCAGGGATTTGTCATCCCAAAGGTGCCTTGCTGCCTGGGGATGCTGGGGATTGTCGATCCAAAGAAGCACTGCAGTCTGGGGATGCTGGGATTTGTCATACCAAAGCTGTCTTGCTGCCTGGGGATGCTGGGGTTTGCTATTCCAAAGAAGCATTGCAGTCTGGGGATGCTGGGATTTGTCATACCAAAGCTGTCTTGCTGCCTGGGGATGCTGGGGTTTGCTATTCCAGAGAAGCATTGCAGTCTGGGGATGCTGGGATTTGTCATACCAAAGCTGCCTTGCTGCCTGGGGATGCTGGGGTTTGCCGTTCCAAAGAAGCACTGCAGTCTGGGGATGCTGGGATTTGTCATACCAAAGCTGCCTTGTTGCCTGGGGATGCTGGGGTTTGCTATTCCAGAGAAGCATTGCAGTCTGGGGATGCTGGGATTTGTCATACCAAAGCTGCCTTGTTGCCTGGGGATGCTGGGGTTTGCTATTCCAGAGAAGCATTGCAGTCTGGGGATGCTGGGATTTGTCATACCAAAGCTGCCTTGCTGCCTGGGGATGCTGGGGTTTGCCGTTCCAAAGAAGCACTGCAGTCTGGGGATGCTGGGATTACAGACTCAGATGTATTTACCGAATGGAAATAGCAATTACGGTAGTAATCATAACTGCTATTGTGAAAGTCAATTGCATGGTAGGATGTTGCATTGCACATTTGTTACCATTATCATTATTATTCTTTAATATTAATTAGTATTCAGTTACAATAATAATAATTATTACCAGTAATATTATTTAATGCACATTTTATTATTAATATTATTAGTTAGCATTAAATTACAATAATAGTAATTATTACCGGGAATAATATTATTTAATGCACATGTATTGTTATTACTATTACTATTATTATTATTAATAAAATACTTAGAATTAAGTTACAATGGTTATTACTATTAATATTATTATGCAATGCACATTATTAGAGTAATTATATTATTAACTAGCAGACCCGTGCACGCGTTGCTGTGCCATAGTCTGTGGCTAACCCCTTCTACCCACATGGTGGGAAAGCACAATCAAAGGACTCTTGACAGATGGCCATTTTGCCTCTTGTTGATAACAGTAAGAGACCTTTAGCAGTTTGCTCAGGATGAGTTGGGATTTGTATCTTCCTTTTTGTTGTATTGTAGTCCTGTCCCACTGTATTCCCAGGCCCGGGACAACAAAGTGAATGTTTGTATGTATGTGGATGTGTGCCAGCTTTCTGATTGGTTGCCACTGTGGGATTATTTGCATAACGCCTCTGATTGGCCAGCACCACCAACATTCCGACACTCTAAACTGCCAGAGGGGGGTGGCATGGGGGATCATGGGAGTTGTAGTCCAATTGGTTTTTTGTATTTTTGGTCATGTTGTTTATTTTTTATTTTATTTTTTGGGTGGTAAACATACCTCGTGGGGTTTTGTGTGCATGTGTGCTGATTTGGTGTGTCTGCCTTGTGTGGTTTTGCTGTCTATAGGCTACTTAGGATGACAGCTCTCTTTTTATATATATAGATATCCACTTTATTATTAATAATAATTATTAGTTTTCAAATAGAATAATTATTACTATTAATATTATTATGCAGGGCACATGTATTATAGTAATTATATTATTAATATCCACTTTATTATTAATAATAATTAGTATTAAAATACAATAATTATTACTATTATTATGCAATGCACATTTATTATAGTTGTTATATTATTAATATCCGCTTTATTATTAATAATAATTAGTATTAAAATACAATAATTATTACTATTAATATTATTATGCCATGCACATTTATTATCATCATTATATTACTAATACCCACTTTATTATTATTAATAATAATAATAACTCTTAGATTACAATAATTATTATAGTGCAACAATGATTATTACCAGTAATATTATTAAATGTGTATTTATTATTAATATTAATTAGGATTAAATTGCAATAATTATTCCTATTAATATTATTAATTAATGCACACTTATTATTATTATTATTATTTCCCACTTTATCCTATTTGGAGATGTGTGGCTGTCACTTTTCTCCCAAGGCTTCCCATTAACCCCAGGCCCTTGCTCTTTGCTTTCTTTCTATCTCTCTTCTTTGGCATCCCATTCCCAATACGGAGCCGCTTTTCTTGTGCAAATCCATTTTGGCAAACTGGAGCCTTTCTTATCGAAGAGGGCAGCTGCCAGCGAGAGCAGCTGCCGTGCCCATGACCCCTGCTTTTCTTTCTCTTTCCTGCCTGGAAGGACAGCTTCTCTTTCCGCACAAAAAAGAAGGAAAGAAAGAAAGAAAGAAAGAAAGAAAGAAAGAAAGAAAGAAAGAAAGAGAAATGAAAGAGAGAACTTTGGCAAACTCCCTATTTGGAAAGCATGATGTGCAGAGAAGGTACCTGTGCCCAGGTGCCGCTTGATAGGAGCCAAGAACAATCAATGGTGGGCTTTCCAGATGATGATGATGATGATGAATAATAATAATGATAACAATCTACTACTCATTACATGTCGACAGACTTGACCTGCCCAGTTCCTGGGAAAAATTGAGAGCCAAATGGACAAGGAAAAAACATGACCGTGGCTCACAAATGGGACTTTGAAAAAGGATACAAAGGAAGACTTGATTCTGGACACAAAGGCCGTCTAGTCCAACCCCTTTCTGCTAGGCACAATCAAAGCCCTCCCGACAGATGCCCATCTATCCTCTCCTTGAATAATTCCAAAGATGGAGGCTCCACTGGTCTCCCAGGAAACATGTCAAACTGTCCAACAATCAGGCCCGGATTACCGGTAAGGCCAACCTAGGCCATGGCCTAGCGGCGCAGACCGGGGGGGGGGGGGCACAGATCACGCACACCCCCCATTTTTTTTAAAAAAAGTCAATCTTTGGGCCATGGAAAACGGCACATGGCGGGCCCTGCCAAACCCGAAACGCAAAAGGGAGGCCTTTTTCACTCGCCCCGCACCTCCTTTGGCATCAGAGAAAAAGGCTCTCTCTCGCGCGCGTGCACGCTCTCTCTCTTTTGCTCCCCCCCCTCTCTCGTGCACGACTTTGGAGCGAGTTTGGACCCGCTGCGCTCTCCTCAAGCCTCCTGACTCCCGAGGAGGCTCTCGAGGAGACCTTCAGAGCACAGCGGAGCTTTCCAGCCGGTGGGAATGGGGACCTTGGAGGTGGTGGGAGGTTGGCTTAAAGGGGGCGTAAATCCAAACTGTGGCCTAGTGCGCAAAAAAGTGTTAATCTGGGCCTGCCAACAATCCCATCTCTTTGCATTATGTATTTTTTCTGCCCAAAAGTATCATGGCGCATAACCTGGCCTAACTTGGGCGCATTGATGCATCCCGGACGGGCCACATTTGGCACTTTGGATTGCCTGGTGCAATTGAGCTCACGCTTAGAGCCGATTTACCACAAAGGCTGCTAAGTATTGTAAAAGCCTAGAATCTTTCTCGTTTTCTCCACGCCTGGAGATGCTTTTCTCAAAGGCAATGGGGACCAGGTTTGGAAATGGCTGGGAGGAAGCGCATGGGCTTGGCATGTTCTGATGCGCCAGGTTCATCTTCCCACTCGGTCCGCACACATCCACAGAGAAGGAAGGCAGGAAGGAGTATTGGGTGTGCATGATGACCCACGCCTATCCCGCTTCTGGAAGAAAAGGTCAGGAGGGAAAGAAGTCTGCCACATTGGCAGGTTTGATATTTGCAGAGCACATTCGCACCGTCTCTCTCTCTCTCTCTCTCTCTCTCTCTCTCTCTCTCTCTCTCTCTCTCTCTCTCTGAGTCTCTCGGTCCTATAGTCTAGGGCAGTGTTTCCCAACCTTTTTTGAGCCGCGGCACACTTTTAACATTGAAAAAATCTGGGGGCACACCACCAACCAAAATGACACAAAATAACACTCTAACACAGTAAAGAACGGCTGGGGGGGGGTGGCCTGCTGGGAGCAGCTGCTGGGAGTGCCGAAGCCGGGGCAGGAGCCAGGCCATGCCATGCCCCGCCCACTCCCCCAGGCTTCAGCTCTCCCACAGCTTCTCCAGCCTTGAGGGTGCAGTGTGAGCGAGGGGCGGAAGTCATGGCCCCCGTCCCCGCTCTCCACCATGACTCCCGCCTCTTGCTCGCTGAAGCCGCGTGGAGGAGAAGGAACATGAGTGGTGGATGGGCTTCAGTGGGCGGGACTCCTCCGTGTGGCTTCAGCGAGCGAGGGGCGAGAGTGATGGCGGATTGGAGGCTGGCTGGGGAAACGGCCGAAGAAGGGGTGCCCCGGCCCCTTCTTTCTCTTCACCGCCGCCCGGCCCTTCCTCTTCCTCCCCCAAGCAGCAGGAGTTCGGCAGGAGGAGGGGGGAAGGAAGGGGGGCAGAGAGCTTTTCTCGCGGCACAGCAGGAGGTCCGTCACGGCGCACTACTGTGCCACGTCACAGCGGTTGGGAAACACTGCTCTAGTGCAACTCTGTGGCCAAACTTTGCTAGGATTTGATGATAGAGGCTTCTTCTTCTTCCTTCTCTTCACCTTCCTTTTCTTCTTCACCCCCTTCTCTTCCTCCTACTCATCTTCCTTTCCTTCTCTTCCTTCCCTTCTTCGTCTCCTTTTTCTTTTGCTCCAATTCTTTTCTTCTACATCGTCTTCATTTCTTCCTCTTCTTCATCCTCCTCTTTTCTTCATCTCCTTCTCTTCTCTTTCTTCCTTCTCATCCTCCTCCTTTGTGACGGCGCGGTGAGTGCCACCTGCATAGAGAACCTTGAGTTTGTAAAGATTTGCGTTGTTACAGCGCGCTTACAGCCTGCGCAGTTTGAAAAGGTTTGTATTGTTAAGGTGTGCTTGCAGCTTGCACAGTTTGCAAGAGGTTTAGTTGCAATGATTGGTCCTTAGCACCTGCCAATCATTATTAGCAGAGCCCAATTGAGTTTGTTCCACCCCCTTTCCCAGGGATCTGGGGAACAAGCTCCTTTTGCATTCAATAGGCCACCAGGACTCCTCCTGTGAGGACGTGTTAAGGGTTCGCCAGACCAGGCCCTTGGTCAGGCCATCCTTCAATACCAGTCTGATTTCCTAGGAATTCAAGCAGAAGGCTCAGCGTATCGGAAAGCTGAGTGACTCTGGGGAGTTCCAAGCACCTCCAAACCAGTCGCTTGGCCTCAAGAGGAAGACTTCGTGACTTCAAGTTTGGCCATCTGATTGGGGCTGCAAGTGTCCCTTCCTCAAAGCCATTGGAAGAGAAAGGACTCAGAGAGCTTTTCCGCTATAGCAGTGTTTCTCAACCTGGGGGTCGGGACCCCTATGGGGGTCGCGAGGGGGTGTCAGAGGGGTCGCCAAAGACCATCAGAAAATACATTGTTTTCTATTGGCCATGGGGGTTCTGTATGGGAAGTTTGGTTCAATTCCATTGTTGGTGGGGTTCAAAAAGCTCTTTGGTTGTATGTGAACTATAAATCCCAGCAACTACAATTCCCAAATATCAAGGTCTATTTTCCCCAAACTCCACCTGTGTTCACATTTGGTAATATTGAGTATTTGCGCCAAGTTTGATCCAGATCTATCATTATTTGAGTCCACGGTGCTCTCTGGATGTAGGTGAACTCCAACTCCCAAACTCAAGGTCAACATCCACCAAACCCTTCCAGTATTTTCTGTTGTGTCATGGGAGTTCTGTGTGCCAAGTTTGGTTCAACTCCATCGTTAGTGGAGTTCAGAAAGCTCTTTGATTGTAGGTGAACTATACATCCCAGCAACTACAATTCCCAAATATCAAGGTCTATTTTCCCCAAACTCCACCTGTGTTCACATTTGGTAATATTGAGTATTTGCGCCAAGTTTGATCCAGATCTATCATTATTTGAGTCCACGGTGCTCTCTGGATGTAGGTGAACTCCAACTCCCAAACTCAAGGTCAACATCCACCAAACCCTTCCAGTATTTTCTGTTGTGTCATGGGAGTTCTGTGTGCCAAGTTTGGTTCAACTCCATCGTTAGTGGAGTTCAGAAAGCTCTTTGATTGTAGGTGAACTATACATCCCAGCAACTACACCTCCCAAATGACAAAATCACCTCCCACAACCCCACCAGTATTCAAACTTGGGCGTATCGGGTATTTGTGCCAAATGTGGTCTGGTGAATGAAAATACATTTTACATGATGATTCATAACAGTATCAAAATTACAGTTTTGAAGTAGCAACGAAAATTATTTTATGGTTGGGGGTCACCACAACATGATGAACTGTATTAAGGGGTCACCGCATAAGGAAGGTTGAGAAACACTGCGCTATAGTTTCACGGACCAATAACAGTAAAGGGAACTCTACAGTAAGAACTTTTCTACCTTATTTTAGGAACTACTAGCTGTACCCGGCATGCGTTGCTGTGCCCTATTTAGGAGATGCGAGAAAGTCTGAGTATGTAAGGGTTGGAGTTGTTGTTAGTGAATTGGGTGTTTTATGTTTGTGCCTCAGCTCTTTGCCTGCAGTCCTTCGGGTTTGACTTGTACCATGGCCAGGAGGGATCAGCTTGGGGAGGGCTTGTCCTGTCAGGGGATCTCTATCTTCACAGGTGCGTCCAGTGTCTGTTGGGGGACTGTTAAAATTCCTTTCCGTATCCTTTGTAGCCACCTTTCTCAAGATCTTCATGTCTAGCTTACTTTCTGCTCCTCTCTTTTTCAAGATGTCCTGCTCTGTGTCTTTTGCCCCCATTGGTCGATGTCCGATGAGGCTTTCCTCATGGACAGGCCATCTGAGGGAGCTCTTCCAGCGCTGGGCATCAGGAGGTTCTTGGTGATGACCTCCATCCCTTGGAGCCAGCATATAGAGGGGCTGGAGCACCCTCCTTGGCAAACCCCATTGTTGCTGGATGGTCCTCTTATTAATGTGGAATTCCAAGCCACTGGAGATCTTTTTTGGGAAAGGAAGAAGAGCTCCCTTGAATGGTGTAGATCTCCATCATGGTCTTCTGATTTGAAAGTGTTGGAGGAGGCTCTGGCACTCCTCTGACAGTTTGTTATGGGTCGGAATGTTCATGTTGGCTGGCCAGTACAGCAGTTATGCAAATCCGCCCTTATTGGCAGCCAATCATGTTGTCAGAATGTAGAGGCTGGGGGAGTCTTTGGCAGCCACGGAGGATGCTGGGAAATGTAGTTTTATTTTTACTCGCGGCTCTTCCTTTATATATATAGATATTACCAGTTACTGTAGATACTTGAATATAAGCCTAGTTTTTCAGCCCCTTTTTAGGCTGAAAATGCTCCTCTCGGCTTATATTCAAGCCAAGGTTATTTATTATTTTACCCTGTTATTAGTATTAATTTTATTACATTTATTTACTCCATTTATTATTACGTTTCCATTATTTTACTCTATTATTATTTTTATTACATTTACTTACTCCATTTATTATTACATTTCCATTATTTTACTCTATTATTTTTATTACATTTATTTACTCCATTTATTATTACATTTCCATTATTTTACTCTATTATTATTTTTATTACATTTATTCACTCCATTTATTATTACATTTCCATTATTTTACGCTATTATTATTTTTATTACATTTATCTACTCCATTTATTATTACATTTCCATTATTTTACTCTATTATTATTTTTATTACATTTATCTACTCCATTTATTATTACATTTCCATTATTTTACTCTATTATTATTTTTATTACATTTATTTACTCCATTTATTATTACATTTCCATTATTTTACTTTATTATTTTTTACATTTATTATTTTACTCTATTTTTTTATTACATTTATTATTTCTCCACCTCCCAACAAAAGATTTCCCCAGGCAGCAACCAGTCAGCCTTTGAAGCTGCAAGGCCATTAAGTGCTAATCAAGCTGGCCAATTGCAACATTCACACCTGCATCAAGCAGACAAGAGTTCTTTCTCCCTCCTTCTTTATTTACTCTTATGTACTTACTGTTCTTTATTTACTTATTTACTTCATATATTTATTTATGTATTTATTTATGTAATTACTGTTCTTTATTTACTGTTTACAGTAGTAAAAACTCTAAAATCATAACAGTAAATAAAGAACAACATTAAAAAAACAGGGGAATTCCAGACAGGAAACAATCAGGGCCAGCTAACACCTGCCAACAAAGGATTCCCCCAGGCAGGAAGCAGCCAGACATTGAAGCTGCAAGGCCACTCAATGCTAATCAAGGTGGCCAATTGCAACATTCCCACTTGCCTCCCACACTGGATATTCCACATATATATAAACCCAATTTTCCTGCTTTCAAACAGACCTCACAACCTCAGAGGATGCCTGCCATAGATGCAGGCGAAATGTCAGGAGAGAATGCTTCATCATACAGGACATTAAATATAGTACATATTTTGGGAACTTGAAGGGAATAGCCCTTAACTGGACATTCTTTGCAAAACCCAATGGCAATGTGTTTTGGGTATCAATGCCGTTCTTTTGTGGAACAGGTGCAACGGACCCGACGCTTATGAATAATGAAAAGCCTGCAGAAAACAAAAGGGGAGGCGCACTGCATTATTGATGCGCAGCGGGCGAAAGAACCAGGGAAAGAGCATGTCACAGATGACAATGTCTCCTTACAGAATTGCACACTTTAGCAGCTTGGGAAGGTCTAAAGGCCACATACATGCATATGTTCCCAATTGGGCACGTTCAGTTTGGTTCCAATTTTGGGTATGGATGTGCAATGCACACGGAGCATGAACATGCACATTAATTGCCATTGATTGTGTGTTGCAGTCCTACAATTTAGGTATGGATGTACAATGGACATGGAGCATGAGAATGTGCATGGGTTGCCATTGGTTGTGCTTTGCACTTCTGCAGTTTGGGTTTGAAAGTACACGGAGCATGAGCATACACATGCTTTGCCATTGGTTGTGCATTGCAGTTCTGCAATTTGGGTGTGAAAGTGCAATGGGCACAGAGCATGAGTATGCACAAATATTTCCATTGGTTGTGCATTGCAGTTTTGTAATTTGGATATGAATGTGCCTTGGGCACAGAGTATGTGTGTGCATGCATTGCCATTGGTTGTGCATTGCAGTACTGCAATTTAAGTATGATGTGAAATGGACATGGAGCATGAATATGCACATATGTTGCCATTGGTTATGCATTGCAATTCTACAATATATGTATAAATGTGAAATGGGCACTGAGTATGAGAATGTGCATGGATTGCCATTGGTTGTGCATTGCAGTTCCGCAATATGGGTATCGTTGTGAAATGGACATGGAGCACGAATATGCACATGCATTGCTATTGCTTGTGCATTATAATTCTGCAACTTGGGTATAAACGTACAATGGACATGGAGAATGAATGTACACGTGCATTGCCATTGGTTGTGCATTGCAGTTCTGCAATTTGGGTATGGATGTGCAATGGACACGGAGCATGAGCATGCACATGGATTGCCTTTGGTTGTGCATTGCAGTTCTGCAATTTGGGAATGAATCTGCAATGGATAGAGAGTACGAAAATGCACATGCTTTGCCATTGGTTGTGCATTGCAGTTCTGCAATTTAGGTATGGATGTGCAATGGACACGGAGCATGAGCATGCACATGGATTGCCTTTGGTTGTGCATTGTGGTTCTGCAATTTGAATATGAATGTGCCATGGGCATGAGCATGTATATAGGTAGCAATTGGCTGTGCATTGCAGTTCTGCAATCTGGGTATGAATGTGCAATGGATAGAAAGCATGAGAATGCACAGGGATTGCCATTGATTGCGCATTGGAGTTCTGCAATTCGAGTATGAATGTGAAATGGACACAGAACATCAGCAGGCATATGCTTTGCCATTGGTTGTGCATTGCAGTTCTGTAATTTAGTTGTGAATGCACAATGGACATGATTATGCATATACGTTGCCATTGGTTGTGCATTGCAGTTCTGCAATTTGGGTATGAATATGTAATGGACATATGTAAGCCGTCCTGAGGCTCCCTTTGGGGATAGAGAAGAAACGGGGTAAAAATACCAGAAATAATAAATAAATAAAGGACATGGAACACAAGTACGCACATACGTTGCCATTGGTTGTGCATTGCTTTAGACGGAGAGTGACTTGCCCAAGGGATCTCCATGGTTGAGCATGTATTTGAACTTTGGACAATGAAGTCTTAATTTGACAATGAAGTCTTATAAATAAAGTGTTATTATTATTATTATTATTATTATTATTGCAATGCTCAGACCAGGAATTTCGCATGAGAGAGAGAAAAATATCCCACAGTTCTGTGGAATAAGAGAACTAAATGGGGTGTATCTAAATTTAAAGTGGATGAATGCGCCAGCTAAAAATGAAATGAAACATAATAAAGGAAAGGCGTGAATGTCATAAATGGAGCTACTGCATCCCCTGCGCCGCTCTGCCGGATAAGCGTGCGCTCTCTGCTCTCTGAAAAGTCCCTTTCCCTGAATGCAAAACATTTCTGAATCATCCGGCCGAGCCTCCGCACGCGAGAATCCAGGGCACGCCAGGCACACCGTGTAGCCTAGTTTTGAGCCAAATACAGGAAAAAGGAGCGAGAGAGAAAGCATTGGGATGGATTGCCATGGTGTGCGATTCATTATTGAACCCTCTGGAGGGCGCAAAGCAGTGTCGGCGGGGCTGCAATCCCACTCCAGGTTTTGAAAGCAGGCTATCCAAAAGGCAGCATCTTCATGATGGAGCTAATGCAGTTCAGTGGTGCTTTAACTCCCATGGCTCAATGCTATGGAATCCTGGGAGCCGTTGTTCAGCAAGGACCTTGTCAAACTACAACTCCCAGGATCCCTTAAGTGGTCCCTTAAGTGGGGTCAAACTGCGTTCATAATACTGCAGTGTTTCTTGATGGCAAGCTATGTAACCTCAGCAGACTGAAAGCCAAAACCAAGGTCACAACAACATCTGTAATAGAACTCCAGTATGCTGATGACAACGTCGTATGTGCGCATTCAGAAGAAGGCCTACAAGCCACTCTAAACACCTTCACAGAAGCACACGAGAAGCTGTCATTGAACATCGAGAAAACCAAAGTGCTCTTCCAGCAGAAGGCACCAGCCAATCCCTTTCCAATGCCAGAAATATGGATTGCTGGTGTAACATTAGAAAATGTTGACCATTTCCGCCCCCTTGGCAGTCCAACAACACAGTCCAGAGTGACTCCCAGGTATTTGGGTGTGCTGTAGTGCTCCAGAGATATTCCTTCCCAGGTAATCCCCAGAGCTTGGGATGCCATAAGGCAGTGTTTCCCAATCCATGTGCCACGGCACACTAGTGTGCTGTGAGCAATCATCAGGTGTGCCGTGGGAAATTGGAATTTCCAATACCCTTTCTTCTTCTCCACTCGGGCTCCCTTCTTCCCAGCCTCGCTCTGCTCGCTTTGCTCACGCTGCCGCTTCTGCCGCCATTTTGATCCGAGGGGGCAGCGTGAGCGTGTTCAGGAGGGGAGGGGGGGAGGGAGGAAGACGTGGGGTGAGTCTGTGCAGTAGCGCCCGCACGGGTCACGTCTTCCTTGAGTCCACAGTGCTCGCTGGGTGTAGGTGAACTACAACTTCCAAACTCAAGGTCAATTCCCAAGCAAACTCATTCAGTACTTTCTGTTGGTAATGAGAGTTCAATATGCCAAGTTTTGTTCAATTCCATTGTTGCAAGAGTTCTGGATACTCTTTGATTGTGTGTTCACTATAAATCCCAGAAACTGTAACTCCCAAATGTCAAGGTCTATTTTCCCCAAACTCCATCTGTGTTCACATTTGGGCATATTGAGTATTCATGCCAAGTTTGGTCCTGATCAGAGGCGGATCTTACTGGAGGCCAAGGGAGGCGGCTGCCTCAGGGCGCCACTTATCTGGGGGCGTATCTGGCCATGGCTAAGGGCGCATTTGGCCGCAGCCGCCAGGTGCAGCACATGCAGCGCCATTGCTACAGGCCCGTTCGGCTAGTGTGGCGCGAAGGCGGAGCCGCAACTCGCCAGCCCCGAGGGCTGGAGGCGCCTCCGGATGCAGGCCGCCAGAGGCCCCAATGCCGTGGGGAGGGCCTGCCTCCCTGGCCTGCTGCTGCCTACTCAGGGCAAACTCCCATCCAGGGTGCCTCCTCCCTGCTGGGACCTTCCACCTTCCTGGGGCTGAGCGGGCTCTTTTAGCTCGAGCTTGGCCTTAGGTGCAGGGCCGGAGAAGGACGACAGCTGCCCTGCCACCTCCGGGAGTGAGGCCCGGGAAAAGGTAAGACACAGTTGCTAAGTCTACTCACCTGTGTGTTAGCTTAACAATGGTGGGATGCTTAGGAACACATATAACACCTTCACTGTAACTCAACCCTCCTCTTATGGATGGTGGGAATATATTACCTCTAATAATAATTATTTTTTTTAAATGTTGAGTGATCTGGCTTTTTGATATTTGTAATTATCACACACACAAGCATCTATTTGATAGGTTCCATGTATTATCATGATATCCAATGTATAGAATATTAAGGAATTTAGTGTGATATCCTATGGAACTCAACTCTAGTTTAGGCAGCATAAACCCATACACTTGTCTTATGGATGGTGGGAATATATTACCTCTAATAATTATTATTTTTAAGTGTTGAGTGATCTGGCTTTTTGATATTTGTAATTATCACACACACAAGCATCTATTTGATAGGTTCCATGTATTATCATGATATCCAATGTATAGAATATTAAGGAATTTAGTGTGATATCCTATGGAACTCAACTCTAGTTTAGGCAGCATAAACCCATACACTCGTCTTATGGATGGTGGGAATATATTACCTCTAATAGAGTGATCTGGCTTTTTGATATTTGTAATTATCACACACACAAGCATCTATTTGATAGGTTCTATGTATTATCATGATATCCAATGTATAGAATATTAAGGAATTTAGTGTGATATCCTATGGAACTCAACTCTAGTTTAGGCAGCATAAACCCATACACTCGTCTTATGGATGGTGGGAATATATTACCTCTAATAATAATTATTTTTTAAGTGTTGAGTGATCTGGCTTTTTGATATTTGTAATTATCACACACACAAGCATCTATTTGATAGGTTCCATGTATTATCATGATATCCAATGTATAGAATATTAAGGAATTTAGTGTGATATCCTATGGAACTCAACTCTAGCTTTGGCCAGCATAATTTCAGCCCTCCTTCCAGGTGTTCTGGACTTCAGCTCCCACAATTCTGGCTGTTAGGAATTCTGGAAGTTGAAGTCCAGAACATCTGGAAGGAGGGCCGAAATTAGCCTAGACCTGATACACACATATACATACATACACACAAAAAGAGAATAGGAAGAGAGGAGGGAAAAGGGTAAGAAGGGAACGAGATTAGAAGGGGGCAAGGAAAAGGGTGAGGAGGAAGGAAGGATGAGAAGGAAGGAAGGGGAATAGATATATATATATATATATATATATATATATATACACACACACACAAAGAGAATAGGAATAGAGCAGGGAAAAGGGTGAGAAGGAAGGAAGGAAGGATGGTGTGTGTGTATGGCATAGGCCAACTTCGGCCCTCCATGTGTTTTGGACTTCAACTCCCACAATTCCAAACAGCCAGTAGGAAGTCCAAAATTCCAGGAGGGCCAAAATTGGTCTATGCACCCCATCCATGTGTGTGTGTGTGTGTGTGTGTATGAGTGATTGGTTGGGGGGCGCCAAAATACTGTTCGCTTACCATTTAAAATTACCTTAGTCCGCCCCTGGTCCTGATCCAACATTGTTTCAGTACACAGTGCTCTCTGGATATAGGTGAACTACAACTCCAAAACCCAAGGTCAATGCCCACCAAACTCTTATAGTATTTTCTCTTGGTTATGGGAGTTCTGTGTGGGAAGTTTGTGTCTTTCTGCCATTCCTGCCAGGATATCTATGTTGTGTTCATCGAAACAGGCCCAGGTTTCACACTGAGTGTATAAATACATTTAAAAACATATTAACTATATGTATTACTGTGTTAGAGTGTCATTTTGTGTCATTTTGGTTGGTGATGTGCCCCAGGATTTGGTAAATGTAAAAAATGTGCCGCGGCTCAAAAAAGGTTGGGAAACACTGCCATAAGGCATTCCCAATCATGGAAGCTAAGCAGGTTCAGCCTTGGTTAGGGCTTGGATGGGAGTCTGCCAATAAATCCTTCTGTGTTCTTCTTGTGTAGGAAGAGAGCAAGGAGACGGATGGCAGCCTTTTGGGGGAGCCAGGCCAGACGCCTCCGGGGAGGAAAGAGGATGCTAAATGGCAGCGGCCACGCTTGACCCGCAAAGCATTGATGAAATGCTGCCTGGTGAAGTGGATCCTCTCCAGCGCGGCTCCTCAAGGATCAGGTAAGGGGGAAGGGGTCTCCTCTGAAGCTTTGTGTTGCACTCCAGCACTGGAAGACCTTTTCACCCAGCACCACAACAGAGTCCAGTAGTACTGTCTCAAAATGTTTATTAGAGAACGGAGGTTTAAAAAAAGGGGGGGGGGAATGATATTTCCAAAAGAGTCAGTAGAATAGAAAATAGAAGTAATCCAAAAATGACAAGGTATGAGGAAGAGGGTCTTCTCGCATGCCCAGATTACTCATAAGGCCAACGAGGCCATGGCCTAGGGGCCCAAGCCGGGGGGGGGGGCACAGATCACGGACCAAAAAAAACACTGGTCTGCGCCCCTCTTCCCCCTTTCTCATGCCCCTCCTTGCTCCTTCTCCCGGCAAAGTCTTTGCTCCGTCCCCTCCGTCTCTCACTCTCTCACACGCGCCTTCTCTCTCTCTCTCTCTCTCTCTCTCTCTCTCTCTCTCTCTCTCTCACTCTCTCTCTCTCTCTCGCACGCTCTCTCTCTCTCTCTTGTGCACGCCTTTGGAGTGGGTTTGCACCCGCTGCGCTCTCCCCAAGCCTTCTGACTCCCGAGGAGACCTTCAGAGCACAGCGCAGCTTTCCAGCCAGTAGGAATGGGGACCTTGGAGGTGGTGGGAGGTCTCTCTCGCGCTCTCTCTCTCTCTCTCTCTCTCTCTCTCACTCTCTCTCTCTCTCTCTCTCTCTCTCTCTCTCTCTTGTGTGTGTTCTCTCTCTCTCTCTCTCTCTCTCTCTCGCTATCTCTCTTGTGCATGTCTTTGGAGCGAGTTTGCACCGGCTGCACTCTCCCCAAGCCTCCCGACTCCCGAGGAGACCTTCAGAGCACAGCAGAGCTTTCCAGCCGGTGGGAATGGGGACCTTGGAGGTGGTGGGAGGTTGGCTTAAAGGGGGTGCAATTCCAAAGTGTGGCCTAGGGTGCAAAAAAGTGTTAATCCGGGCCTGCCTTCTCGGTGGTGGCCCCCTGGGTCTGTAATGCTCTTCCCAAAGGAATTAGACAGCCCCCCTCCCTGGCCACCTTTAGGAAAGAACTGGAAATGTGGATGTGGAAACAGGCCTTTGGAAATGATTAATTATAACTATTGCACTCCAAGGCTGGGAAACCACCTCTGTACTTGACACACACACCAGTCCAAGGTAAAATAGCCAAGTCGTTTATGGAAGAATATGTATGAAAAGTGATCCAGCAAAAAGGATTTAAAAACAGTCGTCCAAATATCAAGAACGATCCACAGAAATCAAAGTAAAGGAATAGCATCCAAAATTAGGAATATGAAAGCAGAATAAATCCAAAACATGAGATTTGGGAACAGTCCTCAAAACTTGGAGTCATGAGACATGAACAAAAGGAAACATGGAACTAGAAATCCCTTGACTTGATAGTAGCTCTATACTCAAACACAACGTTGCCTGGACAGAGGATCCATCTGCTGGGCTAGCACTCTCTGCATTACTTCGCGAACCAAGATTCTTAGGAAGGACTCTTCCCATGCTTTTTACAAGCGCGGTGGTGACTAAAAAGGCCAATCTGAGATAGGCAAGTTCGGTTGCGGAAAGCACAGCAGAAGGTCTCATTGGCTGATGTTGTTTCCAAGTTGCGGTTCTTTCTGCGTTGTCATTTCTCTTCGAGACCCGTTTGGAGTGTCTTCTCGAAAGAGGCTGCAGCATTGTGGATAGTGCGTCTCCATGCCTCCCGATGTGAGGCCAGGGTGGACCATTGTTGGTGACCAATCTGGCCGAGCCTGAGATGTTGTTTCAGAGAGGCCTTCTATCTCTTTTTTGGGGCGCCTCTCTTGCGCTGACCCATGGCGAGTTCACCATAGAGTAGTATCTTTGGGAGGCGGTGGTCCTCCATCCTAGGGACGTGCCCTGCCCAGCGCAGCTGTGTTCTCAATAGCATGGCCTCAATGCTGGTGATCCCTTCTTGATCAAGGACAGCGACAGTCGTCACATAGTTGGTCCAGTGTATATTTAGGATTGTGCGAAGACAGCGCTGATGAAAGTGTTCAAGGAGTCGTAGGTGTTGGCGATAGGTGACCCATGTTTCACCCATGTTTCAGACAGTATGATAATTCTGTACACACTGATTTTGGTGCTTTGCCTCAGGTGCTTGTTGCTCCAGACCCTTTTGTGAAGCCTTCCGAATGCACTCTATGCCTTTGCTAATCTGTGATCTATCTCTTTGTCAATCTTGGCGTCTGTGTGCTTGTGCTGTACCACTATACTGGGCTAGCTAATACAGAGAGAAAACCATGCTTCCTCCTTGGGGAAACTGATAAGGATTTCTTGGCTAATTCGTGTTTCGACCTTCGTAAACTTTCCTGAGAAGTTCTGTGTTGATGGAACGTAAACCTCCTATCTAACTGTTCATTAGTCTGTCCAGTTGGACTTTCAGTTTCTTTTTTCCCAAGTGAACTGCCTTTCAGGAATGTGATCTTTGGACATAGGTTGCTCATTTTCCGGACTCAAAATCTCTTGCTGGCTCTCCTGCTGACTTACAGGCCCAAAATCCCCAGAAAGACCAGGTGCAAGCATCATCAAAGGCTGAACTACAACAAAAAAAACTTATCACGATGGTGAACTGACTGGAACTGGGTTTGCCCTAGTGTACAATATAGTTCAGCAACATTTTAAATTATGTATTTTATTATCATATTGTTATTTTTAGTTCTTTGCTTTGTTTTTGATTTTGTTGTTTATGTATTTATTTTATTTTGGTTTTGGTTTTGTACCGTGTCTTATTTTCTGCAAGCTGCCCGAGTCCTGTTTGGAGAAGAGGCAGGATGTTATTGTTATTAAAGATTATTATTATTATTATTTATTACTACTACATAAAGTCAAGAGAACAAAAATCCACAGCAGTACTGCGAACATCAATACATAAACCAGGAAACAAGAGCTTATTCCAAGGCAAACCCTTCAAGGAGCAAAGGCATGAACCAGAACAGGAAACTCTATCTATCTGTCTGTCTATCCATCCATCCTTCTCTCTATCTAGCCATCAATCCATCCATCATCTTGTCTGTCTGTCTATCTCTCTATCCATCCCTCTATCTATCTATCTATCCATCCATCTATCTATCTACCGCTATCTATCCATTCCTCTGTCTGTCTATTCATTGATCCCTCTATCTAGCCATCCCTCTATCTGTCTGTCTGTCTGTCCGTCCATCCATCTTGTATGTCTGTCTGTCTATCTGTCCATCCCTCTATCTATCCATCCCTCTATCTGTCTATCCATCTATCTTTCTATATAGCCATCCCTCAATCTGTCTATCTGTTTGTCTGTCCATCCATCCATCATGTATCGTTTGTATGTCAGTCTATCTGTCCATCCATCCATCTTGTATGTATGTCTGTCTACCTATCCATCCCTCTATCTATCCATCCCTCTATCTGTCTATCCATCCCTCTATATAGCCATCCCTCTATCTGTTTGTCTGTCCATCCATCCATCAATCAATCAATCATCTTGTATGTCAGTCTATCAATCGCTCTATCTATCCCTCCATCATCTATCTTGTCTGTCTGTCCGTCTCTCCATCCATCCATCTTGTATGTCTGTCTGTCTATCTGTCCATCCCTCTATCTAGCCATCCCTGTCTGTCCGTCCATCCATCCATCCATCATCTTGTATGTCAGTCTATCTGTCTATCCATCCCTCTATCTATACATCCCTCTGTCTGTCTGTCTGTCCGTCCATCCATCCATCCATCATGTATCGTTTGTATGTCAGTCGATCTGTCCATCCATCCATCTTGTATGTATGTCTGTCTACCTGTCCATCCCTCTATCTATCCATCCCTCTGTCTCTCCATCCCTCTATATAGCCATCCCTCAATCTATCTGTCTCCGTCCATCCATCATGTATCGTTTGTATGTCAGTCTATCTGTCCATCCATCCATCTTGTATGTATGTCTACCTGTCCTTCCCTCTATCTATCCATCCCTCTATCTGTCTATCCATCCCTCTATATAGCCATCCCTCTATCTGTTTGTCTGTCCATCCATCCATCAATCAATCATCTTGTATGTCAGTCTATCAATCGCTCTATCGCTTTATCTATCCATCCCTCTATCTATCCCTCCCTCCCTCCATCATCTATCTTGTCTGTCTGTCTGTCTCTCCACCCATCCATCTTGTATGTCTGTCTATCTATCTGTCCATCCCTCTATCTAGCCATCCCTCTATCTGTCCGTCCATCCATCCATCATCTTGTATGTCAGGCTGTCTATCAATCCTTCTATCTATACACCCCTCTGTCTGTCTGTCTGTCTGTCTATCTATCTATCTATCATCTGTCCTCTCACTTCCCTCGTTCCTCCCTTCCCTCCCTGTAGAATGAATGCAGGTTGACCCCACTTGAATATGGCTCAATGTTGCAGGGTCCTGGGATTTGCAGTTTGGCGAGGCATCAGCATTCTTCAGCACAGAAGGCTCTAACTACCTTGTAAAACTACAAATCACAAGATATCATAGCAATTCAACCTGCATTCATTTTACTACGTAGATACACCCTGAATTGCTCCTTTTTTTAAAGCTTGGGGCCCTGTGGATGTGTTGAACTACAGCTTCTATAAGGGCTATATAACACTTTCAGGACAGGATAGTTTTGTTCCAACAGAAAACAGTGGGTTGGAAAGGAAACAGTTTTCTCACCATTATTCGTAGGAAACTGGTTCCATCTTGTGGCCAGCGGTTGGCATGACTGTTGCAATCCCTTGATCCAAAACAGAATTGCTTTCTTAGCAAAGTCATTTGCAAGCTTCCTGCAAACAAAGGCATCTCTATCTAAGCTAGGATGCATCTAACACAGACATGGGCAAACTTTGGTCCTCGGGTGATTTGGACTCCAACTCCCACAATTCCTAGCATCCTACCGGTTATCCATGCCATTCTAACACCATAGAACGAGTGCAGTTTGGACCCATTTGAACTGCAATGGCTCATTGCTATAGAATCTTAGGAGTTGTAGTTTTGGGAGATGCCCCAGCACTGGGCTGCTACTACTTTCCACCCAAAGACAAGGTCTTAAACCAGTATCTGCCATCAGCAATGGAAGGCAAACAAATGGAGAGTCAAAGCAAACAAGACAGAGGCACTGGCAGTGCAATAGCAACAAGGCCTTGCAGAACTACAACTCTCTTCTTTGGAGGAATGCAAACATTGCTAGGTAAAGATTTTCCCCAGACATTAAGCTTCAAAAATGCTTCTAAAGTGAATTAATTCCGAATTTATTCTAATTTTCATAGCATTCCGAAAAACCCAACCAGGCCTAATGTCCAGCAAAGACAACATTTTGGCAGCATAACAAACTTTTCCCATGTTTTATGATAGGACCAATTAGGAAATGACATTTATAACCCAGGAACAAAAAATCATGTTCACATAGTGATATTCCCAGGCTCAGTTCCTTAAAGCAGTGTTTCCCAACCGCTGTTCCACGGCACACTACTGTTCCGTGACAGATCATCTGATGTGCCGCGAAAACCGTCTCCCCCCCCCCCCTTTCTCCCCCTCCTGCCGAACTCCTGCTGCTTGGAGGAGGAGGAGGAGGAACCGGGCAGCGGCGAAGAAAAAGAAGAAGGGGCCGGGGCGCCGCCTCTTTCATCCGTTTCCCCAGCCAGCCTCCAATCGAGGGAGGGAGGGAGGAGAGAAGGGTGACGTCACTCGGGACCCGCCCCCTTCCCAGCGGCAGAAGCTTGCTCGTGCCTGAGTGAATCATGGCGGGAGTCATGGCGGAAGGTGGCCCCCGGCGCCAAAAAACGTCTTCCCCCCCTTTCTCCCCCTCCGCCATGACTCCGGCCCCTCGCTCGCTGAGGCCATGTGGAGGAGGAGCATGAGCAGTGGATGGGGTTCAGTGGGCAGGGCTGAAGCCCATCCACCACTCATGCTCCTCCTCCTCTGCGCAGCATCAGAGAGCGAGGGGCCAGAGTCATGGTGGGAGTCATGGTGGAGAGCAGCCCCAGTCCCCGGCGCCGCTGTCCACGGAGGAGGAGCATGAGTGGTGGATGGACATCAATGGGCGGGGGTGAAGCCCATCCACCATTCATGCTCCTCCGCGCGGCCTCAGCTAGCGAGGGGTGGGAGTCATGGTGGACAGCGGCGCCGGGGATGGGGAATTGCCACCTTCTCCCTCTCCCTTGCCACTCCTTTCACCCATGAGCCGCTACCCATGGCAATGGGAGCAGCTGAGGCTGGGGGCAGCACCCTGGGCCGGAGCCTGGGCTTGGTGGCGGCCCTCGGCTTGCTCTATTGCCTGAGGGGCCCGCTTGCCAAGTTTGGTTCAGATCCATCATTGTTTGAGTCCACAGTGCTCTCTGGATGTAGGTGAACTACAACTCCAAAACTCAAGGTCAATTAACTATATGTATTACTGTGTTAGAGTGTCATTTTGTGTCATTTTGGTTGGTGGTGTGT
The DNA here is from genome assembly GCA_030556195.1 of Anolis apletophallus. Classification (NCBI taxonomy): domain Eukaryota; kingdom Metazoa; phylum Chordata; class Lepidosauria; order Squamata; family Anolidae; genus Anolis; species Anolis apletophallus. Next base: position 3,542,209 of record JARBWK010000013.1, on the reverse strand, counting down.
CCTTGGATTTTTGTAATGTTAAAAGTGTGCCGCGGCTCAAAAAAGGTTGGGAAACATTGCCTTAAAGGAACTTGGAGAAGGACTTCAGCCAGGCAGTGCCAACCAGAGTGGGCGAAACTAAATAGATGGGGTTGGCTCTAACTAGAGCTCAGTGGCTACCAAAAGCCTGGAGATACCCAGCAGAGAAGGAGAAGGTTCCTAACTGCAAAGGCCTGAGCGGCGCAGGCCGTCTCAATGCAAAGTGAAGGTGAATGCAGGAAAGCAATGGTGTCTGCCGAAAGGGTTAAAGCTATATGGAGAGTCTTCCCTTCCGCATCTCTTCTCCCCGGAGACCCACAGGGCTTGAGTTAAAGTTACTTAGTAAGCAGTTCTTCCTGGCAGGAACGGAGGTGACTTATGGTTTGCGGAGACCACCGACGGACACTTTGGATACTGCTGGAGTCACCGGGCACCGAGAAAGCCCACCTTGGACACTCCTGGAGGAGCTGAGCACAAAGACAGCCCATTTGGGGTACGTCTGGAGCTTCTGGGCACCAAGGAAGCCCACCTTGAGAAGCTCAGGAGAGCCCGGGAACAAAGGAAGTCCACTTTGGAGAAAGGCTTTAAGAATACAAGGACATTTTGGAGATAGTCCCTCAGAGCAAAGGAAAACCTCCTTAGATGCTGCTGGAGTCCCTGGGCACTAAGGAAGCCCATTTTGGACATTTGGAGAGAGAACCCTGGGCACAAAGGCATCCCACTTTGGACATCCCTGCGCAAAAAGGAAACCTACCTTGGATACTTGGAGAGAGTCCCTGGTCACCAGCACAGCCTTCCTTGGATATTCCTGCAGTCCCTGGATGTAAAGGAAGTCTACTTTAGACTCTCCTGGTATCTTTGGGTACCAAGTAAACCCACTTTGGATACTCTCAAAGTCCCAGGATACAAAGAAAGTCTACCTTAGACACTCCTGGGGTTTTTGGACACAGAGGAAGCTCACTTTGGGCAGTTCTGGGGGGCCTGGGCACAAAGACATCCTACTTTGGACATCGCTGGCGAGCCTGGGCACAAAGGAAGCCCACCTTGGATCCTCCTGGAGTCCCTGGTTGCAAAGGAAGCTGCTTTATACACTCCTGGAGTCTTTGGGCACCTCTTGGATACCCTCTGAATCTCCCAGGCATAAAGAGCGCCCACCTTGGACACTTCTAGCATCCCCAAACATCTAGGAAGTCCACCGAAGTCCCTGGATATAACATCATCCCACTTTGTACATCCCTGGAGTCCCAAGGCAAAAAGGAAGCCTACTTTGGACACTTGCATAGAGTTCCTGTGTGCCAAGGATCGCTTTGGACACTTCTAGAGTCCTGGGCACTTCTTGGATACCCTTTGAAGCTCTTGGGCATAAAGGACGCCCACCTTGGAGACATCTAACATCTCTGGACACCAACTTTGGATACCTCCAGAGCCTCTGAACATCAAGAAAAGCCCACTTTAGACATTGTCTGGAGTCTTTGGACACCAAGAGAGCCTACCTTGGACCTTGGGCACAGAGAGTCTATGGTCACCAAGGAAGCCCCCCTTGGATACTTCTGAAATCCCTGGATGGAAAGGAAGTTACTTGAGACACACCTGGAGTCCTTGGGCACCTTTTGGATACCCTCAGAAGATCCTGGGCATAAAGGACACCCAGACGTCTAGCATCCCAAGGAAAGCTCACTTTGGATACCTCTGAAGTACATCGAGGAAGCCCACTTTGGATACCTTTTGAGTCTTGAGACACCAAGGGAGCCCACTTTGGACACAGAGAGTGTTTTTGAGCACCAAAGGAAATCTGCTCTGGATAACTCCTGGAACTTCAGGGTGGTCTGCTTTGGGCAACGCTGCAGCATGAAAGCATCCCAGGTTGGACACCTCTAAAGCTCCTGGGCATCACGGAAAGCCCATTTTGGACACACTAGAGAGTCCCTGAGCTCCAAGAGCAGACTACTTTGGGCACCACTGCAATTGCTAGGCACAAAACCATCCCAAGTTGGACACCTCTAAAGCTCCTGGGCATCACGGAAAGCCCAACTTGGACACTTCTAGCATCCCTGGGCACCAAAGAAGCTTTGGATACCTCAAGAGAAGCCCACTTTAGACATCTCTGGAGTTTTGGGACACTTAAGGGACCCAGAGAGCCCATCTTTGCACCTCTCTAAAGCTTCTGGGCATCACGGAAAGCCCACCTCGGACACTTCTAGCATCCCTGGGTTTCAAAGAAACCAAGTTTGGATACCTCCGGAGACCCTGAACATCTAGAAAAGCCCACTTTAGACATCTCTGGAGCTTTGGGATACCAAGGGAGCCCACTTTGGACACAGAGAGGCCAGTTTTGGACCCCTCTAAAGCTTCTGGGCATCAAGGAAAGCCCACCTCGGACACTTCTAGTCTGTGGAGGCTATCGCGTGGGCCGATGGAGATCAGCCAGCCAGAGAAAAGCCAAGTTTGGGAGCAACCTGGGCTGAGAGGGAAGGAGACCCGAGGAGGCAGCCAAGCGGAGCGGAAGCGTCGGCAGGTGGAGGGAGAAAGAAGGTCAGTGCCGCCGTGCCAGGCAGACGCAAGGCTTCTTCTTCTCCGGAAAGCCACGACTGCAGGAGGACAGCAAGGGAGGCCTGTGGGCCCCAAGGAGGGTGCCGGGATGTCCCAGGACAGCGGGGAGGCCAAGCCCCCTGGGAAGCCCCCCCTGCGCTACCTGGAGGTACGGCTCCAGATCCGGGACTACCGCCACACCTGCAAGAAGCAGCTCTACCAGCTCCTCAGCTGCTTCGTGCGAGTCCTCTCTGGGAACCTCTCCTCCGAAGGTAAGGATGTGGCCCTTCCTTTCCATCATGGGCTATTTATTTCCCATCATGGGCATCTCCGGCTTTGGTCCATCATCTTTCTGTGATGCCTCGCAGGCCGGAAATACTTGGAATGAGATTGGCACAACAGAGCCATGGGTTCAAATTGCAGGAAAGGAGATTCCACCTAAGCATTGGAAAGAACTTCATCACAGTTAGAGCTGTTCGGCCGTGGAATTGGCTGCTAGTGGGATCTCCTTCCCTGAAGGGTTTCAAGCAGAGGCTGGATGGCCATCTGTCGGGAAGGTTTTGATTAAGTCCTTGCCAAGCCAGAAAGGGGTTGGATTACATGGCCCTTGAGGACCCTTCCATGTCTATGATTCTATACTATTCTTATTGTTAAGCAGAGGCTGCATGGCCATCTGTCCGGAGGGTTTTGATTGTGTCCTTGCTAAGCAGAAGGATGTTGGATTATATGGCTCTTGAGGACTCTTCCAATGATATGATTCTATATTATTATTATTATTATTAGCCGTTCTTAGCCACACATTGCTGTGGCCCAGTCTGTGTATATGTGTTTTGTGTGTGTATGTGTGTATATGTGTGTGTCTATATTTGTGTATATGTGTATATATGTGTGTTTGTGTATATATGTGGTTTTGCGCATGTGTTATAATGTATTCGTTGTTGTTTTTTGTTTTTTAAAGTCCCTTCTGCTGTTTTTATGAGTGACGGTCACTTGTTGGCCTGAGAGGTGTATTGTGTCCAAATTTGGTGTCAATTCGTCCAGTGGTTTTTGAGTTATGTTAATCCCACAAATGAACATTACATTTTTATTTATATAGATTGTTGTTGTTGTTAAGCAGAGGCTGGATGGCCATCTGTCAGGAAAGTTTTGATTGTGTCTTCATGCCAGGCAAAGGGGGATTGGATTGCATGGCCTTTGAGGACTCTTCCTATATTATTATTATTATTATTATTATTATTATTATTATTCAGAGGCTGGATGGCCAACTGCCAGGAGGGCTTTGATTGTGTCTTCTTGCCAGGCAGAAGGGGTTTGAAGTGGATGGTCTTTGGGGTCCTCTTCCACCTCTAGGACTCTATGTTATTGTTGTTGTTGCTGCTATTAAGTGGAGGCTGGATGGCCATCTGTCAGGAGGGCTTTGATTGTGTCTTCTTGCCAGGCAGAAGGGGTTTGAAGTGGATGGTCTTTGGGGTCCTCTTCCACCTCTAGGACTCTATGTTATTGTTGTTGTTGCTGCTATTAAGTGGAGGCTGGATGGCCATCTGTCAGGAGGGCTTTGATTGTGTCTTCTTGCCAGGCAGAAGGAGGTTCCCTTGAGGACTCTTCCTACTCTTTGATTATTTATTATTACGATTACTATTAATGCCCCCCCCCCCCGGTGATGCAGCCGATTAAATCGCAGAGCTGCAGAACTAGCTGACCAAAAGGTTGGCGATTCAGATCCGGGGAGCGGGGGTGAGCTGCCACTGTTAGCCCCAGCTTCTGCCAACCTAGCAGTTCGAAAACATGAGAATGTGAGTACATCAATAGGTACTGCTTCTGCGGGAAGGTAACGGCGCTCCATGCAGTCATGCTGGCCACATGACCTTGGAGGTGTCTAAGGACAACGCTGGCTCTTCGACTTAGAAATGGAGATGGGCACTAACCCCCAGAATCAGTCTCGACTAGACTTAATGTCAGGGGGAAACCTTTACCTTTTCTGTTGTTGTTGTTGCTGCTGCTGCTGCTGCTGTTGTTGTTGTTCAGAGGCTGGCTAGCTATCTGCCAGGAGGGCTTTGATTGTGTCTTCTTGCCAGGCAGAAGGGGGTTGGACTGGATGGCCTTTAGGGTCCTCTTCCAACTCTATGATTCTATGTTGTTGTTGTTGTTGCTGCTAAGCAGAGGCTGGATGGCCATCTGTTGGGAGGATTTTGATTGTGGCCTTGCCAAGCAGAAGGGGGATTGTATTATATGGCCCTTGAGGATTCTTCCAAGTCTATGATTCACCACCACCACCATCATCATCATCAAGCAGAGGCTGGATGGCCATCTGTCGGGAGGGCTTTGATTGTATCTTCTTGCCAGGCGGAAGGGGGTTGGTCTGGATGGCCTTTGGGGTCCTCCTCCAACTTCTAATGTTCCTTTACCTGCAGTTGTGCGTCCTTTATTTGGTGTGAGAAGGTTGCCGCTCTCACCAAAAAGCACATTTGTGTGCAGGGTGGGAAGGCCTTGGTTGCACGGCCACGTTCCCTTTGTCAGTTTGCACCTTGTCAATATTTTGGAGACTCCTTTGCATCCGGCTGAGTCATTTCCAAAGGCGGTGCTTTGCATTAAATGGGTAACCAAAAAAAGCACAGCATTGCCTTCGGGAGCGTCCCTAAAACCATCTGCACTCCAGAATTAACTCAGTTTGACCCCACTTTAACCACCATGGCTCAGTGCTATGGAATCTTGGGAGCTGCCAAAGAGTGCTGTTGCCTCGCCAAACTACAACATGCCATAAAAAGTATGGCAAGGGGGGTGCAGTTCACACGGACCCCAAAAAAATGTTGAAACAAAACCACAATGCAATGACTTTCTCTCTCTCGGGGGAGGGTGGGGGAGAGTGCTTCGAGGGGGCGGGGGAGGAGGGAATGGCACCCCCCCTCGCCATCGCCCCCGCCCCCTTGTCAAGGAAGGAGGGCGCGAGGAGGAGGAGGCAGATGTCAGATTATTGCATTTTGAATAGCAATTCATGAGTCAGCACAAGATATATTTTCGCAGTTTGAGATGACCTGCAGTGTGACATGTTTGACACCAGATGGCGCTGTCTCAAGACTGCTAAATGGAACCTTGAGGAATGTCAGTTACAAAGTGACAGTTGGGATTTGTCAGTTGGGATTTAATATCTGTGAGGAAAGGATGTTTAGAAAGGTAGCTGTGATGGCTGTTGTTTTTCGATGTTTTGCCAGTTATTGTTAAATACAATTTCAATACAAAGTTTACCTTGTGAATTGAATGAGAGTTTCATTATTCACTCGAACAGAGACTGGAGTTTTTTGGGCCGATGGGGAATTAAACTTCTATATTTCTGTTGCCTATCCGCTGTGACATAAATACTCGACGCCGAAGAGGTTATGGGCCCAGATCCCAGAACACAGAATCCCGGGGCCGCGGCTTCCCTCCGCCTCTTCCGCCTCTTCTTGAGTCAAGGAAGGAGGGTGCGTTGCGCCGCGAGGGCCCGGGGGCTTCCCTCCCTTCCTCCTCCGCGCGCCCTCCTTCCTTCAGTCAAGGAAGGAGGGCGCGAGGAGGAGGAGGCGGAGGAAAGCCCTGCCCCCGGGGAGTGCCGCGAGGAGATGGAAGGAAGCCCCGCCCCCGGGGCGCACCGTGAGGAGGAGGGAAGCCCCTTGACTCAAGGAAGGAGGGCGCGCCACGCCGCAAGAGGTTGGTTTGGGGGCGTAATTCCTAAATGTGGCCTAGGGCGCCAAAAGGGGTTAATCCGGGCTTAGTAAAGTGTCCAGAGAAGAGCGACAGGACGGGAGCACCTTGGAGGGGGGGGGGCGCGGGGGGTGCATTAGTTAGGGAAAGTTTTTTTTTTATATAAAAAAATCACATTTTAGGAAAAGGCAACACAAATTGCATAATTTAGCATAGAAAAGTGCAGTCCAAATGCATATTTAAAGAAGCGTTTTAATTAGAAGTTTCACGCAGGCTTTTACACATGGGGGGAGGTGCAAAGACAGGCGGAAAGAGGAGAAAACGAATGAGCAGGTCCGGCCCGGATTAACCCCTTTTGGCACCCTAGGCCACACTTTGGAATTACGCCCCCAAACCAACCTCTACTGCACCCCCCCACCTCCTCCTCGCGGCACCGCACGCCCTCTTTCCTTGAGTCAAGGAAGGAGGGCGCGAGGAGGCGGAGGGAAGCCCCGCCCCCGGGGCCGCTGCCGGGCATGCGCAGCAGAAGGGCGTGAGCGCCTCTGCCTCCTCCGCCATGTTCCTGGGTGCCGCGCATGCCCGACCACGGCCCCGGAGGCTCCTTCCGCCTCCTCCTCCTCGTGCCCTCCTTCCTTGACAAGAAGGTGGGGGCGATGGCGAGGAGGGGCGCCATTCCCTCCTCCCCTGCCCCCTCGCAGCGCTCTCCCCCCGCCCTCCCCCGAGAGAGAGAGAGAGTTGCGGTTTTGTTTCAACTTTTTGGTCCATGTGAACTGCGGCCCCCCTTGGCTTGCGCCCCTAGGCCACGGCCTAGGGTGGTCTTATGGGTAATCCGGGCCTGGAGCAGGTGCAGGACTGGCATGGGATGTCTACACTGTCGAATTAATCCAGTTTGACACCACTTTAACCGCCTTGGCTCAATGCTATGGGATCCTAGGAGTTGTAGTTTTGCAAAGTCTTGAGCCTTTCCTGCCAAAGTCTGGCAGTGCTTTGCCATTATTATTGTTACTACTACTACTACTATTATTAGTGTTGTTGTTGTGGTTGTTGTTGTTATCATCATTATCATCATTATTATTAACCTCCTTTTCTCTCTGGACCCCAAAGGTTTCTCAATGCATTACCTTGGGACCCAGTTCTAAAGTTAAGACGTAAGGAATTGTTGTTGCTGTTTTTGTTATTGTTGTTGTTATCGTTATTATTATAGCAAACTTTTAAGCCACTATAATGAAAGACTAAAAGATTTGGTGACTTTTAGTCCAAACAATCAAGGCACTGTTTTGATTTCTCAGTGCATTTCTTTGGGGAGCTCCTTTAAAGTTCGGACTAAAACCCAGACTCAGTTCTTGCCTCAAAGGCTTCAGAGCACAACACACTACAAAGATAGCATTATTTTGAAGTTCGGACGAAAACCTGGATTCAGTTTCAGCCCCAAAGGCTGTGGAAAATAATGCATTACAAAGGAAGCACTACTTTAAAGTACGGACTAAAACCCAGACTCAGTTTCAATCCCAAAGGCTTCAGAACACAATGCATTACTAAGACAGCAGTGTTTTACAGTTTGGACTAAAACCCAGGTTCAGTTCCAACCTCAAAGGCTTCAGAACACAATGCACTACTGAATCAGCATTATTGTAAAGTTCAGACTAAAACACAGGCTCAACTCCAACCTCAAAGACTTCCAATGCATTACTGAAACCAAAGCTTTCTCAGGCTCTTTTAAAGTTCGGACTAAATCCCGGACTCAGTTTCAACCCCAACGGCTTCAGAACACAACGCATTGCTAAGACAGTAGTATTTCAAAGTTCGGACTAAAACCCCGGACACTGTTCTAACCCCAAGGACTTCAGAACAGAATGCATTCCTAAGGCAACTATTTTAAAGTTCGGACTAAAATCCAGATGCAGTTCATGTTCAGCCGGTCTTTCTCCTGTCTCTCTGTATATTATTATTATTATTTATTATTATTATTAATTTTTTCTTTATTTTAATTTGGAGGTTTTTTTTTAATTGTAAATTTCAATAAAGATTTTTTTTTTAAAAAGAATTGTGAGTTTTCAGTTCATTTTCCTGACTTTTATTTTTGAGCTATTGCTATGAGGCGAAAGCATTTTTTTCGAGGCAAAAGGAATTGGAGTAAAAGACCGCAAAGGTGTGCAAAAAGGTCTCGGCCGATGCCCAATGGCCTCTTCATGGCTTCGGAGGCACCTTGACCTGGCTTGCCACCCTTTTTGTGAACTGCGGCAAAGAGTTAGCTGAGCAAAAGGCGCATTTGTGCCGGTCGGCAGAGCCGTTGGCTTCGCAGCCTTGCAAAAAAAACCATGAGTCACCGGGCAAAAGCAGGGCAGGAGGAAGGGAAATGCCTCTACCTAAGATGCAAGTGGAGCCACGCTGCAAAAAGGTACGGCTGGAAGGTGCCAAGAGTGTGATACTGCAGCAGAAAAGGCAAACACGATCCCTGGCAGCATCAATAGGAAAGTGTCTGGAGAAGGGTGACAGGACGGCGGCACCTGGCTCGGAAGCAGTTTGTGTCTAAAGTAGTAGACTTTGACAAGCTCTGGGCATGAGTCAATGGTGTGATGCTGCAGCAGAAAAGGCCAACGCCATCCCAGGCAGCATCAATAGGAAAGTGTTCAGAGAAGGGTGACAGGACGGCGGCACCTGGCTCGGAAGCAGTTTGTGTCTAACGTAGTAGACTTTGACAAGCTCTGGGCATGAGTCAGTGGTGTGATGCTGCAGCAGAAAAGGCCAACGCCATCCCAGGCAGCATCAATAGGAGACAGTCAGCTCAAAGCTCTGGGCATGAGTCAGTGGTGTGATGCTGCAGAGGAACGCCATCCCAGGCAGCACCTGAGAAGGGTGACAGGACTCGAAGCAGTTTGTGTCTAACGTAGTAGACTTTGACAAGCTCTGGGCATGAGTCAGTGGTGTGATGCTGCAGCAGAAAAGGCCAACGCCATCCCAGGCAGCATCAATAGGAAAGTGTTCAGAGAAGGGTGACATGATGGCGGCACCTGGCTCGGAAGCAGTTTGTGTCTAAAGTAGTAGACTTTGACAAGCTCTGGGCATGAGTCAGTGGTGTGATGCTGCAGCAGAAAAGGCCAACGCCATCCCAGGCAGCATCAATAGGAAAGTGTTCAGAGAAGGGTGACAGGACGGCGGCACCTGGCTCGGAAGCAGTTTGTGTCTAACGTAGTAGACTTTGACAAGCTCTGGGCATGAGTCAGTGGTGTGATGCTGCAGCAGAAAAGGCCAACGCCATCCCAGGCAGCATCAATAGGAAAGTGTTCAGAGAAGGGTGACATGATGGCGGCACCTGGCTCGGAAGCAGTTTGTGTCTAAAGTAGTAGACTTTGACAAGCTCTGGGCATGAGTCAGTGGTGTGATGCTGCAGCAGAAAAGGCCAACGCCATCCCAGGCAGCATCAATAGGAAAGTGTTCAGAGAAGGGTGACAGGACGGCGGCACCTGGCTCGGAAGCAGTTTGTGTCTAACGTAGTAGACTTTGACAAGCTCTGGGCATGAGTCAGTGGTGTGATGCTGCAGCAGAAAGGCCAACGCCATCCCAGGCAGCATCAATAGGAAAGTGTTCAGAGAAGGGTGACATGATGGCGGCACCTGGCTCGGAAGCAGTTTGTGTCTAACGTAGTAGACTTTGACAAGCTCTGGGCATGAGTCAATGGTGTGATGCTGCAGCAAAAAAGGCCAATGTGATCGTAGGCTGCCTCAATATGGAGTATGGTATCTGTAGCAAGGGAAGCCCCTGCATTTCCTCGTGTTTAATCAAATCCAACGCGCATCCCAATCTTCAAAACCCTGAAGTCTAAGGAAAGTATTTGCTGTAGCAAGGGAAGATGCATTTCCTCGTGTTTAATCAAAAATGCGGCCCATTGCTTCAAAACCCTGAAGTCTAGGAAAGTTTTGCTGTTGTAAACAATGGTGTTGCTGATCCCAAAGCTTCCTTTGTTGTAAACAATGGTGTTAAGATCCCAAAGCTTCCAGCGATGGAAAAGAAACCCTTGGGGGGCATCTATGTTGTATAAGGAATCCACTTTAACAGCCTTGGTTCAATGCTATGGAGTCGTGGGTAGGGTTGCCACTTTTTGATATAAGAAATAAGGGACATTTACCTAAAAATACGGGATTTTTCACAAAAATAAGGGACACTTCATAAAAACATCACCATCAAACCTTAGGTATAAATAATTTTATTAACAGAATAAGATAATGATTGAAATTCATAAAAGAAACTGACTAACCCCCTCTTAACAGTACATAGTATGTTTCTGCATGTTTTGTCATACATAAGTACTACTACTACTACTATTAATTATAATAGCTTTATAATAGCAGTACAATGCATTAGGTATGTCAAAACATGCAGAAAAAACATGTAGGGACCCAGTTTCAATTTTGGAGAAGTTCGCAATATAATAATAATAACATTACGGTAGTAATATATGATAATGATAATAGATTATAAAAATCTCTCTCTCTCTCTTGGCATTACTTCACAAACGAAGATTCTTAGGAAGGCCTAATCCCACACTTTCTACAAGCGCATTGATGACTAAAAAGGCCAATCTGAGATAGGCAAGTTCGGTTGCAGAAAGCACAGCAGAAAGTCTCCTTGGGTGATGTTGTTTCCAAGTTGCGGTTCTTTCTGCGTTGTTGTTTCTCTTCAAGACCCGTTCGGCGTGTCTTCTCAAAAGAGGCCGCAGCATCATGGAAAGTGTGTCTCCATGCCTCCCGATGTGAGGCCAGGGTGGTGATCAATCTGGCCGAGCCTGAGGTGTTGTTTCAGGGAGTCCTTGTACCTCTTTTTGGGGGTGCCTCTCTTGCACTGACCCATGGCGAGTTCACCATAGAGTAGTATCTTTGGGAGGCGGTGGTCCTCCATCCTGGAGATGTGCCCTGCCCAGCGCAGCTGTGTTCTCAATAGCATGGCCTCAATGCTGGTGATCCCTGCTTGCTCAAGGACAGCAACATTCGTCACATAGTCGGTCCAGTGTATATTTAGGATTGTGCGAAGACAGCGCTGATGTAAGCGTTCAAGGAGTCGTAGGTGTTGGCGATAGGTGACCCATGTTTCAGACCCATAGAGGAGAATAGACTGTACGATAGTTCTGTACACACTGATTTTGGTGCTTTGCCTCAGGTGCTTGTTGCTCCAGACTCTTTTGTGAAGTCTTCCAAATGCACTTTATGCCTTTGATAATCTGTGATCTCTCTCTTTATCAATCTTGGCGTCTGAAGAGATGATGCTTCCCAGGGAGGTGAACTGCTGGACGGACTTAAGCACAGATTTGCCTCTGCTGACGTGGGGGTGATGGTGTTCTTCCTGTGGTGCGGGCTGGTAGAGGACTTCTGTTTTACTCACGCTGACTTCCAGCCCAAACAGCTCTGCAGCTGTTGCAATATAATATAATATAAGAACATTATATATGGGTTATTGAAAGCCTTCGACAATACATTGAACATAATATATGATTATAATGATGATAAATCATATATGGTAATAATTATATGATAATATATGATAATTTGCAAAAATGAAACAACCTGAATGCCACAAAAATGAAACAAACTGAATGCCACTTTCCTGGGTGATCAGTACCTTGTGCTTTGGGAACATATCTGGGTATCCATTCAAATTCACATTATTATTATTATTATATTATATTTTAGCTATTATTATTATTTGCAGAAATGTAACAAATAAACAAAGAAAGTGGTGTCAAAAGTGCATTAAATTAATTCAATGGTGTAGATAAGGTACCGGCTGTTAGGAATTGTGGGAGTTGCAGTCCAAAACACCTGGAGGGCCCAAGTTTGACCGTGCCTGGCATAGGCGCGCCCCTTGTCCCAGGTGTTGTGCAACAAGGAGGCTCTGCATTGGGCTTCAGAAGGGCAAATGGAGGGAAGTCAATGGCCACAGAGGCTTCAGGGCTCGCACTGCGCAGGTCCGGTGGGCATCTATCCTGCCCTCTATATCTCTGAGCCTCGTGCAGACGCAGAAAACACCACCGCCCCTGGATTCCGGTTTCTATGCCAAGGATGGCAACAGCAACGCTATTCTGGGAGGAAGGAGTTCGGTCGGCCCGGGGCGAACAGCTGCCCGCTTGCTTTGCAGCCTTTCTTGGCCAAGGGTTTGTATGCGGTGGTGCTCACTGCTGGCCCGGCCTCGCCTCCTGCTGCCACCTGTCCTGTGAATATGGGACCTGAGCTGAAAATACGGGACATACTGTAATTTTCACAGCCAAAATACAGGACGTCCCGTATAATACGGGACAGGTGGCAACCCTAATCGTGGGGGTGTAGTTTTACAAGGCTTCCCACCTCCAGACAAGCACCCCGAGCTCAGAGGATGTGGTAGTATCTCCTTTTCTGTAGCTTTCTAAGCCAAGGCTGGATGGCCATCTGTCAGGAAGGATCAGATAGTGCCTTCCTCCCTGGCAGAAAGAAGGGGGTTGGACTGGATGACCTTTAGGGAACCTCTTTCAATCTTAAGATTCTTCTAATGCTCTTCTGTGACTCTCCGGCAGAGCCGATTTGCCAAATGACCCCTGGATAATTCACTCCTTTGGGAAGGACAAAACTCACAGGGCCTTGGTTGTCGTAGAGGGAAATGCACTGACCCGGATGCGGGAAATGCGCAGCTCCATTGGGATGGAAAAAGCGCAAGGTCAGCAGGAATGCGCTCCTGGTGCTCTTCTAGCATTAGCTCTTTGCTTCCCTGCTTTGTTCCAAAACCATACAAATTCTGCTTTGGACTTGGGACCCTCGTATTGAAAAAGCCAATTACTACTCTCCTTGCCGATTTACTCTTAATTGTCTCTTCCAAAATACAGATTTGGCGTCTCTTCTCCTCGTCCAAGCAGAACTCGTTCATTTACTGCAATATGCAGATCCCAAAGTTTGATGAGCCGTCCTTCTACTATTAAGGCTTTGGTTCCGAAACGAAGCATCTATTAGTCTTGGTATTGGGACAGAAGGTTAGGCTTAGGGTACCGGGCAAATCTAGAGAATGATTGAGGGTCAAGCAGAAAATTATCTCCAGCCAACAGTGGGAGAGATTTTAGTAATATCCACTAATGCACGACTCCATTTTATTTTGTTTTATTATTGTTTATTATTTTATTTATTTATATTTTGTTAATTATTGTCTTCTTATTGTATTATTTTATATTTTTATATGTATGTGTGTATCTGTAATATAATATAATATGTTATATTATTTTTATTTAATATAATGTTTATTATTTATTTTTATTTTAAATATCATCTTTATTGATTTTCACACACGATTAATAAACAGAAACAACACATAAAGACATCCACATAACACACTAAAGACACCTACTAACATTACCTACTACAAAACAAACAATACAACATTACAAGAGTACTTCCAACCTGCAGACCCACCTCCTGTAACACCCTATGTTGTGTTACCTGTGTGAGTTACACATCTATATTTTGTCTAACTGGTGTATTGAGACTAAGCATCCTTACATACGTGAATAATAGTAATGAAAAAAGAATCAATAAATGTCTTAAAGCTCAACTTCCGCCCACATTTCATGGTTCCCTTGTTTTAGAAACAACACCACCTTGGACCAGTCAGTTCTCTTGAGGGTATTTGTTTGTGATAATGTTTATTATTTATTTATATTATTTATTTATTTTACATTTTATTTTATTATTGTATTTGAATTGTATTCGGATTAATTTTTATATTTTTATGTTTTAAATTTTATTTAATTTTACATTTTAAATTTTATTTTATATTTCATTATTTATTGATATTGGATTAATTATTGTACTTTTCTGGTATTATTTTATTTTCCATATATATATATATATATATATATATATTTTTTTATTTAACATAATTTTTATTATTTATTTAACATGTTATTTATTTATTTAAAGTTTTATTTTACTTATTATTGTATTGTAATTGTATTTGAATTTAATATTAATATTAATTTATTTTTAATTTTTTATCTTTTATGTTTTATTTAATTGAAATTTTTCTCATTTTATATTTTCCATTTAATTTTATATTTCATTATTAATTATTGTCTTATTAATTATTGTTTTTTCTTGTATTACTTTATTTTCTATTTATATATTTGTATGTATTATTTTATTTTTATTTAATGTAATTTTTATTTTTTATATATATATATTTCATATTATTTATTTATGTATTTTGTATTTTATTTCACTTATTACTGTATTTTAATGGTATTCAATATTTAATTTAATTTAATGGTAATGTTTTTTAAAATTTCTATTTATTTATTTATTATGCTTGGGTTTATTTTTATTTTATTTTATATTTTATTATTGTATTGATTTATATGATTTATTTATTTATATTTATTTATATTATCTTATTACCAAATATATCTGCGTATTATTTGCAATTTCTCTTCTTTGGCAGTTTTTCCATACAGGGAAAGCTCATTTCCTTCTAGTAATGAAAGAAAAGTAAATAGAGGGGCATTTTAGTTATTACCACCACTAGGAGGCGCGCTTGCAAAACTATCTATGACTTTGATTGGATTTTTTGTTTATTTACTTACTAGCTTGGGGACCCGGCGGGGTTATTTGAGGAAGGCATTGTGTGCCATAGTTCGTCATTGGTGTGAGCCACAGTGCTCTAAGGAAGTAAATTAAAGTACTGCAAGTCCCATCAACCATGGACCATCCTCCCTTAAACTGCACCAGGATGTAGGGTGCACCTTGGGGGGGTCTGTGTGCCAAGTTTGGTCTTGTTCTGTCATTGTTGGGGGCCTAGTCAGGAAAATCAAGTTGAGGAAGCCTAATAATATCCCATGAGGTGAGGCCTAGTCAGGAAAATCAAGTTAAGGAAGCCTTGCTGTCAATTTTGGGCGTGGTCTGTGATTTATAGGGGCTACAGTGTTGTTTGGGAAGTGAATGAGGTAAAGGTACTGCAGATCCCATCATTCGTGGCCCAGCCTGCCCTAAACCACACCAGGTTGTGAAGTGGGCCATTGGGCCCCTGTTTGCCAAGTTTGGTCCTGATCCGTCATTGCTGTGGGCCGCAGTGGCTGACTGCCTGAGGCCTTTCATTTTCCCTCTATGTATAGGGCTGCAGTGTTGTTTGGAAAGTGAATGAGGTGAAGGTACTGCAAATACCATCATTCGTGGCCCATTCTGTCCTAAATCACACCAGGTTGTGAAGTGGGCCAATGGGCACCTGTTTGGCAAGTTTGGTCCTGATCCGTCATTGCTGTGGGCCACACCAATGGCTGACTGCCTGAGGCCTTTCCTTTTCCCTCTATGTATAGGGGCTGCAGTGTTGGTGAAGGTACTGAACATTCCATTTCCAACAGAAAAAACTGTCAACTGGCTAACTTCAACTCCAGCCATTTTCTGTCTGCCTCAGGCCCTTTTCTTCCTCTCTGTGCTGCCTAGGAGTATTGGAATGTTGGGTGGCTGGCCGGTCAGAGCCATTTATGCAAATAATCCCAGAGTGACAGCCAATCGAAACGCTGCCACATATTCCTCCCACCGCTCGGCCGCAAACACTGACTTTTATTATATACATAGATTGTTATTTTATTATCATTACCACCACTAGGAGGCGCACTTGCAAAACTATCTATGACTTTGATTGCATTTTTGTTTATTTACTTATTTTTATTTTATTATCATTACCGCCAGTAGGAGGCGCGCTTGCAAAACAATGACTTTCATTGCATTTTTTGTTTATTTACTTATTTTTATTTTAGTATCATTACCGCCAGTAGGAGGCGCACTTGCAAAACTATCTATGATTTGGATTACATTTTTTGTTTATTTACTTGTTTTTATTTTATTATCATTACCATCACTAGGAGGCACGCTTGCAAAACTATCTATGACTTTGATTGTATTTTTTGTTTATTTACTTATTTTTATTTTATTATCAATACCACTACTAGGAGGCGCGCTTGCAAAACAATGACTTTGATTTAATGTTTTGTTTATTTACTTATTTTTATTTTATTATCATTACCGCCAGTAGGAGGCACACTTGCAAAACTATCTATGACTTTGATTGCATTTTTTGTTTATTTACTTATTTTTATTTTATTGTCATTACCACCTGTGGAGATTTGACGTTAACTTGTATTTTGCTGCCACCATTAATTTATTTAGGCTTGACCATTGACTTGTAAAGAGTGGTGAGGAGACTGGCAATCCAAATGAAGTCACGAAGAGAGAGTTTTGAATTAAAACTTAAATAGTTTATTTCACACAACTGGGCACAAAGCTTGGTTTGATACTTTATATAACTCTTCCGAAGAGGCACGACTTAAAAAAGGTTACAAAGTTTAACTAGTGCTATTATTCAGCCAGAACAGCTTCTCTATATCTCAATGTATAGGCACTCTTGCCTTCTAAAGGCACCTTGCCTCTATCTTGCCCTCAGGCTTTACATAAACCGATTCCCAGCCGGCTACACTCGCAAAACTCTTTGCTGACAGGAAAACTCTAACTGCTCTCTCTGCAGTTTCAATAACGTGATTCCTACTCCTCTCCTCAGAGCAGAATCTAATCGAACCTTCTGGCTTGACAGCCAGGCACCCACTGACTCTCTCTAAGAATTCGAGCTAGCCTTCTGGTTGGCTCCGCCCACCATCACCATGGCAACACATTCCCCCAGGAGGGAACTGCCTCCATTATCACAGCCAACCCTTTGTGGTCTGTCCATAACGTGACCACTTAATATAACACAAATAACCACCTCATCACACCACCACTAGGGGGTGCGCTTGCAAAACTATCTATGACTTTGATTGCATTTTCGTTTATTTAATTATTTTTATTTTATTATCATTACCACCACTAGGAGGCACGCTTGCAAAACTATCTATGACTTTGATTGCATTTTTTGTTTATTTACTTATTTTTATTTTAGTATCATTACCACCACTAGGAGGCGCACTTGCAAAACTATCTATGACTTTGATTGCATTTTTTGTTTATTTACTTATTTTTATTTTATTATCATTACCGCCACTAGGAGGCACACTTGCAAAAGTATCTATGATTTTGATTACATTTTTTGTTTATTTACTTATTTTTATTTTATTATCATTACCACCACTAGGAGGCACACTTGCAAAACTATGATTTTGATTACATTTTTTGTTTATTTACTTATTTTTATTTTATTATCATTTCCGCCAGTAGGAGGCACACTTGCAAAACTATGATTTTGATTACATTTTTTGTTTATTTACTTATTTTTATTTTATTATCATTTCCGCCAGTAGGAGGCACACTTGCAAAACTATGATTTTGATTACATTTTTTGTTTATTTACTTATTTTTATTTTATTATCATTACCACCACTAGGAGGCACACTTGATTTTGATTACATTTTTGTTTAACTATTATCATTACCACCACTGATTTTGATTACATTTTTTGTTTATTTACTTATTTTTATTTTATTATCATTTTTGTTTATTTAGTTATTTTTATTTTATTATCATTTCCGCCAGTAGGAGGCACACTTGCAAAACTATGATTTTGATTACATTTTTTGTTTATTTACTTATTTTTATTTTATTATCATTACCGCCACTAGGAGGCACACTTGCAAAACTATCTATGATTTTGATTACATTTTTTGTTTATTTACTTATTTTTATTTTATTGGAACTTAAATTCTGTGTGAAGGTACAAGATAAGAAGGACAAAATTCTTCACGGTTTATTCAGCTTTAGATCACCAAATTTATATGATATATAATAATAATATTTTATTTATTTATTTATTTACAGTATTTATATTCCCACCCTTATCACCCTACCAGGGACTCAGGGCAGATTCTCTCTCTCGGCATTACAAAGATTCTTAGGAAGGACTAATCCCTTGCTTTCTACAAGCGCGTTGATGACTAAAAAGGCCAATCTGAGATAGGCAAGTCCGGTTGCAGAAAGCACAGCAGAAAGTCTCCTTGGGTGATGTTGTTTCCAAGTTGCGGCTCTTTCTGCGTTGTCGTTTCTCTTCGAGACCCATTTGGCATGTCTTCTCGAAAGAGGCCGCAGCATTGTGGAAAGTGCGTCTCCATGCCTCTCGATGTGAGGCCAAGGTGGACCATTTTTGGTGATCAATCTGGCCGAGCCTAAGATGTTGTTTCAGGGAGTCCTTATATCTCTTTTTTGGGGCGCCTCTCTTGCGCTGACCCGTGGCGAGTTCACCGTAGAGTAGTATCTTTGGGAGGCGGTGGTCCTCCATCCTAGAGATGTGCCCTGCCCAGCGCAGCTGTGTTCTCAATAGCATGGCCTCAACGCTGGTGATCCCTGCTTGCTCAAGGACAGCAACATTCGTCACATAGTCGGTCCAGTGTACATTTAGGATTGTGCGAAGACAGCAGTGATGAAAGCCTTCGAGGAGTTGTAGGTGTTGGCGATAGGTGACCCATGTTTCAGACCCATAGAGGAGAATAGACAGTACGATAGCTCTGTACACACTGATTTTGGTGCTTTGCCTCAGGTGCTTGTTGCTCCAGACTCTGTTGTGAAGCCTTGTACTTGGATGCTAGCTGGGATGTGTAGTTTGCTGAGGCCCAGGCGCCTGAGTACGTACAAAACTCCAAATCGCAAAACTTTGCAGGAGGATATCGAAGTGCTGCAATCGCATAGCATGAAAGAGACCTTTAGAGCTGTCATTGGAGTCAATTGGACTTTAATTAGTGCGAGCGATGGACTTGGCCCATTGATTTCCCCAGTTCTCCTTGGAGGGCCACTCCGTCACACGCCAGTCCCTTCGGCTTATTTAATGGGAAGGTTTCCTGTCATCTGCTGCCCCTTTAATGAGGGAGGAATGGGTGGCGGAAAGGACAACGAAGCCATGGGGACTGGCCGCACTGCAAGTCTTGCCCTGTATTCTTTCTTTCTTTCTTTCTTTCTTTCTTTCTTTCTTATCTTCCTCTCCTTCTCTGTTGTCAGTCTTTATTCCTCTCTCTCTATCTCTCTCTCTCTCTCTCTATATATATATATATATATATATATGTCTTGCTTTGTTTCTTTCTCTCTGTGTGAGTGTGTCTGTCTTCCTCTCTCTCTGTCCTCCTCTCTGTGTGTCTTTCTCTCTGTCTTGCTTTCTTTCACTCTGTTTCTCTCTGCGTCTTTCACTGTCTTTCTGTCTTTCTCTCTCTCTCTCTCTCTCTCTCTGTCTTTTCTTTCTTTGTTTCTTAGTCATGCTTTCTTCCTCTCTCTGTGTGTGTGTTTTTCTTTCTTTCTTAATCATGCTTTCTCTCTCTCTTCTTCTTCTTTCTTTCTTTCTTAGTCATGCTTTCTCGCTCTCTTTCTCTATCTCTTTCTGTCCTTCCTCTGCCTGCCTGCCTGCCTGCCTGCCTGCCTGCCTGCCTGCCTGCCTGCCTGCCTGCCTGCCTGCCTGCCTGCCTGCCTGCCTGCCTGCCTGCCTGCCTTCCTTCCTTCCTTCCTTCCTTCCTTCCTTCCTTCCTTCCTTCCTTCCTTCCTTCCTTCCTTCCTTCCTTCCTTCCTTCCTTCCTTCCTTCCTTCCTTGGAATATCACACACACATACACACATTCATGCAGATATATACTTGGATGCATATTTGTGTAGGAATATAACATAAATATCCATGCAATATACTTGGATGTGTGTATTTGTGTCGGAATATAACATATATATTCATGCAGATATATACTTGGATGTGTGTATACGTGTGTGTGTATGTACAGTATGTATGTAGGAATATAACAGATATTCATGCAGATATATCCTTGGATGTGTGTGTGTAGGAATATCACACACACATATTCATGCAATATACTTGGATGTGTGTGTATGTGCATGTGTGAGTGTGTAGGAATATAACATATATATTCATGCAGATATATACTTGGATGTATGTGTGTGTAGGAATATCACACACACACACATTCATGCAGATATATACTTGGATGTGTGTATACGTGTGTGTGTGTTCATTCTATGATGTAAATGCACCCAGAGAAGGCCCAAGACCTTTGAAAACTACATCTCCCAGAATGCCATGGAAGTTAAACTGCATTAACTCTGCAGTGCAGATGCATCCCTTGACAAGGCGACGAGAGCTGTGTTTTTGGGGAGATGGAGGAAAAGGACCCCAAATGCTTTCCTCTGAGGCCCTCGGGCACCATTTATGGGGCCGAACGCCGTGTTAAGTACATGCTTGGCTGGGTCCCAGGGACACGGCTAAACACGCAGCCGTGAACGCAAATAAATACCTGGGGCCATTAAAGCGGCCCGGAGAGGAGGGCCAGATTGATTGCCTTCGATTGCTTTTACCACCGTGGCAGAAGACCTGCTTACTCATGCCTTATTATTACAAAGGGCCTCTTCTCTTCTCTCTCGGCCCCTTAATAATTCATGCGCCTAATTGTGTCCAAGCGCCAACTCTCAGGCTCTTCCCGTTTACGCAGGGGCCCATCCATCTATCACACAGTCTTTTCCATTGGGTCCCACAGATCCCTTTCCTTGCATCAGAATGGAGAAGGAAAACTACAAAGCCTTTCCTGCCATCGGTTTGGAGACCTTGTTATGGAGAGGGAGAGATACCCCAACGTTTTGAGAGCTTTGGAACCATTTTAAGCCTTTGAGAGAGATAAATCCTTGCTGGTTTACTACAGATCATATCCCGGGAGATCTAGAGCGCCCATCCGTTTAGCTTGGGAGATCTAGATCTGCCAACCACCTGGCCCAGGAAAGCTAGACCTCCCTTCTATCTATCTTGAGAGATCTAGGGTTTCCATTCAAGAAGATTGGGAGATCTAGAGCCCCATTCCCATAGCTTCCAGGATCTAGAGCTCCCACCCACCTAGCTTGGGAGATCTAGAGCTCCCATCCACTTAGCTTGGGAAATCTAGAGTTCCCCTCCACCCAAAACCCAGGAGAACTAGTGCTCCCATCCACCTAGCTTGGGAGATCTAGAGCTACCATCCATTTAGCATGGGAGATCTAGAGTTCCCACCCTCTTAGCTTCAGAGATCTAGAACTCTCATCCACCCAAATCCCGGGAAATTTAGAGTGCTTATCCAAATAGCTTGGGAGATCCTACCCACAGCTTGAGAGCTCTAGATCTTTCATCCACCTATCCCAGGAGATTTAGGATTCCTATTAACCTAACCTAGAGATCTAGAGCTCCTGTCCATTTAGCTTGGGAGACGTACAGCTCCCATCCACTTAGTCTGAAAATCCAGAATTTCCATCCACCTAGAACCCAGATCCCAGCTCCCATCCACCTAACCTGGAAGATCTAGAGCTCCCATCCATTTAGCTTGGTAGATCTAGGGTTCCCATTCATTTAGCTTGGAAGAACTAGAGCTCCCATCCATCTAGCTTGTGAAGTCTGGAGCTCTCATCCACCCAAAACTCAGATCTAGTTCTGCTATCCACCTAACCTGGAAGATCTAGAACTCCCATCCAGTTAGCTTGGAAGATCTAGGGTTCCCATTCATTTAGCTTGGAAGAACTAGAGCTCCTATCCATCTAGCTTGGGAAGTCTGGAGCTCTCATCCACCCAAAACTCAGGAAATCTAGTTCTGCCATCCATCTAACCTGGGAGATCTCGAGCTCCTATCTATTTAGTGTGGGAGATCTAGTTCCCATCCACTTAGCTTGGGAGATCTAGAGCTGCCATTCATTTAGCATGGGAGATCTAGAGTTCCCACCCACTTAGCTCAACAGATCTAGAACTGCCATCCATTTAGCGTGGGAGTTCTAGTTCCCATCCACTTAGCTTGGGAGAGCTAGAGCTGCCATCCATTTAGTGTGGGAGATCTATTGTTCTCATCCTGGGAGATCTAGAGCTACCATCCATTCAGTGTAGGAGATCTAGTTCCCATCCACTTAGCTTGGGAGATCTAGAGCTGACATGCATTTAGTGTGGGAGATCTAGTTCCCATCCACCTAACCTGGGAGTTCTAGAGCTGCCATCCACTTAGCATGGGAGATCTAGTTCCCATCCACTTAGCTTGGGAGATCTAGAGCTGCCATCCATTTAGCGAGGGAGATCTAGTGTTCCCACCCACCTAGCTTGGGAGATCTAGAATGTCTCTCTACCTTGCCTGGCCAAAAACCAATGGTAACTCTGCCTGGGAGACCTGTTTTTGTTCGGCTGACCAAGGAGCTCTCCAAGGTGCTGAACCTCTTTTGAGGGCCTTGGAGAGCTCTCATGGCATCAGGACTGCCTGGACTTGGCCTGGAAAGCAGGAACGCATAGAAACATCCCCAAAACCTGCATCATTTTTGAGGACTTTCTGCACAAAACATGCACAAAGCATGGCATCCCATCCCATTTGGGGTTCTAAGGGGACCCAAATAAACTTTGTAAACAATGCCACCTCCTATTCAAACGGAGGGAGGGGGGAAAAACAGAAGGCAAGATTTCAGCCGGAACTGGCTAAGACTCGCAGCGAACAGACCCAATCTTGGCTATATTTAGGATTCAACTGCCCTGACCATAAAGGGAATGTATTTTAGGAACATTTCCTGTGGTTACTTCTCTTGTTTTCCCCCCTTTTCTTAAATAGGTGGATGTGATCTTAGAGCCACTTTGCTGAAGCTTGGCAAGCTGGCTTGAAATGATATCTTCAGACGTGTGTTGTGTGTGCTTTCTGCCATCATGGAAGAAGAAACACGGGATATCGATGCAACTGCAAATCCCATGTGGCTTACAATGCAAAAGAAGCCAGTGGCTTCTCCAAATGGCACACAGGTTCGGCCTCTTTGGCCATTGTTTCTGAAGCTCTAAGGCTGTGTTTCTCAACCTGGGGGTCGCGACCTCTGGGGGCTCACGAGGGGGTGTCAGAGGGGTCGCCAAAGACCATCAGAAAACACAGTATTTTCTGTTGGTCATGGGGGTTCTGTGTGCCAAGTTTGGCCCAATTCTATCATTGCTGGAGTTCAGAATGCTCTTTGATTGTAGGTGAACTATAAATCCCAGCAACTACAACTCCTAAATGTCAAGGTCTATTTTCCCCAAACTCCACCAGTGTTCACATTTGGGCATATTGAGTATCCCTGCCAAGTTTGGTCTAGATCTATCATTGTTTGAGTCCAAAGTGCTCTCTGGATGTAGGTGAACTACAACTCCAAAACTCAAGGTCAGTGCCCACCAAACCCTTCCAGTATTTTCTGTTGGTCATGGGAGTTTTATGTAACAAGTTTGGTTCAATTCTATCATTGGTGGGGTTCAGAATGCTCTTTGATTGTAGATGAACTATAAATCCCAGCAACTACAACTCCCAAATGACAATTGGTCATGTTGCATCAATGCGCCAAGTTTCATCCAGACCCAACATTAGTTAGGTTCAGTGCTCTCTGGATGCAGGTGAATTATAACTCCCAGATTCCCAAGGCAATCATCCGCAAACTCCGACTATATTCACAGTTGGGCATGTTGAGTCTTTGTGCCATGTTTGGTTCAGATCCGTAATTGGTGGGGTTCGAAGTGCTCTGGGTGCAGGGTAAACTACAACTCCCATGTGGGTACGTCGGTTCCGCACAAACACCTCCAGTATGTTCTGTTGGTCAACAGGGTTCTGTGTGCCATGTTTATTGAATAGAATATATATATATATATATATATATATATATATATATATATATATACACACACACACACACACACATACAAACAATCAAATTATGTATTACAATATATTATACTTTATTGAATAGAATAAGCATATATATATATAGTATAATATATTGTGATATATTATGTGTGTGCTTATTCTATTCAATAAAGTATAATATATTGTGATATATCATTTAATTGTTGTTTTCCATACACACACACATATATATGCTTATTCTATTCAGTAAAGTATAATATAATGTGATAGTTGATGACTAAAAAGGCCAATCTGAGAAAGGCAAGTTCGGTTACAGAAAGCACAGCAGAAAGTCTCCTTGTGTGATGTTGTTTCCAAGTTGCGGTTCTTTCTGCGTTGTCGTTTCTCTTCGAGACCCATTCACCGTGTCTTCTCAAAAGAGGCCACAGCATTGTGGAGAGTGTGTTTCCATGCCACCCGATGTGAGGCCAGGGTGGACCATTGTTGGTGATCAATTTGGCCGAGCCTGAGATGTTGTTTCAGGGAGTCCTTATATCTCTTTTTGGGGGCGCCTCTCTTGCACTGACCCATGGTGAGTTCACCATAGAGTAGTATCTTTGGGAGGTGGTGGTCCTCCATCCTAGAGATGTGCCCTGCCCAGCGCAGCTGTGTTCTCAATAGCATGGCCTCAATGGTGGCGATCCCAGCTTGCTCAAGGACAGCAACATTCGTCACATAGTCGGTCCAGTGTATATTTAGGATTGTGCGAAGACAGCGCTGATGGAAGCGTTCAAGGAGTCATAGGTGTTGTCGATAGGTGACCCATGTTTCAGACCCATAGATGAGAATAGACAGTACGATAGCTCTGTACACACTGCTTTTGGTGCTTTGCCTCAGGTGCTTGCTGCTCCAGACTCTTTTGTGAAGCCTTCCGAATGCACTCTATGCCCTTGCTAATCTGTGATCTATCTCTTTGTCAATCTTGGCGTCTGAAGAGATTATGCTTCCAAGGTAGGTGAACTGCTGAATGGACTTAAGCACAGATTTGCCTATGCTGACGTCGGGATGATGGTGTTCTTCCTGTGGTGCGGGCTGGTAGAGGACTTCTGTTTTCTTCAGGCTGACTTCCAGCCCAAACAGCTCTGCAGCTGTTGCAAAGCAGGATGTGAGGCGCTGCAGGGCTGCTTCTGGATGGGCAACAAGAGCAGCACCGTCAGCAAAAAGCAGCTCACGGACTAGATAGTTTAGAGTCTTCGTGCGAGCCCTCAGACGGCTTAAGTTGAACAAGCTGCCATCAGTACGATAGCATATATATATGCCGTCTTCTTCTTCGAGGTCTGCAGTAGCCCTTTGGAGCATCATGCTGAAGAAGATTGTAAATAGAGTTGGTGCAAGAACACAACCTTGTTTCACTGAATATATATGTGTGTGTGCTTAATATATTTGGAAAACAACAATCAAATGATATATTACATTATACTTTATTGAATAGAATAAGGCATATATATATATATATATATATAGAGAGAGAGAGAGAGAGAGAGAGAGAGAGTATAATATATTGTGATATATCATTTAATTGCTGTTTCCCAAATACACATACATATACATATACATGTGCTTATTCTATTCAATAAAGTATAATATATTGTGATATATCATTTAATTTTTGTTTCCTATATATATATATATTTATATATATATGCTTACTATATCTCTACATTAAGAATATATGTGCGTGTGTGCTTAATATATTTGGAAAAAAACAATCAAATGATATATCACTATATATATATATGTAAATATTATGTACTTTTATATTATATTACAATATGTAAATACTACTACTACTAACAACTGCCTTTCCAGCTTGGCGATGCCCAAGCAATCAACAGTCCTGAGGTTTGGTTTTGTTGGATTGCAGGCAGGGATGGAAACGGCCCAATTGTGGCACAATGCAATTAAAAATCTGGAGAATCGTGCCGTTTCCGTCCCTGCCTGCGTTCAGCGAAACCAAAGCCAAGGCCCTGGTAGCCTTTTTATTTTTGGATCCAGTTCTGATGGCATCCGTAAACCTGAACATTTCCCCACTGCCCTATTTTGGATGCCTGCGGTGGCTTCCTCCCAAATATTTGCAAAAGGTTTTGACCTCTCCAGCCTCGAAACAGCACTCGCGTCTTTACCAAGTCCCTCGGAAAGACCACAAGAAGACGTACGAGCACCGGGCTAATGGGACGGAGCTCTGCGTGCCGTTTTTAGCACCGAAAATACTGAGAATAACTCAAAGTCAACACTGGCTTGCCTTCTTTTCTTACTCGTACCAAACTCTGTCGGAGGTGCTTTGATTGCGCTTTTCCTGCATGGCAGAAGGGGGTTGGATTGGTTGGCCCTAGGTCAAAGGTCAAGGTTTTCCTCTGACATTAAGTTCAGTTGTGTCCAACTCTCGGGGTTGGTGCTCATCTCCATTTCTAAGCCAAAGAGCCGAAGTTGTCCATAGACACCTCCAAGGTCATGTGGCCATTGGCATGACTCCATGGAGCGCCGTTACCTTCCCGCTGCAGCGGTACCTATTGATCACATTTGCATGTTTTCAAACTGCTAGATTGACAGAAGCTGGGGCTGACAGCAGAAGCTCACCCCGCTCCCCGGATCTGAATAGTCGACCTTTCAGTCAGCAAGTTCTGCAGCTCGTCGATTTAATCTGCTGCACCACCGGCGGGGGGAGGCAGAATAATAGTAATAGTAATAGTAATAGTAATAATAAATAATCATACAGTAAGAAGCTGGGGCTGACAGCAGAAGCTCACCCCGCTCCTCAGATCTGAATCGCCAACCTTTCGGTCAGCAAGTTCTGCAGCTCAGCAATTTAATCCGCTGCACCACCGGCGGGGGGTGACAGAATAATAGTAATAGTAGTAATAATAATAATCATAGAGTAGGAAGCTGGGGCTGACAGCAGAAGCTCACCCCGCTCCCCGGATCTGAATCGCCAACCTTTTGGTCAGCAAGTTCTGCAGCTCAGCGATTTAATCCACTGCACCACCGGAGGGGGGGGGAATAATAGTAATAGTAATAATAAATAATCATAGAGTAGGAAGCTGGGGCTGACAGCAGAAGCTTACCCCGCTCTCCGGATCTGAATCGCCAACCTTTCAGTCAGCTCAGCGATGTAATCCGCTGCACCACCGGCAGGGGGAGGCAGAATAATAGTAATAGTAATAGTAATAATAAATAGTCATAGAGTCGGAAGCTGATGCTGACTGCAGAAGCTCACTCCGCTCCCCAGATCTGAATCGCCAACCTTTCGGTCAGCAAGTTCTGCAGCTCAGCGATTTAATCCACTGCAGCACTAGGGGGGGAATAATAGTAATAGTAATAGTAATAATAAATAATCATAGAGTAGGAAGCTGGGGCTGAGAGCAGAAGCTGACCCCACTCCCCGAGTTCGAACCTGCGACCTTTCAGTTGGCCCATGGGTTGCTGTTATTGTTGTTGTTGTTACCACATATACTCAAGTACAAGCCCTTTTTAAGGCTGAACCCCCCCCCCGGCTTAAACTCGAGTCAGTTATTTATTATTTTACTCTGTTGTTACTGTTATTATTACATTTATTATTTTACTTTATTTGTTATTATTACATTATTATATATACATTTTTTTACTCTTGTTGGGAAGGGAAGTTCAGTGAGGCCAGGACTTCCACAACAGCCTTCTTCCCAAGGAAAGAGAGGGATGAGACTAGGACACAGGAATGGCCGGCTAGGCCTCTCCGTCTTCTCAGGCTTTTGGGGAACAGTCGGAAGGTGACCCAGCGAAGGGGAGGAGGAGGAGGCCCAGGAGGCCTTGGAGCCGGTTCAGCTCATTATGGGAGCTGTACACAGCCGGGCCAGGCTTCGCAGCTTGTTAATGATCCGTAGACCGTCCGGCTGTTAAATCATCCCTTGCTCTGAAGGCAGCAAAGGGCAGAACCCGGAGGAAAGGAAAGTTTGTTCAGACACAATGGGAGTTTCAATAGAATAGTGTGTCTCTGGCATCTAGTCCGAATTTCAAAGGTGCTGGAAATGGTTTTGAATCTGCCTGGGGATCCAGTGGAATCTACTTCTTTAAGCTGGCCATCTGTCAGGAGGGCTTGGATGGTCCAGTCTTCTTGCCTGGTTGAATAGTGTTGGTCTGGATAGCCTTTGGGGGGAATCCCTTCCAACTTTTGGATTGAATATCTTATAACAGTTTGACATCACTTGAACTGCCACGGCTAAATGCTTTGGGATACTGGGAGTTGTAGTTTTATTAGGTCTTTTGTAGTCTTCTCTGCCCCAAAGCATTGGTGCCTCACCGAACTACAAATCCTAGTGTTCCTTAGCATAATGACATGGCAGTTAAAATGGGGAGGGCTGTTTCTGAGACTCCCAAGTGTTCACATTTGGGCATATTGAGTATCCTTGCCAAGTTTGGTCCAGATGTATCATTGTCTGAGTCCACAGTGCTCCCTGGAAGTAGGTGAACTACAACTCCCAAACTCAAGGTCAATGCTGACCAAACCCTTCCAGTATTTTCTGTTGGTCAAAGGAGTTCTGTGTGTCAAGTTTGGTTGAAGTGTATTGTTGGTGGTGTTCAGAATGCTCTTTAGTTGTAGGTGAACTATAAATCCCATTAAAATCTATTTTCCCTAAACTCCACCAGTGTTCACATTTGGGCATATTGAGTATTTGTGCCAAGTTTAGTCAAGATCTATTGTCTGAGTCCACAGTGCCCTCTGCTTGTAGGTGGACTACAACTCCCAAACTGAAGGTCAATGCTGACCAAACCCTTCAAGTATTTTCTGTTGATTGCGGGAGTTCTGTGTGCCAAGTTTGGTTGAATTGCATTGTTAGTGACGTTCAAAATGCTCTTTGATTGTAGGTGAACTATAAATCCCAGCAACTACAATTCCCAAATGTCAAGGTCTATTTCCCAGAAACTCCATTGGTGTTCACATTTGGGCATATTGAGTATTTATGCCAAGTTTAGTCCAGATCTATCATTGTCTGAGTCCACAGTGCCCTATGGTTGTAGGTGAACTACAAATCCCAAACTCAAGGTCAATTCTGACCAAACCCTTCCAGTATTTTCTGTTGGTCAAAGTAGTTCTGTGAGTCAAGTTTGGTTGAATTGCATTGCTGGTGGCGTTCAGAATGCTCTCTGATTGTAGGTGAACTATAAACCCCATCAACTACAACTTCCAAATGACAAAATCAATCCCCCTCTCGAACCCCACCAGTATTCAAATTTGGGCATATTGGATATTTGTGCCAAATTTGTTCCAGTGAATGAAAATACATCCTGCCTATCAGATATTTACATTACGATTCATAACAGGAACAGAATTACAGTTGTGAAGTAACAACGAAAATAATGTGTCAGCTCCGGCTGGTTCGTTTGTTGCCATAACGGACCATGCCGATCGCGCCATTTGATATGGACACTGTTTGGCGGGCTCCGGTCAGACCCAGCCCTTTGATCTGCCAGATACCTTCCTGGCCTTTGATATGTGGACAGGCCAGATGGTCAAGCCTCGGAAGGAGGGACCCAGCAGGGGGGAGGGCCAGGGAGGGAGTTTGAGGGACTGTTTGCGCGGGCTTCTTTAGTCTATCTTTGCTTAGCCTGGAGTAAGGAACCAATAAATGATCTATCTTCCAACCCAGCTTGGAGTGAGTTTGATTTACTGGACCCCCCTTTCCGGAGCATTACATAAAGATAGACTCACCAACTTTTACGGCCGTGAAAACCCTCCGACCAGAACCAACTTAGAAGGATGTCCTGTCCGGAGGGAATCCTCGGAAGAGCTGGCCCTGATGGACCTGGAGGAGGCCGAGGAGCCATGGGACAAGGACGAGGTGAATGCCGGGGCTGCCGGAGGCGAGCCACAGGTGGTGGTGACCGGGATGAGCGGTGAGGAGCCCCCGGATCCTCCCCAGCAGCCAAGAGGGGCTAGGCGCCACGTTGCGAATGCATCCAACCCAGAATTGCTGCGGATGGAGGTGCAGATGTTCCAGCTGTCGGAAGCGATGCAGAAGATGCAGTCCCAAATAGACCTACTGATGAGTAGACCGGAGGAGAGGCCTTGGGGGACCCCGGAACCCGTTCCCTGGGGAAGGAGCCTGAGTCGGGGCCCGGGACAGTCTGGAAGGGCCTCGGGGAGAGTGAGGTTCTCGGAGGAGTTCCACCTACCCAGAGGGTCCGCCTCTACCCCCAACCTGGGTCCGGGTGACCAGAGCCAAGAGATGACGGGGGCCCGAAGAGACCTAAAGGTAAAGTTCGACGGGGATCCCCGCCAACTGTCTTATTTTGTCACCAACGTCCAGAATTACATGCTGGACTATGGGGATCGTTCCCCCTCGGAAGCAGCCAAGGTGCGGCTGTGGGGGCCAACCTGAAAGAGGCCGCGGCCGATTGGCTGGATACAGTTAACAGACACTCGAGCGCCGCAACTGAGGCGGCTAGACACCCTGCTAGAGGCCCTGCGAGCCCTTTGGGGACCCCTTAGCAGGAGAGAAGCCAAGGCCCAACTGAGGAAGATTTACCAAGGCCAGAGGTCCGTCTCGGAATACGCTGGCTTCCGAGCCTGGCGGGAAGATCCGAGGCTGGTCAGAATCCACCATACTGAAAGTGCTTCAAGGCCGCCTAAGGCAGGACATTCTGGAATGGGCGATGCACAGGGGAAACCCGAGACCCTGGAGGATTGGATAGCCTTGGCAGGGAGAGTGGAGGTGATATGGAGCAGATGCCCCGGCGCCACCGAGATGGCGGGAGACCCATGGGATGGGCGCAGGCCCATCGGGGGAGGTCGGGGACCTGCCCGGCGACCCTCACCGAGGCCCCGGTCAGCCAGCCGGGAGAGCCAGAGAGGAAGAGAGGAGCCTGCTTCTCGTATGGACGAGAAGGTCACCGAGCAGCGGAATGCCGCAAAAAAGTCCCCTCGCCCAAGGCGGAGCGGGCGCCGGAGGTCAAACCGGCAACACCGGCCAAAACCCCTGGCCGAGGCAAGGCAGCAGCCTATGGAGCAGACGCCTGGCTTAAGGAGCACCGCGAGGACCTAACTGAGGCTAAGGGCATATGGTACTACAAGGACAAGTTATATGTCCCCAGAGCCAGAGAGCCCCGGTCCTAGCTCAAGCCCACGACTCCACCTTGTCCGCCACTTCGGCCTCACTAAAACTCTAAAGCTACTGGCCCGGCAATTCTGGTGGCCGCCATGAGAAAGGACACTAGTGACTACATAGCAGAGTGCGGCGGTGCGCACGGAACAAACCCAAGACGGGCCGGCCGACGGGGCAGCTGCCACCGGTAGCCGATCCGGCCGAACCCCGGAGCGAAATAGCGATGGACTTCATTGTCGATCTGCCACCCAGCGGCGGATACACCACCATATGGACGGTGGAGGACCTGTTCTCGAAGCAGGCCCACTTCGTCCCGCTCCGTCGGCTACCCACGGCCCCGGAGTTGGCTCGCCTCTTCACCCACCACGTCTTCCGGCTCCACGGCTGCCCTCGGCGTGTGGTGAGTGACAGAGGACCTCAATTTACGTCCAGGTTCTGGACCGGCGGCCTGGCCTGCCATCTAGACGGCGCGGCAGGCCCGGACTCTTACAAGCTGTACGCTGACAAGAAGAGGGCCCCAGCCACGTACGCGGTGGGAGACCGCGTGTTCCTTTCCACCAAGAACCTGAAGTCGACTCAGCCGTCTCGCAAGTTTGCGAACAAATTTGTAGGGCCCCTCAGCGTGGTGGAGATAATTAACCCCGTAGCGGTCAAGCTGGACCTGCCGCACACCTGGCGCAAGGTGAGCTTACTGAAAAAAGCTGTGTCCGACCGGAAGTGGTCCGCTGAGGAAGGCGCACCGATGCCTATTATGGTGGGATCCCACACCCACTTTGAGATTAAAGACATTTTGGACTCTCGGCGCCACAAGGGCCACCTTAGTTACTTAGTTAAATGGACTGCCAAAGACTTACACCCTGAGTGGGTGTTAGCTCCTCATGTTAGCGCCCCGAGATTAGTTAGGGCTTTTCATGCTGCTTTCCCGGACAAGCCGGGGCCCTGATCCCCTTTTCTTTGTTCTTTCCCTTGCAGGTCACCGTTTTGCGGAGGGTGGCGCTATGTCAGCTCCGGCTGGTTCGTTTGTTGCCATAACGGACCATGCCGATCGCGCCAATTGATATGGACACTGTTTGGCGAGGCTCCGTCAGACCCAGCCCTTTGATCTGCCAGATACCTTCCTGGCCTTTGATATGTGGACAGGCCAGATGGTCAAGCCTCGGAAGGAGGGACCCAGCAGGGGGGCGGGCCAGGGAGGGAGTTTGAGGGACTGTTTGCGCGGGCTTCTTTAGTCTATCTTTGCTTAGCCTGGAGTAAGGAACCAATAAATGATCTATCTTCCAACCCAGCTTGGAGTGAGTTTGATTTACTGGACCCCCCCTTTCCGGAGCATTACATAATGTTATGGTTGGGGGTCAGCACACCATAAGGAACTGTACTAAGGGGTCACGGCATTAGGAAGGTTGCAAAACACTGCTGTACAGTGTAGATGTCCCCGTCCCCATCCCCAGTTGTATATGGCATGAAATGCAACCAGAATTTGCAAAATTGAGAATATATGCATCATGGAAGGGAATGCCAACAGAGCTGAGAGCAGACTTTATTGCAAAGGAACCCGACCCTGACTATATATATATATAGGGGGAGTCGGACTCGAAAGTCCATCGTCATCCCTTCCAAACTGAATCCATAATCTGCTGTCAGACTGGTTGAAATACAGCTCTGCTTTCGGGATAAAAAGAGAGATGTAGAAGCCAAAGGAAGCATTTGACATCGGAGGTCAGCCCTGATGAATAAGGGACTGTGTATTGTTCCTTTTTGCCTGTTTGTGGGCCGGGGCCAAGCAGCATGACATGTTGTTTTGCAAATCCAACACCCTTTGGAGACAGCTAGTTTATAATAACTATATTATAATATAATATAATATAATATAATATAATAATATAATATAATATAATATAATATAATATAATATAATATAATATAATATAATATAATATGTGTATATATTAGGCCTGGTTAGGTTCGTCGGAAGTTCATAAAAATTGGAATGAATTTGGGTTAAATCCGCTTTCAAAGCGATTTCAAGGCGATGTAAGCAACCCGGAAGTAAATTTGCCAATTCGAAGCCATCGCCGGCATTTTCGTCAAAAAAGACCCACTTCCTGGTTCGGGAAGGAAGCAGCCTTACATTCCCTCCCCTCCCGAGGAGCTTTTACCTCATTGGCTGGAGGAGAGCAGGTGGTTGAATGCAACCAGCTGTTTGCCTCCAGCCAGAGACGGATTAACGCACTCAGCGGGGTAGGCGCTCACCGAGAGTGGCAGATCCGCAAGGGCGCACTGCCGTTGACTGTAAACCAGCACTTTGAATTGAGCCCGGAATTGGACCGGCAGCCAGTGGAGCTGACACAACAGGGTGGTGGTATGCTCCCTGTATGTAGCTCCAGTTAGTAGTCTGGCTGCCGCCCGTTGGACTAGTTGTAATTTCCGAACTGTCTTCAAAGGCAGCCCCACGTAGAACAAAGTGGTGCCTAAATTTCCTACTTGACAGATACAACTGTCTTTCGGGCTGCAAAGGTCGACAACAAGTTACACAATTTTGGTCGAGAGCTCACCCCGACCCGGGCTGGCTTCGAACTCATGACCTTTCGGTCAGTAGTGATCTTAATGCAGCTGACTCCCAGCCAGCTGTGCCACAATCCCAGTGCCATTAACGAAGCCAT
This sequence comes from Anolis apletophallus, assembly GCA_030556195.1. Taxonomy (NCBI): domain Eukaryota; kingdom Metazoa; phylum Chordata; class Lepidosauria; order Squamata; family Anolidae; genus Anolis; species Anolis apletophallus. The sequence continues at coordinate 3,508,596 of JARBWK010000013.1, read as the reverse complement.
TCCGAAATTTCGGAATTAATTCGGAAAAATTCCCCCCCAAAATTGGGAAAATTTCGGAAGTCAATTAGATTCGAAGCGCCAGCGCCCCCTACATTCGCAACGAGTTTTGAAACCCCCCCTCTTTTTTTGGATCAACCAGGCCTAGTGTATATATATATGTGTGTGTGTGTGTATACATATACAATTTATTATTATTTATAATAATCTATATCTAAAGAGCGCCAGTCACTATGAAAAAAGAAAGTATAGTTTGCCCTTATTCATGTTTTTCACCCATCCATGGATTCAATGGCCCTCTGAAGACCTCCCTCATCAGGTTGATGTGGCCCTGAGTGAACACCAGCCTGACAGCCCTGGTGTATAGTAGTCCTTCCAGTTCCTTTTGGAGCAGATGAACTACAGAGCCGCACACAGGAGCTTTCCTCAGCGGTTGGCTGCCTCTTTGGGCCTGTGGGCAACCAGGGCCGCATGCCAGCCTGACCTGTGGCCGCAACCTTGCGCTGTTGCCAGCACATTGCGGTGAAGGGGAAGCAGCCTTCGATGCCGTCTCCTCTCAATGGCTTCCTCATTGCAGGCTTTCCGCATTCATCGAGTTGCTTCCGATCTCTCGTTCCGTGCCACGGCTTTTGATATTTCCTTGGCTCGTATGATAGAAGCCCGGGAGATGTAGTTTTGCAAGGCTGTTCCCCTTTCTCTTGCCAAAGACGACTGGGGCCTCACCCAACTGTATGTCTGTACTATAGAAGGGAAGCAAGGGGGCTGTAGTCGTGCAAGGTCCTTAGTGCAAACTAGAAACTCCCAGGATTCTGTGAGCCAAGGCATCCGCATTCGAGGATGGATGCCGTTTGGCACCACTTTAACTCCCCTGACTCCACGTGACGGTGTCCTGGAAGTTGTAGTAGGGCAGGCCGAGAAGGCTAAAGGCTTTGAAAAACTACAACTCTCCAGATTCCATTAAGGCTAAAGACCCTGCAAAAGTACAGCTCCAAGGATACCATGAAGACCTTGCAAAACTACAACTCTCAGGGTACCATCAACGCTAAAGGCCTTGCAAACTGCAAATCTTCAAATGCCATGGAGGCTACAGAGCTTGCAAAATTATAACTTTGAGGATCTCATGAAGACCCTGCAAAACTGCAATTCTCCGGACCCCATGAAGGCTAAAGACCTTGCAAAACTAGAACTCTCAGATCCCATCAAGGTTAAAGACCTTGCAAAACTGCAACTCTCATGGCCCCATGAAGGCTAAAGACCTTGCAAAACTACAGCTCTCAGAATCCCATCAAGGCTAAAGACCTTGCAAAACTACAGCTCTCAGAATCCCATAAAGGCTAAAGACCTTGTAAAACTACAACTCTCCAGATGCCATGGAGGCTAAAGACCCTGCAAAACTGCAACTCTCAGGGCCCCATGAAGGCTAAAGACCTTGCAAAACTAGAACTCTCAGAATCCCATCAAGGTTAAAGACCTTGCAAAACTGCAACTCTCATGGCCCCATGAAGGCTAAAGACCTTGCAAAACTACAGCTCAGAATCCCATCAAGGCTAAAGACCTTGCAAAACTACAGCTCTCAGAATCCCATAAAGGCTAAAGACCTTGTAAAACTACAACTCTCCAGATGCCATGGAGGCTAAAGACCCTGCAAAACTGCAACTCTCAGGACCCTATGAAGGCTAAAGACCTTGCAAAACTAGAACTCTCAGAATCCCTTCAAGGCTCAAGACCTTGCAAAACTACAATTCTCAAGATCCCATGGAGGCAAAACTACAGCTCTCAGAATCTCATCAAGGCTCAAGACCTTGCAAAACTACAACTCTCAAGATCCCATGAAGACTAAATACCTTGCAAAACTACAGCTCTCAAGATCTCATCAAGGCTAGAGACCTTGCAAAACTACAGCTCTCAGAATCCCATCAAGGCTAAAGACCTTGCAAAACTGCAACTCTCTGATCCCATGAAGGCTAAAGACCTTACAAAACTACAACTCTCCAGATGCCATGGAGGCTAAAGACCCTGCAAAACTACAACTCTCAGGATCCCATCAAGGCTGAAGACCTTGCAATTTACATCCATTCTACAATGTAGATGCACCCAAAGTCTGGTGGTTTCATATAAAGGGCCCATTGCACTGGGAACAAAACTTGAAGTAACGACATGGTGTTTGGTGGTATCCACTGGTTCGAATGGGAATGCATCCCTTGCAGATAAGGGGGTCTTACAATTTAGCAAAACATTACTACTATTATTATTATTATTATTATTATTATTATTATTATTATGGTAGGCTGTGGGCACCTTGCCTGCCAGTTTGCCGAAACGGGATCCATTAAGACCCCATTGGCCGTCCTCATCTAATGCACCAAGGGCTGGAACAAACAGAAACCGGCGTAAAGCTTTTATCCATTTAGACGTCTTTAATATTTTACATTGAGAGAAATGAGGATCAATGCCTTGTTTATCCAGCAGTGGTTTATGGGGAAGCCTGGCCGCGTCTTTTTATTTTATCGCTCCAAGCAGAGGAAAAGTCTCAGAGGAACAAAGGAGCAGTATACAAAGAACGCTCTCAGTTTCCTATGGAGTAGTAGCAGCACATAATAATAACATTATTATTATTAATAATAATAATAGTCTGTCAACTGCAAAAGGCCACCTGACTTGGATCTGAACGCATCATTCAGAAATACTTCACACAGCCCAGTCTGTGTATATGTGGTGTGTGTGTGTGTATGTGTATATGTGTGTGTCTATATGTGTGTACATGTGTATATATGTGTGTTTGTGTATATATGTGGTTTTGTGCATGTGTTGTAATGTATTTGTTGTTGTTTTCTTTTGAAGTCCATTCTGCTGTGTTTTCATGAGTGATGGTCACTCGATGGCCTGATATTTATTTATTTATTTATTTATTTATTTATTTATTTATTTATTTATTTATGGCATTTTACCCCGCTCTTCTCAACCCCCGAGGGGGGATTCAGAGTGGCTTCCAAAAGGCATAATTTGATGCCTACATCACAATCGCAGTATAAAAACACAATATAAAACCCTCCAGCATTCGACACTAAAATACATTAAAATACAATTATATTCACACATCCTATGCATTCACCTATGTTAAAAACAGTGTTCCGTCCATAAAAGCATTGAGCCCTATTCACCAACTTTCCATTAAACTACTAAAGTGCTGTCCTGTGCTACTATGCGAACGCCTGGTCCCACATCCAGGCTTTCACTTTTTTCCTAAATGTCAGGAGGGATGGAATTGATCGTATGTCGCTAGGGAGTGCATTCCACAGACGGGGAGCCACCACCGAGAAGGCCCTCTCCCTCGTCCCCACCAGCCACACCTGGGAAGCCGGCGGGAGCGAGAGCAGGGCCTCCCCGGATGATCTTAAAGTACGAGGTGGGACGTAGCGGCAGATGCGTTCGGACAAGTAAGCTGGGCCAGAACCGTATAGAACTTTAAAGGTCAAAACCAGCACTTTGAATTGAGCTCAGAAGTGTATCAGCAGCCAGTGGAGCCGACACAACAGGGGGGTGGTATGCTCCCTGTATGTAGCTCCTGTTAGTAACCTGGCTGCCACCCGTTGGACTAGTTGTAATTTCCGAACTGTCTCCAAAGGCAGCCCCACGTAGAGCGCGTTGCAGTAATCTATTCGGGATGTGACCAGAGCGTGGACAACCGTAGCCAGACCAGACTTCCCAAGGTACGGGCGCAGCTGGCGCACGAGTCTTAACTGTGCAAAAGCTCCCCCAGCCACCGCTGAGACCTGTATAGGTATATTATGTCCAAATTTGGTGTCAATTTGCCCAGTAGTTTTTGAGTTATGTTAATCCCACAAACAAACATATTTATTTATTTATTTTATTTTTATTATTCAATAGTTGGATTGTAACTTTGAGACTTGAAACATGGGCTCTCTATTATTATGCCTTCCAGTGCACCGGTATCCTGTGGAACTCCCTGCCACATGACGTTTCACTTTGGCAGCCCGTTCATTGTTTTCGTGGGAAGGAAAGGACGGTGTTTTCATTTTAATGAACCGGGTTTTGCCTTGTTTGCCGAAGTTAGGGCCAAGATGGCCTCCCACGCAAGTCATTCAGCACTTAAAATGAATAATTAAAAAACCACCGCATAATAGAAATGGATCAGGGGCAGAAACCGTGGGACGGGAGCCAAATGATCCCTTTCCTTTCCAGAATAGGAGTGGCTGAGAATTTCTCTTCCTCTTGTAATGATTCAGAAGAAACAGAATTCTTTGACTATGGAGGTCGGTCTGTCTAACTAAAAAGCGCATCCCTCTTTGGCCCGTTTCCCCCTTTATCGGTCACTAGATTGGATTCCCAGCATTGTACAAATTGTATAAGGTTGAAGGTGAACTACAACTCCCATCATGCCAGGTTAACCCTGAGAAACTCCATTTGTTTGTTATATTGGGCAAGTTTGCTTTAGATGCATCATTGGTGGATCTCTGGCTGCAGGGTGAACTACAACTCCCACTATGGTGAGTCAGTCCTCTCAAACCCCTCCAGGAGGCTGAGTGAGTCATGGGGTTGTCTGTGTGCCAAGTTTAGTCCACGTCCATCATCGGTGGAGATCACAGTTTCTCTGGTTGTGGGTGAACTACAACTCCCAGAAAAGAAGGTCAGTTCCTCCCCAGACCTCTCCAGTAAATCACATTTCAACATATTGGGTATGTGTGCCAAGTTTGGTCCAGATCTATCAGTTTTTGGGATTCACAGTGCTCTTTGGATGTAGGTGAACTACAACTCCCCCAAGGCAAGGTGAATTTTCCCCAAAGACCTCCAGTACTTTTAGCTGGTCATGGTGGCTCTGTGTGCCAAGTTTGGTCCAATTCCATCTTTCGTTGAGTTCAGAGTGCGCTTTGATTGCAGGTGAACTATAAATCCCAGTACATACAATTCCAAATGTCCAGGCCAATTGTCCTCCAAATCTACCAGTATTCAAATGTGGGCTTTGAATGCCCCCCCCCCAAAAGCCTGGGCATACTTTCTCTGGAGATCCTGCATTAGGCATAAGGTTGGACTAGATGGCCTTTGGGGACCCCTCCAACTGTAGGATGCTGTAAATCAGTGTTTTTCAACCTTTTTTGAGCTGCGGCACACTTTTTTACATTTACCAAATCCTGGGGCACACCACCAACCAAAATGACACTCTAACACAGTAATGCATATAGTTAATATGTTTTTTAATGTATTTATACACTCAGTGTGAAATCTGAGCCTGTTTCGATGAACACAACATAGATATCCTGGCAGGAATGGCAGAAAGACTGAAAGTACTGAAAGGGTTTGCTTGGGAATTGACCTTGAGTTTTGGTGTTGTAGTTCACCTATATCCAGAGACAGGCATGTAGCCGGGGGGGGGGGGGGTGGGCCGCGAAAAGGCCGTAAGGGTACATTATTTAAACTGTTATGTTTATTCAAATAAAGATCTGTTAACCATGCACATTATATCCCACATTAATGGGGTTATTGGGATAACAATACAAAAGGTTTGCTAGGGTAGACCCTCTTCCACCCAGTCTCAGCCCCCTGAACCAAACTCACCCCCCCCAATCAAAATCCTGGCTACGGCCCTGTCCAGAGAGCACTCTGGACTCAAACGATGTTGGATCAGGACCAAACTCGGCATGAATACTCAATATGCCCAAATGTGAACACAGATGGGGTTTGGAAAAAATAGACCTTGACATTTGGGAGTTACAGTTTCTGGGATTTATAGCTAACACACAAACAAAGAGCATCCTGAACTCTTGCAACAATGGAATTGAACCAAACTTGGCATATTGAACTCTCATTACCAAGAGAAAGTACTGAAAGGGTTTGCTTGGGAATTGACCTTGAGTTTGGAAATTGTACAGTAGTTCACCTACACCCAGAGAGCACTCTGGACTGAAATAATGATGGATCCCACACTTGAAATGAATACTCAATATGCCCAAATGTGAACGCAGATGGAGTTCAGGGGAAATACACATTGGGAGTTGTAGTTGCTGGGATTTATAGTTCGCCTACAATCAAAGAGCATTCTGAACCCCACCAATGACAGAACCGGGCCAAACGTCCCACACAGAACCCCCAGGCGGCTCCCTTTCTGAATGGCTCTCTCCCTCTTCCACACCAGAAGGGAAGGCACTCACTCGGTCCGCGGTTGCCTGCCTTCCTTCCTTCTTTCCTGCGGTTCGAAAGAAGAAGCCGGTGGGCCTGCCTCGGACTGCGCTCCTCACTTCCGCTTCCGTTCCCCGCCCTCCCTCGATTGGAGGCTGGCTGGCTAGGGAAATGGCCAAAGGAGGCAGCGCCCCGGCCCCTTCTTCTTCGCCGCCGCTGCCCAGCCCTTCCTCCTCCTCCCCCAAGCAGCAGCAGCAGGAGTTTGGCAGGAGGGGGAAGAAAGGGGGGAAGAGAGGTTTTTCCGCGGCACACCAGGTGATCGCTCACGGCACACTTGTGCCACGGAACAACAGTTGGGAAACACTGCTGTAAATGATATCCATAAGCCTACCATTTGAAAAAGGGAGTCTAATGGAGTTTCGGGAGGTTTGTTTATTTATTCATACCCTGCTTTATCTCTCCACAAGGAGACTCAAAGCAGCTTTGTATCTGTTGTTGTTGTTTATTTGTTCAGTCGTTTTCGACTCTTCATGACCTCATGGAGACCTATGGTCTAAGCATCGAATAACTACTATCTATCTATCTATCTATCTATCTATCTATCTATCCCTCTTTCTATCTCTCACCTTCTCTCTTTCTCTGGAAGTCTTTTCGCACAAGCCAGATGGCTATCTGTCAGGAGGGCTTTGATTGTGTCTTCACACCTGGCAGAAAAGGGGCTGGATGCCTTCACTGGAATAATCTGTCGGGGTTAGACTGGATGACTCTTGTGGTCTCTTTCAACTGTTAGGATTCTACAACTCTTTCTCTGGAGGCTTTAAAGCAGAGGCTGGATGTCCATCTGTTGGGGTCGGCCTGGATGACCCTTGCGGTCTTTTTCAACTCCCCCTGAAGACGCAGGTTCGCAGCTTGGGAGTGATACTGGATTCATCGCTGAGCCTGGAACCTCAGGTCTCGGCGGTGGCCGGGAGAGCATTTGCACAGTTAAGACTCGTGCGCCAACTGCGCCCGTACCTTGGGAAGTCTGATCTGGCTACGGTCGTCCACACTCGGGTCACATCCCGAATAGATTACTGCAACGCATTCTATGTGGGGCTGCCTTTGAAGACAGTTCCGAAATTACAACTAGTCCAATGGACGGCAGCCAGATTACTTACCGCAGCTACATACAGGGAGCATACCACCCCCCTGTTGTGTCAGCTCCACTGGCTGCCTGTCCACTTCCGAGCCCAATTCAGAGTGCTGGTTTTGACCTTTAAAACTCTATACGGTTCTGGCCCAGCTTACTTGTCCGAACGCATCAGCCGCTACGTCCCACCTCGTAATCTAAGATCATCCGGGGAGGCCCTGCTCTCGCTCAAACGTGGTTGGTGGGGACAAGAGAGAGGGCCATCTCGGTGGTGGCTCCCTGTCTGTGGAATGCGCTTCCAAGCGACATACAATCAACCTCATCCCTCCTGGCATTCAGGAAAAAAGTGAAATCTTGGCTGTGGGACCAGGCGTTTGCACATTAGCACATTGCAGCACTTTAGACTGGATTTGTAATGGCAAGTTGACGGATATGGCTCAATGCTCCTGCCATGGATGAAATACTGTTTTTAACTTAAGAGAACGTGTATAATGTGTTAATGCTAATGGTATATTAATGTATTTTAATGCTGAATGTCTATAGTTTTATATTGTATTTTACTATTTTGGCATCGAATGGTGCCTTTTGTTAGGCTGCTCTGAGTCCCCCCCTCGGGGGTTGAAAAGAGCGGGGTCGACATGTTGGAAATAAATAAATAAACTTTATGATTCTACAACTCCTTCTCTGAATGCTCTTAAAGCAGAGGCTGGATGGCCATCTGTCAGGGTTGGACTGGATGACCCTTGTGGTCCATTTCAACTTTATGATTCTACAACTCTGGAGGCTTTTTAAGCTGAGGCTGGATGGCCATCTGTCGGGTTGGACTGGATGGCCCTTGTGGTCTCTTTCAACTTTGTGATTCTACAACTTCTGGGTGCTCTTACAGTTGACCCTTTCAACTTTATAGTCCGTGTTCCTATAAGTGTGTAATCCGATGCACCCACCCGTCTGTGCATCCTTTCTTTGGACCACAGCGCCTCCGTTGCCATGGCGACCCCATCATCTCCTGCATCCCGGAATGGAGAAAGAGAGTGAGAGTGAGAGAGAGAGCAAAGGAGAGTACTCTCCATCCTCCTCCTTTTGCTCTCTCCTCCTTCCCCCCAACGTAGGCACCCTCTCTTCTTCTCCTCCTTTTCCTCCACCCCTCCCTCTTTTCCCTTTCTCGGAGGGTGGGGGCTGGTGATATTTTATAGCCGTCCTAGTAGCCAATGGCATTGCAGACGGCTGAGATGCCAGAGCCCGGGCTCCGAAGGAGGCGACGCTGCTGTCTCCGAAGCTCCGAGCGGGCATCGTTTGCTTCCCACGATGCCTCTCACTGTCACGTCCAGAGGAGAAGAGACGACAAAGGGAGAAGAGCTGCCGAGTCGCAAAAAAGTTTGACCCACCAAGTTTTGAAAAAGTTTGCCTTCATGATCCAAAGAAGACATTTGGGGGATTATTGCACCTGGCACTTCTTTTCCTCCTCTCCTTGGCATCTCTTCTGCCTTGCGCCAACCTTTTGGGGCAGACCCGAAGGATGTGAGGACGGGAGAAGGTGAGCTCCGCAAAGCTGGCTCAAGAAGGAGAGGGGCACTGGCTGTCCTTTGCCAGTCCAGGTGGACTACAGTTCCTTGGCTTTCCATCTCTTGGGGACTGGGCAGGCTGCAAGTCGCATGCCCGTGGAGCCACACTGGTGTTGTTGTTGTTGTTGCCGCCGGACGCTGGTGGGCCATGGGGATTCAAGGGATGGAGCTCTGCGCCGTGGCGGTGGTCATCATCCTCTTCATCACCGTCCTCAAACAGTTTGGGATCCTGGAGCCCATGTCTATGGAAGGTAACTGCCAAACCCATCCTCCTTTCTTGTCGCACTAGTTACTTTCCTTTCTCTTGTCAACACCAGGCTCTATTAAGTAAAACAGTGCCCCAAAACCCATCCTTTTTCCCCCCAAAGTGCACCGGATACTTTCCTTCCCGTCCAACCTTTCATCCTGAAACGTCAATATTGGGCTCGCTCGCTCTCTTAAGCATTCGGTGCCATTATGTTGAGCTGCGCTTATGTTCCTTTCTGCATCAAAGCTGGGTATTGAGACTGGCATCGATCTTGGCTCGGACCAAAATGGATCCAGAGATTCATATCCTGTCCGCAAAGGCCAAAATAATAACAACAACAATAATAAGCTTTCCTGGCCACCCCCAATACCTAGGGTTCCAGGGTCAGCGATGAATCCATGATCACCCCCCAGACTGCGAATTGTGTCTTCAGGGGAGTGTGACTCCATCCAACACAAGCTGTCATCCCACACCCTGATCCGCCTCCCAACTGACCAGGAGGACCTCTTTTTTGTCTGGATTTACTCTCAACTTGCTAGCTCTCATCCAGTCCATCACTGATGGCAGGCACCGGTCATGGACTTTGGATGAAAGTATATGTGACTGTATAATTAATGTTATTGTTTTTAATCTATTACATATTTAAACACTCCTCACAGCAGCGTTTGATACGGTCGATTACGGTCTTTTGACTCACCGCCTTGCCGTGGCCGGGGTGAGGGGGACGGCTCTGAACTGGCTGTCCTCCTTCCTCCAGAACCGGACACAGCGAGTGAGGAGAGGCGAAGTGGTCTCCGGGGGTTCCCCACTAGTTTGTGGGGTTCCCCAGGGGGCTAGCCTTTCCCCTCTATTATGTAACATCTATATGCAACCACTTGCCCAGCTGGTGCGCAGCTTTGGGCTTGAGTGTCATCAGTATGCTGATGACACTCGGCTCATTCTGAGGATAGAGGGCCGCCCCTACTCCGTACCCGATTATTTCCATCTCTGCCTCGAAGCCGTTACTGGATGGCTGCAAGCCAGTACATTGAAGGTGAATCCAGCGAAGACGGAGATCCTTTGGCTAGGTCATCTGGGCAGTGGGGAACTCCAGCTTCCAACCCTGGACGGCGTGGCTTTATTCCCGTCGCCTTCAGTAAAAAGCCTTGGAGTCCATCTGGACACTCGGCTCCCCATGGAGACCCACATCTCCATGGTTAGCTGAGTTGCGTTTTTCCATCTTCGCCAGGCTCGGAAGCTGGCCCCCTACCTGTCCCGTCGCGATCTGGCCTCGGTGATCCAAGCGACGGTCATCTCAAGGTTAGACTACTGTAATGCTCTTTACATTGGCCTACCTCTGTCGGTGACCTGGAAACTTAAGCTAGTGCAGAATGCTGCAGCCCGGGTGCTCACAGGCACACATGTGGGACACCGTATTACACCTGTGTTGCAGGAACTGCACTGAATTCTGATCACTTTCAAAGTGTTAGTCTTGACTTTCAAGGCCTTGTATGCTCTGGGGCCAGTGTACCTGAAGGACCGCCTTACCCCATATTGTCCCATGAGATTACGGAGATCTGAAGACCAGGATCTTCTCTTTGTCCCGAGTGCCAAAGCCTACCGTCTCACATCGACGAGGAGAAGGGCATTCTCCATCATTGCCCCCACGCTTTGGAACTCCCTGCCGCCGGAGGTCAGGTCAGGTCACTTTGCGATCTTATGGCTTTTCGGAAAGCTTGTAAGACCTGCCTATTTCGGCAGGCTTTTGGTAACTGAGTCAGCTTAACAGTTAAGTTAATACTGTTGTTTTAATGTAATGTTTTAATATCCTATTGCTGTTGTGTTTGACTGTTTTAATGCACTATTGTTGCCTTGTTTATCTTTGAATCTGTGAGCTGCCCCGAGCCATCCGGGAGTGGCGGCCAAAAAGTCGAATAAATAAATAAATAAATAAATTGCAGCATCGAATTGTTGCCAGTGTTAGCCGCTCTGAGTCCCCCCCCCCCCCCTTGGGGGTTGAAAAGAGCGAGGTAGAAATGTTGTAAATAAATAAATAAATAAATACAACTTTATTTTTATACCTCGCCTCCATCTCCCCGAAGGGACTCAGGGCGGCTTACAAAAGGAGAACACAAAGTTAAAAACATAACACAATCAGGTAGTATTAAAACCAAACCAAATGAAAACATATCGCAATAATAACATCACATCATCAAAACAGTACCATACAAAATGATAAAAGTGCTGAGTTCAGAGGGCTCTGGGTTTCCTCGGGGAAAGTGCACAATTCAGAAAGACAGGGCTGGGAGGATAATGTCAGGATTGTAGAGAGATGTCTCGGCATTACTTCACGAACGAAGACTCTTAGGAGGGACTCATCCCACGTTTTCTACAAGCGCGTTGATGACTAAAAAGGCCAATCTGAGATAGGCAAGTCCGGTTGCAGAAAGCACAGCAGAAAGTCTCCTTGGGTGATGTTGTTTCCAAGTTGCGATTCTTTCTGCGTTGTCGTTTTTCTTCGAGACCCATTCGGCGTGTCTTCTCGAAAGAGGCCGCAACATTGTGGATAGTGCGTCTTCATGCCTCCCGATGTGAGGCCAGGGTGGACCATTGTTGGTGATCAATCTGGCCGAGCCCGAGATGTTGTTTAAGGGAGTCCTTGTATCTCTTTTTAGGGCGCCTCTCTTGCGCTGGCCCGTGGCGAGTTCACCATAGAGTAGTATCTTTGGGAGGTGGTGGTCTTCCATCCTAGAGACGTGCCCTGCCTAGCGCAGCTGTGTTCTCAATAGCATGGCCTCAATGCTGGTGACCCCTGCTTGCTCAAGGACAGCAACATTCGTCACATAGTCGGTCCAGTGTATATTTAGGATTGTGCGAAGGCAGCGCTGATTAAAGCTTTTGAGGAGTCGTAGGTGCCGGCGATAGGTGACCCAAGGGGCATGCTAAATTACATCCTCCTTTGTCCAAAGTGGTCATCTATTGCACCAGTTACTTTCCTTTCTCTCGCCCCCTTTAACATCCTTACATGACAACACCGGGCTCTCTTAAGCAAACAGTGCTCCAAAACCCACCCTCCTTTTCCTAAGGGCACCAGTTACCTTCTTTTCTTTCCAACCTTTCAGCCTTCAGTGTCAATATGGGGCTCTCTTAAGCATTTGGTGCCATCATCTTGGCATCAATCTCGGCACGAACCAAAGTGGATCCAGAGGTTCATATTTTGTCTGCAAAGGCCAACTTCCTCCTTTTCCAAAGTGGTCCTCTATTGCAGTGTTTCCCAACCAGTCTGCCGTGGCACACTAGTGTGCCGTGAGCGATCATCAGGTGTACCGTGGGAAATTGGAACCACCAATACCCTTTCTTCCCCCTCCTGCCCACAGTGCTCTCTGGGTGTAGGTGAACTACAACTTCCAAACTCAAGGTCAATTCCCAAGCAAACCCTTTCAGTACTTTCTGTTGGTAATGAGAGTTCAATATGCCAAGTTTGGTTCAATTCCATTGTTGCAAGAGTTCAGGATGCTCTTTGTTTGTGTGTTAGCTATAAATCCCAGAAACTGTAACTCCCAAATGTCAAGGTCTATTTTTCCCAAACTCCATCTGTGTTCACATTTGGGCATATTGAGTATTCATGCCAAGTTTGGTCCTGATCCAACATTGTTTGAGTCCACAGTGCTCTCTGGATATAGGTGAACTACAACACCAAAACTCAAGGTCAATGCCCACCAAACTCTTATAGTATTTTCTCTTGGTTATGGGAGTTCTGTGTGGGAAGTTTGTGCCTTTCTGCCATTCCTGCCAGGATATCTATGTTGTGTTCATCGAAACAGGTCCAGGTTTCACACTAAGTGTATAAATACATTTTAAACATATTAACTATATGTATTATTGTGTTTGAGTGTAGTACACTCCTAGTTCATGAGGCTTTGCTTTATAGCTTGCAGCTATCTTTATATTTGAACTTGGAACTTGAAAACATCAAGTAATTTATGTATATGTTTAAAGTAAAATAATTTGGGACACAAGCTGGGTGATGTTCTTGGTTGGACTCTGCCTGCATGTCGGCAGAGTACTGGATCATGACACAGAGGCTCATATTCTGTCTGCAAAGGCCCAAATCCTCCTTTTCCACAGGTTACTTTCCTTTCCTTCCAACCTTTCCTCCTTGAATGTCAATATTGGGCTATCTTAAGCAGGGGTGAGCAACCTACGGCCCACGGGCCAGATGCGGCCCAGCAGCTGATTCTGTCCAGCCCGGGAGACGGGCGTTGGGGGCAGGGCCAAGAGGAAGGGGTGCTGCTGCTGCCATCCCATCACGGGCTCTGTGGGGCCTGTGTTGGCAGATAGGCCAGAGGAGCGGTGGCTTAGGGGTGCCTGCCATCCCTGGAGGAGATCTGGGCCTGCAGCGGGAGCAGTCGCCGACCTGCGGGGGCTGATCTCCCTGGTGACCTGGAAGACTTGATTGTCTTCCGGGTCGCCAGGGCGATCAGCTGCCTCAGATCGCCGACTGCTCCCCCTGCAGGCCCGGATTGCCTCCAGGGATGGCAGGCACTCCAAAGCAGGGCGATCAGCTGGGGAACGTCTGGGGGTGAGAGCAGGCAGAAATTAACCTGCAGCGCCACCAGCGGAGCCCAAATATCTTATCGGCTTCTTTTGCCTGTAACGGCACTGATTGCTTAAAAAGTTGGAAACTTTACCAAAGCAGGCAAAACTTTACCAAAGCAGGCAAAACAAGCAAGTTCAACAGCTCAGTGGTTTAACTTGCAGCGCCACCAGCGGAGCCCAAATATCTTATCGGCTTGTTTTGCCTGCTTTGGTAAAGCTTGCAACTTTTTAAGCAATCAGTGCCGTTACATTGTGGTTGTTCATTCATTCAATCGCTTCCATTTTCCCTAGCATCATTGTCTTCTCTAAGCTTTCCTGCCTTCCCATGATGTGGCCAAAGGACTTCATCGTTGCCTCTGATATCCTTTCTTCTAACGCAGTGCTTCCCAACCTTTTTTGAGCCACGGCACATTTTTTACATTTGCAAAATCCTGAGGCACACCACCAACCAAAATGACACAAAATGACACTCTAACATAGTCATACATATAGTTAATATGTTTTTAAATGTATCTAAACCTGGGCCTGTTTCGATGAACACAACATGGATATCCTGGCAGGAATGGCAGAAAGACACAAACTTCCCACACAGAACTCCCATAACCAAGAGAAAATACTATAAGAGTTTGGTGGGCATTGACCTTGGGTTTTGGAGTTGTAGTTCACCTATATCCAGAGAGCACTGTGGACTGAAACAATGTTGGATCAGGACCAAACTTGGCATGAATACTCCATATGCCCAAATGCGAACACAGATGGAGTTTGGGGAAAATAGACCTTGACATTTGGGAGTTACAGTTTCTGGGATTTATAGTTAACACACAATCCAAGAGCATCCTGAACTCTTGCAACAATGGAATTCAACCAAACTTGGCCTATTGAACTCTCATTGCCAACAGAAATTACTGAAAGGGTTTGCTTGGGAATTGACCTTGAGTTTGGAAGTTGTAGTTCACCTACGCCCAGAGAGCACTGTGGACTCAAACAATGTCATGTTATGTTGTTGTTTGTTTTCTATCCAGAATCACCATGTTGGGAGGAGGCTCACCACTTTAAGGTCCCTAAAACAGGCATGGGAAAACCTCGGCCCTCTGGGTGCTTTGGACTCCAACTCCCACCATTCCTAACAGCCTGAGGCCCTTTCCTGCTTAAGTGTCTGAGGGGGGGAAAAGGAAAAGGGTCTGAGGCTGCTAGGAATGGTGGGAGTTGGAGTCCAAAACACCTGGAAGGTCCAAGTTTGCCCATGCCAGCTTTCGACAGAGACCTCTTCCTCCCCCTTCCCCTTCGCGCCCTTTCTTCCCCCTCCTGCCCAACACTTACTTTTTCTTCTACACTGCCGCTTCTGCCGCCATTTTGATCCGAGGGGGCAGCGTGAGCATGTTCAGGAGGGGGGAGGAAGGCGTGACCCGTGTGGGCGCTACTGCACAGACTCGCCCCAGAGCAAAAGGAGGCAAAGCGAGCAGAGCGAGGCTGGGAAGAAGGGAGCCCGAGTGGAGAAGAAAAAGTGTTCAGCAGGAGGGGGAAGAAGGGGGACTGGAGGTTCCAGTTTCCCACGGCATACCTCATGATCGCTCATGGCACACTAGTGTGCCACGGCACACTGGTTGGGAATCACTGCTCTATTTGTGGTCACCTCCAGCAGATGGATTGGGGACCACAAACGTCATCCTCACTTTCCAATAATAACATACCATATTTACTCGAATGTAGCGTTCACTTGGCCAGAATTGGGGTTCACTTTAGATTCACTTTGGCTTTGGCTCTGTACTAAGAGGGACCTTCTCTTTGAGGGACCTTACCTCTCGTTTAATTGCATTGACTCAATGCTATGCAATGCTGGATGTATAGTTTGCTGAGGCATCACCAATGGCACATGAGGCTCGAGTCAATACGGTATTATTCACCAAGGAGGAGAGTCTTGAGCCAGGGAACCCCATTGCTTCCACATGACCCTCAAGGACGGCTTCTCTCGCTTTCAAAAGCCCAGATGGGCATGAGAGGAAGAGGATGGGGGGCAGCCAGGGGGGAAGGCAACCCTTCTGCCCAAAATCCCCGCAGTGGGCATCAACAGCAGGAAGGGATGCCTCCAAGACTCAGCATCCCATCCAGCTGAGTCAGCAGCATCTTGGGCCCAGGGCTGGAGGTGCCTTCATTCCCAGCACCGCTGGCTGCTTCCCGGACCTATTTTTAAAAAACCCAAGTTGCGGCATCCGTGTCCCAGCCCCCCCCCCCCCCTCTCTCTGCCTGACCTTGCTGTGTTTTGCTTCCTTGCTCTATAATTTATCTTTGAATCATTGTAATTGCAATAAATCTACTCCCGTAAGGTTGGCGTTTGGGTACTGATAAGGTCTTGGAAGGGTAAGCCATTCGGATTCTGTGCCAGATTGGAGGCAACACAGTCCTGTTTCTACGTACGAGGGTTGAATGAAAAGTAATGCCTCCACCTTCGTTACTTGGGTTTGGATGGGAATATTTTAATAAATCATACGCAGAAATAATCCTTAGAATGTGCTCTTTAATAACCAATATTCACTTTCCCACATAATCACCAGACAATTGGATACAGTTTACCTGTCCGAACGTACAAACCACCTAGGGCCCTAAGATCATCTGGGGAGACCCTGCTCGTTGTCCCCCCATTGTCGCAATCGCGTCTGGTGGGAACAAGGGACAGGGCCTTCCCTGTGGTGGCCTCTCAACTATGAACCTCCCTCCAAACAGGCCCGGATTACCCATAAGTCCACCCTAGGCCATGGCCTAGGGGCGCAAGCCAAGGGGGGCGCAATTCACATGGACCCCAAAACCCCCGCGCAATGCAACTCACTCTCTCTCGGGGGAGGGCGGGGGGAGAGCGCTGCGAGGGGGCGGGGGAGGAGGGAATGGTACCCCCCCTCGCCATTGCCCCCCCCCCTTCTCAAGAAAGAAGGGCGCGCTGTGAAGAGGAGGAGGCGGAGGGAAGCCCCGCCCCCGAGGCCGATGCCGGCACCAGGGGCGGGGCTTCCCTTCCTTCCTCCTACTCGCGCGTGCCCTCCTTCCCTGACTCAAGGAGGGCGCACGGCGCTGCAAGGAAGAGGGGGAGGGAAGCCCCGCCCCCGAGGCCGATGCCGGCACCAGGGGCGGGGCTTCCCTTCTTCCTCCTCCTCGCACGCGCCCTCCTTCCTTGACTCAAGGAGGGCGCGTGGCGCTGCGAGGAGAAGGGGGTGCGGTAGAGGTTGGTTTGGGGGTGTAATTCCAAAATTAGATCCGCCCCCTCCCTCCTGACTTTTAGGAAGTGGGTGAAAACGTCGCTGTGCAATGAGGCCTTCACAGAATGAAGGAGGAGATCGCGAAGTGATTAAGGTCGCCAACCACTTGATACGGACCTAATATATGGATTAAGTTGGACTTGATTTTACTTTGGCGAAAGGCTTTTTAAATGTATTTATTGTATTGTATTTTATTGTAAATTTTATTGTAAATTTATGATGTTTTTAGATTTTAAATGTTAGCATGGAAGACTTGCTGTTTGCCCGTCTGAGTCCCTCCCCGAGGGGACTCAGAGTGGGTTTCCAAGTGACATAATCAATAAACAACATAAACAACATAAACATAAAAGTAACAAAACAATATAAGCATAAAAATCACAATAGCACATATATATTTAAAATTACCCTGCCTGTGAAAGGCAATTTTTAAAAGCCGCAGCAACAAGAACAACAATTTTATTTTGATGATAGTATTCCTTGCCCCAAAAGTAATGCTCACCCTGAATTAATTGCAAGGCTCCTGTATCCGAATCCGATATGTTATTGGCTGGTTACCTAAATATGTAGAGATACAATCACAACCCATTGCGAGTCAGTGGGATCCATGACTTTCCGTTTCCGACTCTTTCTGCCTATTTTGTCATGGCCTGAAGCTCCTTCTGCTGGTTTCTATCTAAAGGTGCACCTACAATGTGGAATTCATGCTCAGTGCTACGGAATCCTGGGAGTTGTAGTTTTCCAAAGTCCATAGGCTCCTCTAGATGCAAATACACTGCAGAATGAATGTGGCTTGGCACCACTTTAACTGCCATGGCTTAATGCTATGGGATCCTGGCAGTTGTAGTTTTCCAAAGTCCATAGCCTTCTCTAAGTGCATTTACACTATAGAATGAATGCAGATTGACACCAATCTAACCACTGTATCTGAAGGCTTTGGGATTCTGGAAGTTGTAGTTTGCCAAGGTCTTTCCTGCCCAAAACCGCTCAGCTACAACTCCCAGTATCCCGTAGCAGAGCCATGGTAGTTAAAGTGGTGCCAAACCGCATTCACTCTGCAGTGTATTTGCTTCTAAAGAAGGCTATGGGCATTCACATTCATTCTGTGGTGTAGATGCACCTAGAGAAGGGGATGGACTTTGGAAAACTGCAACTCCCGGGATCCCATAGTATTGTGCCGTGGCAGAGTAGATACACCATCTTTCGATGTCCTTTCCGGCCCAAGTTCCTTTGAAAAAGTCCCCGTTTTGGAAACGACTTTAAGGAATCCATGGAGCGACGATAGGGAAATTGAGGCGTCAAATGAGGCGTCACTCTCGGGTGTTTTAATTTCCGTCGGGACAAACAACAGGACTAACCAGCCCTGTCTTATGAGAGGCCAGGGAATTGGAGGCAAGGAGCATCAAAGAGCATTGGATTGCTCCCGCTGTCGCTTTGCACGCCAGAAAAATAATGTTCTCTAACGGCGGGTGAAGGTTAAAGCCTCTTTGGCGCATGAAATGGACCTCCAAAGGTGGTGCCAGGAGAGCACCTGGAGAGCGGAGCTCAAAGGCCTGCAGGAAAATCCCCATGCTAATGCAGAGAGGACCTTTCTGGGCATGCTGCGGAGAGAAAGGCACTCTGTGCATGCTCAGGAACCTTGGTCTCCTTTCATATGGGTGGAGGAAAAAAACATGGTCTTGTCGAAGGCTTTCATGGCAGGAATCACTGGGCTGCTGTGAGTTTTCCGGGCTGTCTGGCCATGTTCCAGAAGCATTAATGACATCTTCAGAGGTTCTGTTGCTAGTGAGGCAAGTGGGGTGTAGTGTGTGTGTGTGTGTGTGTGTGTGTATAGGCATTACTTCGCGAACGAAGGTTCTTAGGAAGGACTCATCCCACGCTTTCTACAGGTGCATTGATGACTAAAAAGGCCAATCTGAGATAGGCAAGTTCGGTTGCAGAAAGCACAGTAGAAAGTCTCTTTGGGTGATGTTGTTTCCAAGTTGCGGTTCTTTCTGCCTTGTCATTTCTCTTCGAGACTCGTTCGGCGTGTCTTCTTGAAAGAGGTCGCAGCATTGTGGATAGTGCATCTCCATGCCTCCCGATGCGAGGCCAGGGTGGACCATCGTTGGTGATCAATCTGGCCGAGCCTGAGATGTTGTTTCAGGGAGTCCTTATATCTCTTTTTGGGGACGCCTCTCTTGCGCTGACCCGTGGCGAGTTCACCATAGAGTAGTATCTTTGGGAGGCGGTGGTCCTCCGTCCTAGAGACGTGCCCTGCCCAGCGCAGCTGTGTTCTCAATAGCATGGCCTCAATGGTGGCAATCCCTGCTTGCTCAAGGACAGCAACATTCGTCACATAGTCGGTCCAGTGTATATTTAGGATTGTGCGAAGACAACGCTGATGAAAGTGTTCAAGGTGCCGTAGGTGTTGGCGATAGGTGTTTCAGACCCATGTTTCAGACCCATAGAGAAGAATAGACAGTACGATAGCTCTGTACATGCTGGTTTTGGTGCTTTGCCTCAGGTGTTTGTTGCTCCGGACTCTTTTGTGAAGCCTTCCAAATGCACTCTATGCCTTTGCTAATCTGTGATCTATCTCTTTATCAATCTTGGCGCCTGAAGAGATAATGCTTCCCAGGTAGGTGAACTGCTGAATGGACTTAAGCACAGATTGGCCTATGCTGACGTGGGGATGATGGTGTTCTTCCTGTGGTGCGGGCTGGTAGAGGACTTCCCTTTTCTTCAGGCTGACTTCCAGCCCAAACGTCTCTGCAGCTGTTGCCAAGCAGAATGTGAGGCGCTGCAGGGCTGCTTCTGAATGGGCGACAAAGGCAGCATCGTCTGCAAAAAGCAGCTCACGGACTAGATACTTTAGAGTCTTAATGCGAGCCCTCAGACAGCTTAAGTTGAACAAGCTGCCATCAGTACGATAGCCATATATATATATATATGGCCTGGGTAGGTTTGTTGGAATGCTCATAAAATCAGAATGAATTCGGATTAAATTCACTTTTGAAGCTGTTTCAAGGCGATGTAAGCAACCCAGAAGTGAATTTGCCATTTCGACGCTGTCGCCATCTCCATTTTCAGAAAGGAATCGGCATTAGATTCCCGCCCCTCTCGAGGTGCCTTCCTCTCATTGGCTGTTTAACCCAGTTTGGAGGCGGATGTCCTTCCCTCCGCGTCAGAACTGGGGCGACAGCTGCATCCAAACTGGGTTAAACATGCGTGTCCGCCATTAACGAAACCATGACGAAATTTCGGAATTAATTCGGAAAATTACGAACTTTCCCCGGAAAATTTTGGAAGTCATACAGATTCGAAGCGCCAGCGCCCCCTACATCCGGAACGAGTTTTGAACCTTTTTTTTGGACCAAACAGGATATATATATGTATATGTATATATATATATATATGTATATATGTATATATAAAAAAGCTTGGGGACTTGGCGGTGCCTGGGTTATTTGAGATAGGCATTGTTTGTGTTCCAAGTCCATCATCCCACAAACCACACCAAGATGTAGAATGGGTCATGGGGGCTCTGTATGCCAAGTATGATCATTCATTGGTGTGGGTCAGAAAAGTCTCAAGAAGTAAGGTAAGCTACTGCTATTCCCATCATCCATGGTCCAAACTCTTCCAAACCACACCAGGATGTAGAGTGGGTCATGGGGGTTTTGTGTGCCAAGTTCGATCTTGATCCGTCATTGGCGAAGGTCGCAGTGGTCTCAGGAAGTGTTTGAAGGTACTGCAAGTCCCATCATCCATGGTCCATCCTCTTCCAAACAGCATCAGGATGTAGACTGGGTCATGGGGCTCGGTGTGCCAAGTTTGGTCTTTATTGGTAATTGGATATTTTTGTTGTTGTTGTTCCATTTTCTGTGCAGAGATAGAGCTTGTGTGGTGTACTGACTCTAGAACACGCAACATATGATTGTCCATGTGAGAAGAAATCCATGTCTGGATTTAAATCTATGATAATTCAATGTAGCAATGCATTTGGAAAGATTAAAATAGAATAGTAAAATACATACAAAGCAACAATATAGCGTGTGTTGCTTTGACGTCCAGCAGATGGCACTGTTTTTGGGAAAAAACATATTTTACCTGTCACAGGTGTGACATCTATATAATAATACGTATGTGAAAACATAAAAACATGTGCCTATTTAAATTCTACGTTGTGTCATAATTTCAAAGCAATCAGTGAATTTTTTTGTGAGATTTAAGGTTTTGAACAAACATACATTCATATCTATCTGTGGAAGAATGTCAAGGGTGGCAAAAAGAAACCTTTTCTATTTGAAGCAATTATCAAGCTTGAATAGCATTGAGTAGCCATGAAGTTTGCAAAGTCAGTCAGTGAGGGTATCTGTGTAGAGGTAGCCTGTCCTCTGTGGTCTGGAGGCACCCTTGTTTGGGAGGCGTTCACTGACCTCCAAGCCACAGAGGACAGGCTCCCTCTAAACAGATACCCTCACTGATTGACTTTGCAAACTTCATGGTTACTGAAATGTTTATTCAAGCTTGCCTATTGCAACATTCATAGACGAGGGTTCTTTCTCCCACCCTGAACATTCTTCCACGGGTACATATACACTCCACTTGCCTCACTACCTCTATGCAGATACCCTCACTGATTGACTTTGCAAGCTTCATGGTTCCTCAATGCTATTCAAGCTTGCCTATTGCAACATTCACATTTGCTTCAAACAGACAAGGGTTCTTTCTCCCACCCTGGACATTATTCCACAAGTGTGTGTGTGTGTGTGTGTGTGTGTGTGTGTGTGTGTGTATGTGTGTGCCTCACTGCCAACAGAAATGCCCGGATTACCCATAAGGCCAAGGAGGCCATGGCCTAGGGGCGCAAGCCAATGGGGGGGGGCGCAGATCACGGACCAAAAAAAAAACCTGGTCTGCGCCCGTTTCCCTTTTTCTCATGCCCCTCCTCAATTC
This sequence comes from Anolis apletophallus, assembly GCA_030556195.1. Taxonomy (NCBI): domain Eukaryota; kingdom Metazoa; phylum Chordata; class Lepidosauria; order Squamata; family Anolidae; genus Anolis; species Anolis apletophallus. The sequence goes on along the minus strand of JARBWK010000013.1, from coordinate 3,486,765 downwards.
CTCTCCCGGAAAAGTCTCTGCTCCGTCCCCTCCGTCTCTCTCTCTCTCTCTCTCTCTCTCATGCTCTCTCTCTCTCTCTCTCTCTCTCTCTCTTCTCTCGCTCTTTCTCTCTCTCTCTCTGCTCTCTCTTGCTCTCTCTCTCTTGCACTCTCGCACTCTCTCTCTTGCACTCTCTCTCTCACACACACACACTCACTCTCTCTCTCACACGCACTCTCTCTCTTGCTCTGTGTGTGTGTGTGTGTGTCGTGCGCGCCTTTGGAGCGAGTTTGCACCCGCTGCGCTCTCCCCAAGCTTCCCGACTCCCGAGGAGACCTTCAGAGCAAAGCTGAGCTTTCCAGCTGGTGGGAATGGAGACCTTGGAGGTGGCGGGAGGTTGCCTTAAAGGGGGCGTAATTCCAAAGTGTGGCCTAGGGCACAAAAAAGTGTTAATCCGGGTGTCAGCTCCGGTAGGAGACCCAAACAAGCCACGCTCACTCCAAAGCTAGTTGAAGGAATAGTAGTTTATTGAGTCCTTAATCCAGGGCGGTCAAAGACCGAACTAAAGAAGTTCCCGCTCGTTCACCCCTTCAAACCCTCCAGGCCCAGCCCCCTGCTGGGCCACTCCCTCCCCTGGGTCAGTTGATCCGGTGTCCAGCATATCAAAGGCCAGGAAAGAGCCAGGAAAGGGCGCTCAGCATTTCAAAGGGCTTCCACAGTTCAAAGGCCTCCAGATGTTGCTCTTATCAGATGGCGCGCGGGGCCTGGGCCGTTAAGTAAACAAACGGGCCAGGCGACGCTGACACCGGGCCTGCCAACAGAACCTCTGAAGACGCCATTAGCCACAGATGCAGGCAAAACGTCAGGAAAGAATGCTGCTAGAACATTTTATTTATTTATTTATTTATTTATTTACATCATTTATATTCCGCCCTTCTCACCCCGCAGGGGACTCAGGGCGGATCACAATGCACACATACAGGCAAACATTCAATGTCCTTTGACATACAACATATAAGACAGACACAGAGGCAATTTAACACTCCAGCTTTTCTGGCCACCAGGGGGAGCTGTCGCATTCCTTCACTCCTTTTGTGTGTATTTCCTAGATATTTTATGACCTTGTAAATCAGTTAAATTAAGCCTCCCCACTCAAGTGGTAACTAAATTGACTACTTGACAGATGCAACTGTCTTTCGGGTTGCAAAGATCGACAACGAGCTACACAATTGGTCGAGCGCTCACCCCGACCTGGGCAGGCCTCGAACTCATTACCTTCTGGTCAGTAGAGATCTTATGCAACTGACTCCCAGCCAGCTGTGCCACATTCCTGGTGCCATACAGCCCGGAAAAATCACAGCAGCCCAGTGATTCCGGCCATGAAAGCCTTTGACAACACATCTTCCAACATGGTTGTTGTTGTTGTTGTTGTTGTTGTTTTCCTCTCTCAACCAAGACAAAGCTGCATCACTCTATATCCAGAGATTTCTGCTCCTGCTTTTGGATCGCAGACAAAGGAATCTTTGCTTCATTGGACAAAACAAAACAAAGCAAAATCAATCTGGATGATGTTCTCCCCCGCGACATTGCTTGAAAGGGATGGGAAGGGCGCAAGAGAGCGTGGCAGTCCAGGAAATACAGTGGCCGCATTATCTAGCACCCAAGAGGCCATAAATGTTATATAGGAACAGTGTTTTAAGAGGCAATCCTAAAACAATTTTCTGCGGTCCCTTCCAATTAGGCATCGGGTCATAAAAGACGGGAAGGGAAATGGGCTGCAATCCATGAACGCTGCTCAGGCATTCAGAGTTATACATTTGCAAACCTTTCCAATGCCACTGGACTCTCCTTGGCCCTTTGTCCTGTATGTACGAGGGTGGGTCAATAAGTCAGTGACTTTTTGAATTTCCCGCCTCTTAACTGCAAGGGCGACACTTTTCCTGTCAACAGGCATCTGTCAGTTGACTCCTGTCAAAATTTGAACAAGCTGCATCATTTAGTTTGTGTTTGACAGCCATTGATAGCAGACTACCGCGTGATTTGAGGAGAAAATGGAAAAAAGTGAATTTTGTGTGCTCATTAAGCATTATTTTTTGCGGAAAAAAACATCACTCGAACCAAGGCTAAGCGTGATAAATACGATGGGGACTCTGCACCATCAATTTCAATGGAAATGTATTAATAAACAGTACAATAATAAATGTAATAAAATAATAATAATAGAGTAAAACAATGGAAATGTAATAATAACAGTAATAATAGAGTAAAATATAAATGTAATAATAAATAAAGTAAAATAATAAATGTAATAATAATAGAGTAAAATAATAAATGTAATAATAATAGTAACAGAATACAATAATAAATAACTTCGACTCGAGTATAAGCCATGGGGGCTTTTTCACCCTTAAAAAAGGGGCTGAAAAACTAGGCTCATACTTGAGTATTCCAGAACTTTGCAAGATGGCGCAACAAGGAGATGGATCAATAGCTTTTTGGATCATGACGGTCTTTGCCCGGTTTCAAAATGGCCCTGACTCTGGCTTTCCTCCTTTGCAGACAGCAGCGATAGCGAGTTGGAGCTTTCGACCATCCGGCATCAGCCCGAAGGCCTGGACCAGTTGCAGCTTGTGACCAAATTCAGCAAGAAAGAGCTCCAGTCCCTTTACCGGGGCTTCAAGAACGTGAGTCCAAGGCCGGGGAGGGGGTACTTGCATAGACTTATGTGTTGTAACTGCTTCCTCTTTGTGGCCGAGGCGCTATTGATGTGACCACAAATGGCGCTGGAGAATGACTCCGTTAGAATGAGAGCATTGCAGGGTCGGAAGGGGTCCCAAAGATCATCCGGTACAACCCCAACTGTCCCAAACAGTCTACCCTGTGATGATGAACTGAATTAACAAAGGATCCATTAAAACCCCAGTTTGGGATTAATTTTTTTTTAAAAAACTCCTTCAGATGCATTAATGTGCCCAGAAGGGAGTGCCAAAATTTCCCTCTCCATTCAGCCTTTGCTGAATGGCATGAAAGCGTCAGCCTTAAAGCGGAGAGTGTTGATCCATCGATCGACTCGAGGCCGCAATACCAGGAAATGGACTGCCGTGAATTAGGGGACACTTTGGGACGGGTTATTTTGGCTGGGTGGAAGACTGTGTTCCTCAAACTTGGGGTCATGAGGGGGTGTCAGAGGGGTCGCCAAAGACTATCAGAAACACAGGATTTTCTGTTGGTCAGAGGGAAGAGCAGGCATGCTCAGTGCATGGCAGCGTGGTGCGCATGTGCAGGCGAGGGAGAGCATGTGAGGCTGGAGGGAGGTTCACGGCAGAGCATCCTTTCAAGGTATGGGGGTTCTGTGTGGAAAGTTTGGCCCAATTCTAACGTTGGTGGGGTTCAGAATGCTCTTTGATTATAGGCAAACTATAAATCCCAGCAACTACAATTCCCAAATATCAAAGTATATTTTTCCTAAACTCCACCAGTGTTCACATTTGGGCATATGGAGTATTCGTGCCAATTTTGGTCCAGATCCATCACTGTTTGAGTCCACATTGCTCTCTGGATGTGTGAACTACAACTCCCAAACTCAAGGTCAATGCCCACCAAACCCTTCTGGTATTTTCCGTTCATCATGGGAGTTCTGTGTGCCAAGATTGGTTCAATTCCATCATTGGTAGAGTTCAGAATACTCTTTGATTGTAGGTGAACTATAAATCCCAGCAACTATAACTCTCAAATATCAAAATCTATTTTCCCTAAACTCCACCAGTGTTCACATTTGGGCATATGGAGTATTCGTGCCAAGTTTGCTCCAGATCCATCACTGTTTGAGTCCACAGTGCTCTCTGGATGTAGGTGAACTACAACTCCCAAACTCAAGGTCAACGCCCACCAAACCCTTCTGGTATTTTCCGTTGGTCATGGGAGTTCTGTGTGCCAAGATTGGTTCAAATCCATCATTGGTGGGGTTCAGGGTGCTCTTTGATTGTAGGCGAACTATAAATCCCAGCAACTACAACTCCCAAATATCAAAATCTATTTTCCCCAAACTCCACCAGTGTTCACATTTGGGCATATGGAGTATTCGTGCCAAGTTTGGTCCAGATCCATCACTGATAGAGTCCACAGTGCTCTCTGGATGAAGGAGAACTACAACTCCCAAACAGATCCTGCCTATCCGATATTTACATGACAATTCATAACAGTAGCAAAATTACAGTTCTGAAGTAGGGTCACCACAACATGAGGAACTGTATTAAGGGGTCATGGCATTAGGAAGGTTGAGAAGCACTGCTCTATGCAGATACTCTCACTGATCGACTTTGCAAACATCATGGCTACTCAAGTCCTAATTCAGGCTTGCCTATTGCAACATTCACACTTGCTTCACACAGACAAGGGTGGCACAGCGGGTTAAACCGCTGAGCTGCTGAACTTGTTCACCGCAAGGTCGCAGGTTCGAATCTGGGTAGTGGTGTGAGCTCCCGCTGTCAGCCCCAACTTCTGCCAGCCTAGCAGTTCAAAAACATGCAAATGTGAGTAGATCAATAGGTACCGCTCCGCAGAGGCGGCCCAAGGTAATTTTACATGGTAGGTGAAAATTATTTTGCCCCCCCCCCCAAAAAAACAAATCTGGAGCAGGCGCGGAGGCGGAGTTTCCAGCAGGCGTGGAGGCGGAGTTTCCAGCCGGCGCGGAGGCGGAGTTTTCAGCTGGCGATGGTGCGCCCCTGCGGATCTGCCACTCTCGGCGGGCGCCTACTCCGCTAAGTGCGTTAATCTTCCCCTTCTGCTTCGGCAGGAAGGTAATGATGCTCCATGCAGTCATGCCGGCCACATGACCTTGGAGGTGTCTACGGACAACGCCGGCTCTTCAGTCTGGAAATGGAGATGAGCACCAACCCCCAGTCGGACACACACACACTTCACTTGCCTCACTTCCAACAGACCTCTGAAGATGCCATTAGCCATAGATGCCGGTGACATGTCAAGAGAGAATGCTGGTGGAAGACGCTGGCCACACAGCCCAAAAGACTCAGAGCAAGCCAAAAACTGGTGTCTTTGGCGCATGAAATGCGCTTCCTTGGGGTACCAAAAGTGCTAGGAGATCAGCTTGAGTGCAGCTTCAAATGCTGAAATAGCAAGTGTTTCTATCTCGGTGCTGCAGAGAGAAAGGCACTCTGCATATGCTCAGGAACCTTGCTCTCGTTTCACATGTTACACGGATGGGCCACAGCATTGGAAGCCAGGGCTGAGCGGTGGTGTTTCATTTGCAGAGGGAAGAGAAAGGTGGGAGGATGCACCGAAATGGGTGTGTTTTGGCACCGCTTTGGGGGTCACCACAACATGAGGAACTGCATTACGGGGTCGCGGCATTAGGAAGGTTGCGAACCATTGAGGGTCCAATAGACGGCCATCCGTTGGGAGGGCTTTGCTTGTCCCTTCCTTTATGGCAGGAAAGGGTTGGGCTGGATGACCTCTGGGGTCATTGTCCCTTCCCTGATTCCCTAGCATTCAGCCCAAGTGGCATCAAACTGGTGTAAATCTATAGTGAGGATGCACGCTGAGAAGATATTTTTCAAAGACTGCCAATACCCGGCAACCTCTGAAGTTTGTTTACTGGCCCTCCGCCTTTACATTGAGCAGAAATTTAGCCGACGGGCGCTTTCCCTGTCGCCTTATAAATAAATAAGTACTGCCTCTTGCCCGGAAAAGTTGTCTCCGCCTGGGAGTTTTTTAAAGGCACAAGAGGAAGGCGAAAGCAACACAAAAGTGGAAATCCCTCAATTGGAAGCAGAAGATAAATAGATACATTTGCATTTTACTGTGTTGTATTGTATTTTAGAAGGGCTTGGCCTCATGTTAGCCACCCTGAGTCTCCATTGGGGAGATGGTGGCGGGGTATAAATAAAGATGATGATGATGATTATTATTATTATTAGCTTGGGGACCCGACGGTGCCCGGGTTCTTTGAGGAAGGCATTGTGTGCCAAGGTTGGTTCCTATTAGATGTGTATGTGGCTTGCAGTGGTCTCAGGAACTGAGTGAAGGTACTGCAAGTCCCATTAGCCATGGTCCATCCCCCTCCAAACAGCACCAGGGTGTAGAGTGGGTCATGGGGGCTCTGTGTGTCACATTTGGTCTTGATCATTCTTTGGATGAGGGTTGCAGTGGTCTCGGAAGGTGAGTGAAGGTATTTCAAGTCCCATCATCGGTGGTCTGTCCTCCTTGAAACAGCACCAGGATGTAGAGTGGGTCAAGGGGGCTCTGTGTGCTAATTTTGGTCTGTATTGGTCATTGGGTGAGGGTTGCATTGTGAAGTGGGCCATTGGGCCCCTGTGTGCCAAGTTTGGTCCTGATCCATCACTGCTGTGGGCTGCAGTGTCTGACTGCTTGAGGCCTTTTCTTTACCCCCTGAATCACCTTAGAATGTTGGAATGTGGATGGCCAATCAGAGTCCTTTATGCAAAAACCATTTCAGTGGCAACCAATCCCCTCTGTCTGGGGCCGTAGAATGTTGGAGTTATGAGGCTGGCCAATCAGAGTCCTTTATGCAAAGAATCCCATAGTGGCAATCTATCAAAACGCTGTCACATATTCCTTGGCACCTCCGCACCTCCCAGAAAATGAACATTCCATTTCCAACGGAAAAACCTGTCATTTGGCTAACTCAAGCATTCAGTTACATTCTGTTTTGCTGGCCAATCAGAGTCCTTTATGCAAAATTTCTCTCAGTGGCAACCAATGCCCTCTGTCTGGTGCCTTAGAGTGTTGGAGTTCTGAGGCTGGCCAATCAGTGTCCTTTATGCAAATAATCCCACAGTGGCAGCCAATCGAAACACTGGCACATATTCCTCCTTCCACACAACTGCAAACACTGACTTTTATTATATAGATCAGTGGTTCTCAACCTGACTTTTCCGAGCCAGTTTATTGCTAGGGTTTCTGGGAGTTGGAGATGACCCCCAGGTGATGATATAGATGATGATGATGATGATTATTATTATTATTATTATTATGGTGAGAATAAGATCAGCAACTATTTCTTGGGTGCATCTGCACTGTAGAATGAATGCCATTTGTCTTCACCAAGGGCCGGCCCTGCTTAGCTTCCAAGATCGGACCAGGTTTAGTACCTTCAGGAAACTTTGTCCCAAAATAAATAGATATCCAGGAGTTGGCCACAGGTGTGTGTTTGCCGCTTGCTCTTCCCTGGCGTGACCGACTTGTGCTTTGCTTTGGCAGGAATGTCCCAGCGGCTTGGTCGACGAGGAGACCTTCAAGCTGATCTATGCCCAGTACTTCCCCCAAGGAGGTGAGTCTTGGAGCAGAGGGCACAAGAAGGGCTATGGCAGCCATTGGCCTAGGAAGGGCCTTTGGAGCTGGCATAGAAATTGGTTTAGTGTCCATGGGCCTGGGAAGGTCATTCAGGATTGGCACCGCAATTGGCATTGTGCCCATTAGCCCGGTAAGGTCATTTGGTTTTGCCCCTCCCACCTTTCTTGCATGGTTCAAAACTGCTTCGGAAGGCAAAATTCGGAAGTTTTTTTTTTAACGACTTTTAGGCTTTTCCAAACGAATTTATCCAACCCTAATCCTCGCAGCTCTTTGTAAGTCAGGATGAGCTTGGACTGACCCTTGGTAGAGCAAGGTCATTGTATTGGGCAGCAAAGGATAGCCAAGGAGGTTGCTGGGCAAAGAGGAAATGGCCCTAGTAGCCTTTGTTTTGATGCTTTTTGCAGATGCCACCATGTACGCCCACTTCCTCTTCAACGCTTTCGACGTCGACCGGAATGGAGCCATCCGTTTCGAGGTAAAGGTCGTAGATTCCCATTTCTTCAACTGTGTCTGGTAATAATCTTCTATATACGTGGCAGAAAGCCTCCAGTCTCCACAAACAGGCGATAGTTCCAAGTGCTGAGAAGCCTCCATTGACATTACAGGCTATAGCAAACACCATGAACATGGAGTCCAAATGCTGCCCGTGCCCTCCCCAAACACTCCAGCCCACCACCCAAGGAATGCTTTCATTTGGGGAGAATTTCACAGATCTGGACCACACTTGGCACACAAACCCAACATGGCCAACTGTAAATACTGGCTGGGTTTGGGGGTGACTGCCCTGGGAATCTGAGAGTTGTAGTTCACCCTTATCCAGAGAGCACTGACCCAGCTGACCATGGATCTGGACCACACTTGGCACACAAACCCAACATGGCCAACTGTAAATACTGGCTGGGTTTGGGGGTGACTGCCCTGGGAATCTGAGAGTTGTAGTTCACCCTTATCCAGAGAGCGCTGAAACCAGCTGACCATGGATCTGGACCACACTTTACACACAAACCCAACATGGCCAACTGTAAATAATGGCTGGGTTTGGGGATGACTACTCTGGGAATCTGGGAGTTGTAGTTCACCCTTATCCAGAGAGCGCTGAAACCAGCTGACCACAGATCTGGACCACACTTGGCACACAAACCCAACATGGCCAACTGTAAATACTGGCTGGGTTTGGGGGTGATTGCCCTAGGAATCTGGGAGTTGTAGTTCACTGTTATCCAGAGAGCAGTGAACCCAGCCAACGCCAAATCTGGATCAAACTTGGCACACAGACCCAACATGGCCAACTGTAAATACTGGCTGGGTTTGGGGGTGACTGACCCACGATCCTGGGAATTGGAGTTCACCCACATCGTTATGTATATAAAAAATGAAATCACATTCTGGCGTTTTCCTAATAAATAGTGTTACTAATTAACTAAATGATATTACCTATCACCCCAAAACAAACAATGCCTTTCTCAAATAGCCCAGGCACCACCAGGTACCCAAGCTAGTAATACTAATAATAATACTAGTAATACTACTAATAATACTAATACTATTACTACTATTACTAATAATAATAACAACAACAATTTGAAGAGGGCAGGCAAAGAATGGGCACCAATCTCAGTCTCCAGGAAATACCTGCTTGGGTTGGGCTCTTGGGTGACGTCTCATGCTTCACATCCCGCTCGGAGAGACCTAGTTTTTTGAGTGTCCTTCCTTCCCTTTTGCAGGATTTTGTGGTGGGCCTCTCCATCCTTCTGCGAGGGACGGTGCATGAGAAACTCAGCTGGGCCTTCAATCTCTATGACATCAACAAGGACGGATACATCACCAAGGAGGTACATGCATTTGAGACCTGGGTTCGAAGCCTGGCTCAGCCATGGATATCCACTCTTATCACCCAGAAAGCCACCTGGGGATGATGGGAATTGCAATTACAAAACAGTTAAGGAGTCACAGGTTTTGTAATCCAGCTGGAAATACTATTCCAAGCATTGTGGCGTCGCAACTCCAGAGGTTCTTGGTAGACACTGATTACCTTGATCCGGCACAGTCTGGCTTTAGACCGGGACATGATACTGAAACAGCCTTGGTCGCCTTGGTAGATGATCTACGCCGGGAGCTCAACAGGGGGAGTGTGTCCCTGTTGGTTCTGCTGGACCTCATAGCAGCTTTCGATACCGTTGACCACGATATCCTTCTGGGTCGCCTTGCAGAAATGGGGCTTGGGGGTACTGCTCTGCAGTGGCTCCAATCCTTCCTGGAGGGTCGTACCCAGAAGGTGTTATTGGGTGACACCTGTTGGGCTCCACAACCGTTGTCTTGTGGAGTCCCTACAGGTTCAGTACTGTCCCCGATGTTATTTAACATCTACATGAAACCGCTGGAAGAGATCATCTGGCATTTCGGAGTAAGGTGTTACCTGTATGCAGATGACGTCCAGATCTGTCACTCCTTCCCACCTGTCACCAAGGAGGCTGTCCAGACCTTGAACCGGTGCTTGGCTGCTGTGTCGGACTGGATGAGGGCTAGCAAATTGAAACTTAATCCAGACAAGACAGAGGTCCTCCTGGTCAGTCGAAAGGCCAAACAGGGCATAGGGTTACAGCCTGTGTTGGAAGGGGTTACACTCCCCCTGAAGACGCAGGTTCGCAGCTTGGGAGTGGTCCTGGATTCATCGCTGAGCGCTCTGGTCACATCCCGAATAGATTACTGCAACGCACTCTACGTGGGGCTGCCTTTGAAGACAGTTCGTAAATTGCAGCTAGTCCAATGGGCGGTAGCCAGATTACTAACCGGAGCAACATACAGGGAGCATATTACTCCCCTGTAGTATCAGCTCCACTGGCTGCCTGTCCAATTCCGAGCTCAATTCAAAGTGCTGGTTTTGACCTTTAAAGCTCTATACAGTTCTGGCCCAGCTTACTTGTCTGAACACATCTGTCGCTACATCCCACCTCGTAATTTAAGATCATCCGGGGAGGCTCTGCTCTCGCTCCCGCCAACTTCAAATGCGGTAGGTGGGGAGAGAGAGGGCCTTCTTGGTGGTGGCTCCCCGCCTGTGGAACGCGCTTCCAAGCGACATACGGTCAACCCCATCACTTCTGGCATTCAGGAAAAAAGTGAAATCGTGGCTCTGGGACCAGGCGTTGGCACATTAGCACAATGCAGCACTTTGGATTGGAATTGGTAGGTTGATGGTTATGGCTCAATGCTTATGTGGTGGACGGAACTCTGTTTTTAACTTAAGTGAATGTGTATGATGTGTTAAGGCTAACTGTATTTTAATGCTGAATGTCTATGGTTTTACATTATATTTATATTGTGTATCGGCATCGAATTGTTGCCTTATGTCAGGCCGCTCAGAGTCCTCCCTCGGGGGTTGAGAAGAGCGGGGTAGAAATTATGTAAATAAATAAATAAATTGTACCAAAGAGTCTCTGGTTGTTGTTGTCCCAAAGATGGACTTTCCCAAGCATCAGGAGGCACACATCTTGGAAGTTCTAGCTTGGGGAGGCATCAGTAGGAGGCTAAAGACCTTGTGGAACTGCAACTCCCAGGATTCCATATAGCAGTGAACCGGGGATCAAACTGCATTAATTCAACATTGAGGATGCACTCTTTATCTTACCACAAACACAAAGCCACATACAGCATGAGAAAGGGATAGGTGTGGGCATCAGGCTTTTTGACGGCTAGTGTAGCGAGATCATCATGTCAAAACTCCCCCTTCCGAACACCATTGGACTCTAATTCCCATCATGCTCTACTTTTCTCCCAGGAGATGTTGGCCATCATGAAGTCCATCTATGACATGATGGGACGCTACACCTATCCGATCTTAAGAGATGATGCTCCGTTTGAACACGTGGAGAAGTTCTTCCAGGTATGAAAAGGAGAGACGGGGAGGCCATTGAGGCAGGACGATGGGTCTCAATGTAACGGGTCTCAATGGAACACCTGTCATTATGGCGACATATCAACAATCCATCCCGAAAGAGAGGGGGAAAGGCAGAGGTCATGTGCAGGATCCCAGAATTGGAAGGGGTCTCCAGAGGTCATCTAGTCCACTCCACGCAAGATGCCAGAAATGGGAGGTGTCCCTAAAGGCCATCTAGTCCGTTCCATGCAGGATCCCAGAATTGAAAGGGGTCTCGAGAGGTCATGTAGCCCACTCGGTGCAGGATGCCAGAAATGGGAGGTGTCCCTAGACTCCTAGAGGCCATCTAGTCCGTTCCATGCAGGATCCCAGAATTGGAAGGGGTCTCAAGAGGTCATGTAGCCCACTCCGTGCAGGATGCCAGAAATGGGAGGTGTCCCTAGAGGCCATCTAGTCCATTCCATGCAAGATCTATAGATTCAAAGGGGTTCCAAGAGGTCATCTAGTCCATTCATGCAAGATGCCAGAATTGGGAGGTGTCCCCAGAGGTCATCTAGTCAATTCCATGCAGGATCCCAGAATTGGAAGGGGTCTCCAAAGGTCATTTAGTCCACTCCGTGCAGGATGCCAGAAATGGGAAGTGTCCCTAGAGTCTAAATCACAGAGTAATGGGTTAACAAGTATAAACACACAGAGTCAAAAGACTTCGATATAAAAATATCTATTCCATATCTATATGAAGCACAACACTAGGGTATACATATATATCAGGTAATACACAGAACATGCCATACACATAGATCGTATCAGGGAGGCGCCAATACAAAACGGATAAACATCCGCAAGATAGTAAATCATACAGTAGTAATAACCGTGTTCCCCCTGAAAAACAATAAGGCAGTCCGAAATTAAAGGGATAGACTCCCTAGTGCTGTGAAGTCCAAACAGCGGATGATAAAAGGACCCAGGAGACTGTAATGTGCTCCCAATAGTTAGATTCAAAAGTTGGCCGACGGGCTGGCGATGCCAAACTTTTCGGGGCCCACTCCCGTTTCGCCCCGGGCGGGCTTTCTCAAGGCCATCAATAGGTTTTCCGTAGTCCAAATATCTGGGAAAAGTCATATATAAACATAATGCAATCTTTATCTAGTCTAACACAAAACCCAAAGTCAAATATACAATCAAGGCATACATACCAATCACGGAAGCGTTCAGGCTTAACCTTACCGCATCGGTAAGGTGACCATAAAGGTAAGAAAGGAAAGGATCAGGAGAGTATTATAAGGTAAATCAGGTGAGACACTAGGTAATTAATGATTGAACGCTAATTACCTCGTTTAACCCATTCGGAATCTCTGAATTTAACCAGAGAATCCAGAGTCTTTCAAGTTTACATAGGGCTTTAAAGGGGTCAGTATGTGAGCGGGGTTCTATTTTATCAAGCACTCTAATGCGCAATGAATCTGGATGATGTTTATGGTGGAGGCAGTGCATGTACAGCGGTAAATCAATGTTCCCCGTATTGATTCTACTTCTGTGTTCAATAAAACGTTGGCGTAACGGTCTAGTGGTCATTCCAACATAGACTTGTGGGCAGGAACAATTGATGGCGTACGTGACGTACGAACTCGCACAGGTGGCAAAGCAGCGTGCATTTCTAAACTTTTATCCAAGGACGGACTCATTATGGTTGTATCAGTGCAGATATTTTTACAAATTGAGCACCGTCCACACATCTTAGTGCCCTTACTAAGGTTGCTAATAGTGTGTACATAAGCATGATTCGAATGGGTCAAAGTGTCACCTAAGTTACGTGTACGCTTATAAGCTATAAGAGGTGGATGTTCTAACCCTTTGATGTGGGAGATAATAGGCCAGTATGTTCGCATTAGTTTAATAATAGAATTCGAATGAGGTGTAAGCGTTAAAGGCCACACCAAATTGTTCGACTGTTCTTTAGGTCTACACATGAGTAGGCTATTCCTATCCGAATGCCTAGCTTTGATAAGTGCTTTAGAGACTATGCATTCTGGGTATCCTCTTTGGAGGAACTCCGTTTTCATAGTCCTAGCTTCCCTCTCAAAATCATAGGTGAAAGAGGAGTTGCGTTTGAGTCTTGAAAATTGTGTATAAGGTAAATTAAACTTCAGCGGATGTGAATGGAAACTGTTAAAGTGTAGGTAGTTCCTTCACATTAGCAATCAAATATTCATACACTACAGCTCTTAATTCTGGCAGCGGTATGCAGGTGTATAAAGATACAATATCCAGATTGCTAATGTGAAGGAACTAGAGATGGTGGGTTTACTTATACAAATCCTTGATATTATCTTGGATTATAACTATTTCGCATTTGAGAAGGATATCTATTTACAAATTTCCGGGGTCAGCATGGGCCAAGCGGCCTCTCCCTCGTTAGCTATTCTGTATATGGCACACCTGGAGGATATTCATATCTTTCCAGAGATGCACAATCCTTTCTCTAGAGCCATCTCCCACTACCATCGATATATAGAGGATGTCATATTTCTGGTCAATGACTCTATCAATCTGAGCGACCTGGAAAAATGGTTAAATTCCTGGGACACTAATATCCAATTCACACTAAATGCTGGTCAAGAGAAAGTAAATTTTCTAGACTTAACTATCTTTGCAGACAGAGGCCTCCTTAAAACCAAGAATTATAGGAAAACTGTGAAAAGGAATTCCTACCTACACTTTAACAGTTTCCATTCACATCCGCTGAAGTTTAATTTACCTTATACTGTAGCACAGCAGTTCTCGTTCGTGCCTGGGGGGCTGGGGACAGGACCAGGGGTCCCATTGGCATTGGGACCTGCAGCAGCGGAGATAGATTCTGAAGAGGATTTAGAAGGGTTAGCTGAAGGAGAGTTTCCAATCTCTGGGCCTCCTTCTCCCACAGAAAGCTTGGCTTGGGATGAAGGTTGGCCTGACCCTTATGCTGAAACAGATAACCAGGTGCTCATGGAAAGCAGTGATAGCGAAACCTATGAACGGCCGGGGGGGAAAGGTTCACAGGATCCGTTAAGTGAAAACATGGAAGAAAGCGGCTGGGAAGATTCTAGGGAGGAGAGCTCTCACGGAGATAGTGGAGCAGATGTTGGGAGGCAAGGCCGTACTTTCGATAGGAGACGGGACATAGAGAATAGCAGGAGGGGATGGTTCCGTAGCCTAGACAAGCCGAGGTCTGAGAGTGGAGATTGGAGACGAAGAAGCCTAGAGAGTCGGGGACCTCGGCAGAAGGATTAAGTATAGGATCCGTGGGAACGAATCCTCAGTGCTTCGGCCACGTCTCACCTGAGTAGACGTGTAGCGAAGTGCCACGGAGCCAAGTCAGGCTAGTGGCCTACTCAAGCCTTGTTTTGTTCCTTGCAACTTTGCTTTGTTCCTTGATCCGCTTTGCTGAGCGGAGCCCTGCCAAGCCTTTGGAAACTAACCCAGTGTTTTGGACTATTGATTATCTTTTGCCAACGGATACTTTTGCTGTTTTTTGGACATTCTACCTTTTGAACTGTTTTCTTATACAATAAAGTAGTTAGCCTTCAGTCCGTCTCTGTGTGTGTGGTTAAGGGGCCGGTCAAGTCCGTGCATCGTGACATATACACAATTTTCAAGACTCAAACGCAACTCCTCTTTCACCTATGATTTTGAGAGGGAAGCTAGGACTATGAAAACGGAGTTCCTCCAAAGAGGATACCCAGAACGCATAGTCTCTAAAGCACTTATCAAAGCTAGGCATTCGGATAGGAATAGCCTACTCATGTGTAGACCTAAAGAACAGTCGAACAATTTGGTGTGGCCTTTAACGCTTACACCTCATTCGAATTCTATTATTAAACTAATGCGAACATACTGGCCTATTATCTCCCACATCAAAGGGTTAGAACATCCACCTCTTATAGCTTATAAGCGTACACGTAACTTAGGTGACACTTTGACCCATTCGAATCATGCTTATGTACACACTATTAGCAACCTTAGTAAGGGCACTAAGATGTGTGGACGGTGCTCAATTTGTAAAAATATCTGCACTGATACGACCATAATGAGTCCGTCCTTGGATAAAAGTTTCGAAGTACGCTGCTTTGCCACCTGTGCGAGTTCGTACGTCACGTACGCCATCAATTGTTCCTGCCCACAAGTCTATGTTGGAATGACCACTAGACCGTTACGCCAACGTTTTATTGAACACAGAAGTAGAATCAATACGGGGAACATTGATTTACCGCTGTACATGCACTGCCTCCACCATAAACATCATCCAGATTCATTGCGCATTAGAGTGCTTGATAAAATAGAACCCCGCTCACATACTGACCCCTTTAAAGCCCTATGTAAACTTGAAAGACTCTGGATTCTCCGGTTAAATTCAGAGATTCCGAATGGGTTAAACGAGGTAATTAGCGTTCAATCATTAATTACCTAGTGTCTCACCTGATTTACCTTATAATACTCTCCTGATCCTTTCCTTTCTTACCTTTATGGTCACCTTACCGATGCGGTAAGGTTAAGCCTGAACGCTTCCGTGATTGGTATGTATGCCTTGATTGTATATTTGACTTTGGGTTTTGTGTTAGACTAGATAAAGATTGCATTATGTTTATATATGACTTTTCCCAGATATTTGGACTACGGAAAACCTATTGATGGCCTTGAGAAAGCCCCGCCCGGGGGCGAAACAGGGGAGTGGCCCCGAAAAGTTTGGCATCGCCAGCCCGTCGGCCAACTTTTGAATCTAACTATTGGGAGCACATTACAGTCTCCTGGGTCCTTTTATCATCCGCTGTTTGGACTTCACAGCACTAGGGAGTCTATCCCTTTAATTTCGGACTGCCTTATTGTTTTTCAGGGGGAACGCGGTTATTACTACTGTATGATTTACTATCTTGCGGATGTTTATCCGTTTTGTATTGGCGCCTCCCTGATACGATCTATGTGTATGGCATGTTCTGTGTATTACCTGATATATATGTATACCCTAGTGTTGTGCTTCATATAGATATGGAATAGATATTTTTATATCGAAGTCTTTTGACTCTGTGTGTTTATAAGTGTCCCGAGAGGCCATCTAGTCCATTCCATGCAGGATCCCAGTTTTAGAAGGGGTCTCCAGAGGTCATCTAGTCCATTGGAGGCAAAATCCCAAACTTGGAAAGGGACCCCAGAGGTCATCTAGTGCATTCCATGCAGGATTCAAAGGGATCTCCAGAGATCATCTAGTCCATTCCCTGCTTCAGGCAAGATTTCCAGCTAAAGCATCTCCCTTACGAATTGTTATTTGGTGAGGCTCCAGCCCCTTTTGGCAGAGAAGGCTAGTGTACTTGGAAAACTGCAGTTCCCCTGATACTGTAGCATTGAGCCATGGCAGTTCAGGTGGGTCAAATGGCATAAATACTCAGCCTATGATACTCTTGGAAGGCAATTAAAGGTACACCAGGCACCTGACATTCTGTATTTCAGAAAATGGACAAAAACCAGGACGGCGTGGTCACCATCGAAGAGTTCCTAGAGACGTGTCAAAAGGTGAGGTTGCATTAAGGGTTCTTGAACCTGACAACAAAGCCATACCTCATCCCCCGGATCCCCTCCCTGATGCTTTACATTGCCCTATCTCCCAGTGTTTTAAAATTTTAATCTTTGTTTTTGGCCCTGCCCACGGTGATCATCTTTAGTGTTTTAATGTCTTGATTTCTAATTTATTTATTTCTTTGACTTATTATATTATTATTATATAATAATAATATATATTATTGTGTTGTGTTGTTTTACTTATATTGGTTTTGTATTTTAAGTTATTCTATTTTTTTTATTTTCTGTTGTGCTGTTGTGTTATACTGTGTTTACTGTATTGATGGGCGTGGCCTCACGTAAGCCGCCCCGAGTCCCCTTGGGGAGATGGTGGTAGGGATACAAATACAGTTTTATTATTATTACTAGCTTGGGGGCCCGGCGGTGCCCGGGTTATTTGAGGAAGGCTTTGTGTGCCAAGGTTGGTTCCTATTAGATGTTTATGTGGCTTGCAGTGGTCTCAGGAACTTAGTGAAGGTACTGTGAGTCCCATTGGCCGTGGTCCATCCCCCTCCAAACAGCACCAGGATGTAGAGTGGGTCGTGGGGGCTCTGTGTGTCACATTTGGTCTTGATCATTCTCTGAATGAGGTCTCGGAAGGTGAGTGAAGGTATTTCAAGTCCCATCATCTGTGGTCCATCCTCCTTGAAACAGCACCAGGGTGTAGAGTGGGTAAAGGGGCTCTGTGTGCTAGTTTTGGTCTGTATTGGTCATTGGGTGAGGGTTGAGTTGTGAAGTGGGACATTGGGCCCCTGTGTGCCAAGTGTAGTCCTGCTCCATCACCGCTGTGGGCCGCAGTGTCTGACTGCCTGAGGCCTTTCCTTTTCCCTCCGAGTCACCTTAGAATGTTGGAATGTGGATGGCCAATCGGAGTCCTTTATGCAAATACCATTTCAGTGGCAACCAATCCCCTCTGTCTGGGGACGTAGAATGTTGGAGTTATGAGGCTGGCCAGTCAGGGTCCTTTATGCAAATAATCCCATAGTGGCAACCTATCGAAACGCTGTCACGTATTCCTTGGCACCTCCGCACCTTCCAGAAAATGAACATTCTATTTCCAACAGAAAAAAAACCTGTCTTCTGGCTAACTCAAGCATTCAGTTGCATTCTGTTTTGCTGGCCAATCAGAGTCCTTTATGCAAATTTTCTCTCAGTAGCAACCAATGCCCTCTGTCTGGTGCCTTAGAGTGTTGGAGTTCTGAGGCTGGCCAATCAGAGTCCTTTATGCAAATAATCTGGTGCCTTAGAGCAGTGTTTCTCAACCAGCGTGCCGTGGCACACTAGTGTGCCATGAGCGATCATTAGGTGTGCCGCGAGAAAAGCACTCTGCCTCCCTTCCTTCCCCCCTCCTCTTGCCGAACTCCTGCTGCTTGGGGGAGGAGGAGGAAGGGCCGGGTGGCCGTTTCCCCAGCCAGCCTCCAATCCTCCATGACTCCCACCATGACTCTCGCCCCTCACTCGCTGAAGCCGCGCAGAGGACCCCCGCCCACTGAAGCCCGTCCACCGCTCATGCTCCTCCTCTGTGGGAGAGCTGAAGCCGGGGGAGGGGGCAGGGCATGGCGCTCCCCCCCAGCTTTAGCGCTCTCACAGCTTTGCCAGCCTTGAGGGGGCAGTGCCAAGCCAGCAGTGGCGGAGCCAGCACAATGCTGACTTGGCACTGCCCCCTCAAGGCTGGCAAAGCTGTGGGAGAACTGAAGCTGGGGAGGGGGCAGGGCATGGCACGGCCTGGCTCCTCCCCCTCCCTCGGCTTTGGCACTCCCAGCAGCAGCTCCCAGCAGGAAGGGCCGGTCCTACAAGGTAGGCCAAGTAGGCGGCCGCCTAGGGCGCCATCTGGGAAGGGGGCACCATCCTGGCCGCATGGGGCACCATCCTGGCCCTGCCGATGTTCCTCAGGCAGCGCCGCAGCTGCCTGCTTTTGGGCCCCGCCTTGTGTGTTCCGCGCGCTTCTGGGCATGCGCGGAGGTTTTCGCGCAGGGGCAGTTGCTCCAGAGCTGAAGTTGAGCGCAGGAGCAACTGCACATCCGCGAAAACCTCCACGCATGCCCAGTAGCTCCCTTGCGCAGAAGCCTGTAAGCAAAGCACTCCCTATCGGGCAGGCAGAGAGTGCTTCCCCTCTCCCTTTGTCTCCGCTGCGCACGTTTGCGGGGAAGGAGAAAAGAATCAGTTAAGGAAGTGTAAGTGAAGGAATGAATGAAGGGCTTTCCTCCCCCTCCCCCTCTGTGACCTCTTCTCTCCCTCCTTCCTTTCTTCGGCTCTATTTCTGTCTAGACCTGAGGGGCTTGAGGCTGTGAGGAGTTGTGGGAGTTGGAGTCCAAAACATCTAGAGGGAGGGAGGGCCCAAGTTTGCCTCATTTGAACATTTTGGCTGTTTTTCTATTTACATTTACATTGGGATCCTAATTTTGGACTTATGGGAGATTCCTATGAATTATGAGTCGGGTGGGAGGTAATATATTCTGATTTTGATGCATTTACATTGCATTTCTTGTTGATTATTATACAGTTCTGCTTAATATTGTCATACAATATAATACAAATACAATATAATAATAGAATAACGATATATTACATGTAATATTACAAACAATATTGCAGTATAGTGGTATTGTACAAAATAGTAATATATAATATTTTATTTTACTTTATTTTGGGTTATTTGAGTTTTATAGGAGTCATGAAAATATTTAGTAGAGGATAATTTTATTGAAATAAATAATTTTATTATTTTATAATAATAATAATATAATAGAATGTTATATTGTATTATAATGTCAATATATTATAATATAATTATATTGTAATGTAGTATAATATAATTATGATATAATATAGTATGAGTATGGTATAATATATTGTATATACATTGATACAATATAATACTACTAATGGTATTGTGACATTATAATTGTATATTTGTTTTACATGGGGGGGGAATAATGTTTTTTGGGGGGGCACCAAAATAATGTTCGCCTACCATTTAAAATTACCTTAGACCGCCCCTGCCAGCAGGCCACCATCCCCCAGCCTTTGTTTACAGTGTTAGAGTGTCATTTTGTGTCATTTTGGTTGGTGGTGTCCCCCCAGATTTTTTTTAATGTTAAAAGTGTGCCGCAGCTCAAAAAAGGTTGGGAAACACTGCCTTAGAGTGTCGGAGTTCTGAGGCAGGCCAATCAGTGTCCTTTATGCAAATAATCCCACAGTGGCAACCAATCAAAACGCTGCCACATATTCCTCCCTCCACACCACCGCACCTCTGCAAACACTGACTTTTATTATATAGCTAGAGATAGATTATTATTATTATTTTCTCTTTCCAGGACGAGAACATCATGAGCTCCATGCAACTCTTTGAAAACGTCATTTAGGACTTTTAGGGGGGGGGGAAGCCCCCGTTCCGGTTCCTCCGACCCTTCTTCCGCCTCCTTGGCCTGCACTTGGACTTTCTTCCTTGTGAAGCACACACTCTCAGCGGAGAAAGACAACCACAAAAGCAAACCAAAAACTCTTTTTTTATATTCCAAAAATTGTGGGAGGGAGGGAAGAGCCAAAAACATAAACAACCCAGGGAAAAAAAGATATTGCCATTCATTGGCTGGCCGGATTTGCAGGGTTTTTGATGGGCTGGGCATCTAAAGGAGGAAACAAGGCCAAGGGTGAAGTGTGGTCCAAAGTGAAGAGGATGGGGACAGATGAGGCTGGATGGCCATCTGTCGGGAGGGTTTGGATGGTGCCTTTCCTGCCCAGTGGAAAGAAAAGGGTTGGACTGGATGCCCTTTGGGGTATCCTTTCCACTCTCCTACAACAAAGAGGGGCAAACATTGTGTTAAGCAGAGGCAGGGTGGCTATCTGTCGGGAATTGACCCTTCCTTTATGGCAAAAAGAGGTCTACTGGGTGCCCCCTTTTCAACTCTCGGAGTCTTTGATTCTATGGTTCTATTTCTTATGTCTATAACTGAGAGGCCATCTCTCAGAAGGGATCGGATGGTGCCGTCCTTTATCGCCGAAAGGGAGGTAGACTAGATGGCCTTTGGGGTCACCCGTTCCAAGCCTGATTTTCCCCATGAACCTAGTGATGACAATAAAATTGGATGGCCATGTGTCCGGGGGGGGGGGGGGGGTTGGATTGTGCCATCTTGGCAGGATGTGGTTGGACTAGATGACCTTTGGGGGACCCTCCAATGCTATTCTTCTGAGGGACCTTTCTGTCCATCTGCTGAAGGAGGGGCTACTTTGGGGGCTTCTCCCCTTCCTCCTTCGTTTTATTAAACATGGGACCCCAAATATCCCATTCTTCTTTCCTTGAAGGAGGACAAGAGCAGGAGTGTGTCTACACTGTGGAATTAATGCGGTTTGGACACCACTTGGAACTGCCATATTTCAATGCTGTGAGTATCCTGGGAGTTGTAGTTTGCCAAACTCCCAAAACACCATAGCCTTAAACCATAGCAGTCCAAGCGGTGCTAAACTGCATTAATTCTATAGTGTAGATCAGGCATGGGCAAACAAGAGGACTGGCTTCCCCATGACAGAAGTAAGGAAGGGAAGGAGGAAGGAAAGAGAGGAGGAGGAAAGGGAGGAAGGGAAGGATGGAGGAGAAAGAGGGAGAAAAGGAAAGAAATGGGGGGAAAGGCGGAAGAGAAGAATGGAAGGAAGGAAGGAAAGGAGAAAGGAAAAAGAGAAGAAAGGAAAGACAAAAGGGAGGGAAGGAAGGAAGGAGAAAGAGGAAGGAAAGAGACAAAGAAAGACGAAAAGGAATGGAAGGATGGAAGGAGAAAGAGGAGGGGATAGGGAGGGAATTAAGGAGGAAGGAGAGAAGGAAGGAAGGAAGGGTGGAAGGGAGAAAGAAGGAAGGATGAAAAGGAGGAAGGGAAGGATGGAAAGAGAAAGGAGGAGAGAGGGAAGAATGGAGAAAAGACGGAAGAAAGGAAAGACAAAAGAAAGGGAAGGAAGGAAAAAGGAAAAAGAGAAGGGAGGGGGAAGAGAATGAGGGGAAGGATAAAGGAAACGGAAGGAAAGACAAAAGGGAAGGCAGGAAGGAAGGGAAAGGAAAGGAAGGAGAAGGAGGGAGAGAAAAGAGGCAAGGAAGGAAGAACAAAAGGGTGGAAGGGAAGGATGGAAGGAGAAAGAGTAGGGGATAGGGATGGGGCTAAGGAGGAAGGAAAGAGAGAAGGAAGGAAAGACAAAAAGGAGGGAAAGACTGAAGGAAGGGTGGGAAAAGAGGGAGGGAGGAAGAAAAGAGAGAAGTAAGGAATGAAGGATGAAAGGACGGAATGGGAAAAGGGAGAAAGACGGGAGGGAGAGAAAAGAGAGAAGGATGGATGGAAGTAGAAAGGGAGAGGGAAGAAAAGGAAGGGAGAAAGGGAGAGGGAGAAAAGAGGGAAGGAAGGAAGGACGGACGAAAGGGTGGAAGGGAAGGATGGAAGGAGAAAGAGGAGGGGATAGGGAAGAGGGTAAAGAGGAAGGAAAGACAAAAAGGAGGGAAAGACTGAAGGAAGGAAGGGTGGTAAAGGAGGGAGGGAGGGAGGAAAGAGAGAAGTAAGGAACGAAGGATGAAAGGAAGGAAGGGGAAAGAGGGAGAGAGAAAGAGGGAAGGGAGGGAGGGAGAAAAGAGAAGGAAGGAAGAAGGAAGGAAGGAGAAAGGGAGAGGGAAGGAAGAAAGGACAAAGGGGTGGAAGGGAATGAGAAAGAGGGAGGGAAGAAGGAAGGAAAGAAGGAAGAAAGGATAGGATGGTGAGAGAGAGGAGGGTGTGAGAAAAGGGGCCACATACAGGTGTAGATGCACCCAATATACCTGGTGTAGATGCACCCAAGACCTACTCATCCCGATGTCAACACATGCTCTCTGAGCCCAGGGAGAACTTCCTAAGCATTTCTATCAGAACTGCTGCCCTGTGCCATAGATCCCAAATGGGACCGGACCTGTCTCTGTAATTTGTCCCTTCCTTGGCAGCGTTTCCCAGGTTCTACACTGTAGTTTTAACGCGGTTTAATGCCACTTTAGTTGCTATAGGCTCCGTGCTATGGAAATCCTGTACAGTCTTGGGCCTTCCCTTCTATGGAGAGCCTTCCCAAACCACAACCTCCCTTGAGTCTCAAACATTGAGCCGTGGCGGTTGCAAGTGGCACCAAACTGAGTTAATTCCACAGTGTAGATGGATGCAAGCCTTTCTCAGGATTTGTGAGTTTGCACTAGAGAAGTCGTATCTCCAATCATTCTGGGCAGGGATGGGAAACAATGAGCCGTTGTTCTTCCCAAAGGTAAGGAAAACCCACAATAATATATTGCAATTCGGGATTGATTCTGTGCACTTTTCAATTTTGTTTGCATTTTGCACAGGCAAAACATTGCGTCTACATTGTAGAATGAATGCGGTTTGGGCACTCAGTTGGAACTGCCATTGCTCCATGCGATGGATCCCAGGAGTTGTAGTTTCACAAGGTCTCGAGAGTGCTGGCGCCACACCAAAATGACAACTCCCAGGATTCTGAAGCAGTCGAAAGTGGTATCAAACTGCATTAAGTCTACAGTGTGGCTGCATCCAGCAGGAAGGATTTTGGGGGGGGGGGGGGGTCTCAACTCCAAGTACAATCAAATTCATTTACTAAATAACATTAAAGGAACCAGATCTTGGATGTTAAGCAGGTGAGGCAGATAAAGAAAACAACAACAACAGCAACAATAACAACAACACAATGTAACAATATTATCTGTTCCTGGTTTGAAAGTAGTATTTCCTGTTTAATTGTGTGGTCCTTACTTCGAAAGTAGTTGTTCTATATATTATCGAAGGCTTTCATGGCCAGAATCACTTGGTTGTTGCGTGTTTTCCGGGCTGTCTGGCCATGTTCCGGAAGCATTCTCTCCTGACATTTCGCCC
Source organism: Anolis apletophallus (assembly GCA_030556195.1). Lineage (NCBI taxonomy): Eukaryota > Metazoa > Chordata > Lepidosauria > Squamata > Anolidae > Anolis > Anolis apletophallus. The sequence continues at coordinate 3,463,113 of JARBWK010000013.1, read as the reverse complement.
ACATCTATGGTAGGCATCCTCAGAGGTTGTATGTCTGTTGGAAACTAGGAAAATAGGGTTTATGTATCTATGGAATGATGTCCAAGGTGAGAGAAGGAAGCCTTGTATGTTGGAGGCAGGTGTGAATGTCACAATTGGCCACCTTGATTAGCATTTGATGGCCTAGCAGTTTTCAAGGTCCGGCTGCTTCCTGCCTGGGGCAATCCTTTGTTGGGAGGTGATTAGCAGGCCCTGATTGTTTCTTGCCTGGAATTCCCCTGATTTCTCTAAAATCATAACAGTAAATAAAGAACAACCCTGAAAAACAGGGGCAGGTTCCAGGTTTTGGCATGCCACTTTAGGACACTTGCTTGCTGAGGTGTTCCTGCGAGTATCTCTGTAGATCTTAGAAAACTATTTCTTGATTTAAGGCATTGGCATGCTGGCTGATACCCAAACAGGGGATGGGCCAGAGATGTCACTGCCTTGGTCCTTTCATTGTTGGCTGCTACTTCCTGGTGGGTGTCAGGTGGTGCAATACCGGATAAGCAGTGTAATTTCTCCAGTGGTGTTAGGCATCCTGTGAATATGTGGCATGTCTCATTCCGAGCCACATCCACTGTTTTAGCGTGGTGAGATATGTTCCACACTGGGCATGCGTACTCAGCAGCAGAGTAGCAAAGTGCAAGGGCAGATGCCTTCACTGTGTCTGGTTGTGATCCCCAGGTTGTGCCAGTCAGCTTTTGTTTGATACTATTTCTAGCACCCATTTTTTGCTTGATATTCAAGCAGCGCTTCTTGTAAGTCAGAGCGCGGTCCAGAATGACTCTTAGGTATTTGGGTGTGCTGCAATGCTCCAGTGGGATTCCTTCCCAGGTCATCAGCAGAGCTCGAGATGCCTGTCAGTTCTTAAGGTGGAAAGCACACATCTGTGTTTTAGATGGATTAGAAATCAGCAGGTTTCTTTGTAATAGGCAGTAAGAGCAGCTAAAGCTTCGGAGAGCTTCTGTTCAGCCCTTTCAAAGCTCCCTGCTTGGGTGGTGATGACACGATCGTCAGCATAGATGAAACTCTCTGTCCCTTCTGGCAGTGGCTGGTCATTTGTGTAAATGTTAAACATTGATGGAGCAAGCTGGTTTCCCCTGTAATGGGCAGTAAGAGCACCTAAAGCTTCGGAGAGCTTCTGTTCAGCAATTTCAAAGCTCCCTGCTTGGGTGGTTATGACACGATCGTCAGCATAGGTGAAACTCTCTGTCCCTTTTGACAAGTGTCTGGTCATTTGTGTAAATGTTAAACATTGATGGAGTAGAGCACAGTCAGCGCATGGTCCAGAGTGACTCCCATGTATTTGGGTGTGCTGCAATGCTCCAGTTGGATACCTTCCCAGCTCATCCTCAGAGCTCGAGATGCCTGTCCCTTCTTGAGATGGAAAGCACACACCTGCTTTTTAGATAGATTAGGAATCAGCTAAATGATTAGGAATCATTTTAGATAGCTTTGGAATCATTCCCTGTGATGGGCAGTAAGAGCACCTAAAGCTTCAGAGAGCTTCCGTTCAACCATTTCAAAGCTCCCTACTTGGGTGGTGATGGCACGATCATCAGCATAGATGAAACTCTCTGTCCCTTCTGGTGTCTGTGTTTTAGATGGATTAGGAATCATATGTTTTTCTCTGTAATGGACAGTAAGAGTGCCTAAAGCTTCAGAGAGCTTCTGTTCAACCATTTCAAAGCTCCCTGCTTGGGTGGTGATGGCACGATCATCAGCATAGATGAAACTCTCTGTCCCTTCTGGTGTCTGTGTTTTAGATGGATTAGGAATCATATGTTTTTCTCTGTAATGGACAGTAAGAGTGCCTAAAGCTTCAGAGAGCTTCTGTTCAACCATTTCAAAGCTCCCTGCTTGGGTGGTGATGGCACGATCATCAGCATAGATGAAACTCTCTGTCCCTTCTGGTGTCTGTGTTTTAGATGGAGTAGGAATCATATGTTTTCTCTGTAATGGACAGTAAGAGTGCCTAAAGCTTCAGAGAGCTTCTGTTCAACCATTTCAAAGCTCCCTGCTTGGGTGGTGATGGCACGATCATCAGCATAGATGAAACTCTCTGTCCCTTCTGGTGTCTGTGTTTTAGATGGATTAGGAATCATCTGTTTTTCTCTGTAATGGGCAGTAAGAGTGCCTAAAGCCTTGGAGAGCGTCTGTTCAACCTGCTTGTGCAGTGATGACATTATCATCAGCATAGATGAAACTCTGTTTCTTCTGGCATTGGCTGATCGTTTTTGTAAATGTTAAAAATTGATGGGGCAAGATGATTTTCCCTGTAATGGGCAGTAAGAGCACCTAAAACTTCAGAGAGCTTCTGTTCAACCGTTTCAAAGCTCCCTGCTTGGGCGGTGATGGCATGATCATCAGCATAGATGAAACTCTGTCCCTTCTGGCAGTGGCTGGTCATTTGTGTACATGTTAATCATGGATGGAGCAAGCACGCTCCCTGAGGCAGGCTGTTCTTCTCTTTCCGTGCAAAACCGAAAACAATATACCTATCTTGTGTTACAGTACACTGTAAACGCAAGCTAAAAATATCTCTATCTATGTAGCAAAATATGTTTTTATAGTGCAACCTATCATAGCAATAAACACAAGGATAGGAGATAGGGTAGGGGGAAGACAGTATACATACCAAAGGTCAAGTCACTAGGGTCATCACCAAGAAGTATAGACCGCGTATACGGTAACTCAATGGGGAAAGTGGTAGATTTAAGTATACTCAACATGAGGGTGGAGCTGATTAGCTCAAGATGTGGTTTATTGTTAATAAGTCATTAAGTCCTTTGGGTGACTCACAGGCTAACAGAATTATCCATTTGGCTTCGCAGCGCAGGAGTGAATCCTGCATACACCCATGAGGTTTTAAAGAGACATTTTCTAGTCCCATAAATGTAAAATCTGGTTGGGAGTTGTGGGTTTGTTTGAAATGTTTATATAATTCAGAATCCTCACTCCCTGTGACTATTCTAGAACGGTGTTCCCCAATTCTTACTTTGAGTGTACGTTTAGTCTGTCCAACATAATTAAGCGGGCATGAGCAGGTTAAAAGATACGTACAGGCTTTGGAGGAGCAGGTAAAGAAGTTCTTAGGTTTGAATATTTTGTTAGTATTTGGTACCATTATGGTATTGGCTGAGGATACCAGATTACATACTGAGCAATTACCACATCTCCTGGTGCCCACGCTCAAGGAGCTGTGGGGTGGTTTGAAATCATTATCAGAATGTGTATATTTTGCTACATAGAGATATTTTTTAGCTTGCGTTTACAGTGTTCTTCTCTTTCCGCCATCTGCTTCTCTGGCCTTGGAACGCAACAAAAAAGCTCCTGTCTTGTAGCAGATTTCCTATGAAGCGGGTGAGGTGGTCCTCCTTTGTGATATCATACATATTTCTCAGGAGGAGGCGAGTTCACAACCTCTGAGTATGCCTGCCATAGATGCAGGCGAAACGTCATGAGAGAATGCTTCTGGAACGTGGTCATACAGCCCAGAAAACTCACAACAACCCTAAGTGTTTTCAGTTTAATCAACTATTTCCATCGTTTTATGATAGAAGCAATTAGGAAAAGACATTTATAAGCCAGGAACAAAAATGTGTTACATAGTGTTGTTGTTGTTGTTGTTGATGATGATGTTATTATTGGATGGGAGACAATTATGTTGGTGGCATTGGCACTACTTTGACCACCGCTTCGGCTCAATCATGCGGGATGCTGGCAGTTTTAGTTTGCCAGAGAAGGCTTTGCAAAATGATTACTATATCTCCCACATCATCGAGCTGCAGCACTTCACACAGGATCAAACTGCATTGAATCCTACAGTGTAGACCAGGCCTGGGCAAACTTCGGCCCTCCAGGTGTTTTGGACTTCAACTCCCACAATTCCTAACAGCCTACCGGCTGTTAGGAATTGTGGGAGTTGAAGTCCAAAACACCTGGAGGGCCAAAGTTTGCCCAGGCCTGGTGTAGACGCACCTGAAGAGTATGAAAAAATCTCATCCAACTTGGGGCCGTTCTTCCTTGGAAAACCTGGGTTTGCAACCCTGTGCTTCCGGATCCGAATCGTGTGCAATATTACGGAATGGCTGCATGCCTCACCGAAGGAGCCCCCTTTCCCCCCCCCCAACGGCTCCAGCATCCTCCTCTTTTCACAGCACAACCTCTTCTCTGTAACGATTCGATCTTCAGTCACTGTATATTTTAATAAAATAAACATGCAAAAATCAAAAACAAAGCAGCTTCTGCTTGTCATGTGTCTGTCTGATATCGAGCAGGAATCTGGGGGTCTTGCTTTGAAGGCAGAGACCAGCCAGACCCACCAAAGAGGATTCGATATAGCCCTGGCAAGATAGGAAGCAACCAATCCAATTTTCCCTGAATTTCCCCAAATAAAATCTCACCAAGTTGAAGAAATGCGACCGAGTTGTTTATTTCGTTCCAGCTGGAGCCGATGTCAAGCTGCAATCATTTGCCCAAAAGCTGACATAAAGCGCAAGGCAAAATATCACATTTTTATAGAGAAAACAGCTGTCAAAGTTCAAACTCCCCGCCCCCTTTGCCGGCTTCGCGCTGATTGGTTGGAGTCATCAACTGGCAGGGAGGCGTGGCCGGCTTTGCAGCACCTCAGCCAATCAGGAAGCCAGCGCCGCTTCGGGCTCTCGGCCAATGAGAGCAGAGGTGGTGGTCCAGGCGGGAAACAATGATCCGGGAGGAAAAGATGAGTGGATTAAATGACTTAATGTTTGCCCAAGCGCTGGCGATTATTCCAAGAGTCCCCAAGCTACCTTTGTATTGTCTATAGTGAAGGAAATAAACATTTTGGTCTGCCGCGGATGCCAGACCCCAGTAATCCTTAGTCCTGGGAATTGGATCAATTGATGATATCTTGTCTTTAGTATTGGCCGAGGGGATGAAAACAATGGGTGAGGCAGTTGGGATATCCAAATCCTCCCAAAGGCAGGATGTCCACCTTGTGAGGAATGATTAAATCACCAGCAGCGGTGGCAGCGGTGGTGTTGCTAGGGGACTCCTGCTTGGCCCCACGGCCATTATACTGTGGGGTCCCACAGGGCTCAGTACTGTCCCCTATGTTGTTCAACATATACATGAAGCCACTGGGGGAGATCATCCAGAGTTTTGGGGTGCAGTGTCATCTGTACGCAGATGACATCCAACTCTGTCACTCCTTCCCACCTGCTACTAAGGAGGCTGTTCAAGTCCTGAACCGGTGCTTGGCCGCTGTAACGGACTGGATGAGGGTGAACAGAATGGACCTAAATCCAGACAAGACAGAGGTCCTCCTGGTCAGTCGTAAGGCCGAACAGGGCATAGGGTTACAGCCTGTGCTTGACGGGGTTACACTCCCCCTGAAGGTGCAGGTTCGCAGTCTGGGAGTAACCCTGGATTCATCACTGAGCCTGGAGCCCCAGGTCTCGGCAGTGGGCGGGAGAGCTTTTGCACAGTTAAAGCTTGTGCGCCAGCTGCGCCCGTACCTTGGGAAGTCTGACTTGGCCATGGTAGTCCATGCTCTGGTGGTTACATTTTGAATAGACTACTGCAACGCTCTCTACGTGGGGTTGCCTTTGAAGACTTCGGAAACTGCAATTAGTCCAACACTCGGCAGCCAGGTTACTAACAGGAGCGGGGTACAGGGAGCACACAACTCCCTTGTGGTGCCAGCTCCACTGGCTGCCAATTACCTTCCGGGCACAATTCAAAGTGCTGGTTTTAACCTACAAAACCCTATACGGTTCCTCCCAAGCAATGTTAGATCTGCCCCCTCCCTGTTGTCCTTTAGGAGGCGGGTGAAGACTTGGATGTGGAACGAGGCTTTCCCAGAATAAGCTGAGATTGATTTCAATCTGAAATGGGGGAACACTTTTTTAGACCGACTTGAATGTGGCTTTAATGGCAATGTGGTTTTTATGTATCTCTGTTTTTATGTATTTTAATATGCTGTTTTAAGGTGTTTTAAATTTGTATGGCATTGAATTTTGCTGTAAGCCGGTCTGAGTCCCTCCATGGAGGTGAGAAGGTCGGGGTACAAACATTTTAAATAAATAAATAATAAAACTTTATTTATACCCCGCCACCATCTCCCCAAGGGGACTCGGGGCGGCTTACATGAGGCCAAGCCCAACAACACATTGGTAAAACAACAAACAGCAAGCAAATAAAACAGTACAATTAATATAACTCACATATAAGCAATAACACACATACATTTAAAACCTTATGGCCGGGCCAGATGGAATATATTAAATAAATAAACACTGGGCGCAAACAGAGATAGGATGTATGATATATATTTTACATCCCGTATTGATTACTGCAACGCACTCTACGTGGGGTTGCCTTTGAAGACTGTTCGGAAGCTTCAATTGGTCCAACGGACGGCAGCTAGATTACTAACAGGAGCGGGGCTCAGGGAGCATACTACTCTTCTGCTGCACCAGCTCCACTGGCTGCCAGTCTGCTACCGGGCACAATTCAAAGTGCTGGCTTTGGCCTATAAAGCCCTAAATCAGGGCCGCCCAGAAAGTCGATCATGATTGACGACTCGATCGCAGCACCTTCCTTCCTTCCGCGTGGCACGCACCTTCCTTCCGCACGGCGCATCTTCCCCTTCTCGTAATGCTGCCCCCTGAGGCGACTCCCCCTCAGTGTCGTCACAGCGTGCCTGAGGAGGGAGAGAGAAGGAGGGCAGCAGAGGAAAGGAGGGGACGGGCTGCACATGTGCTTTTGGAGCGTGCAGCGGTGCGAAGACGAGCCACGAGGGAGGACATTTGGCAGCCATTTTCTGCCAAAGCTATCTGCGACTGCGAGGAGTTCATCTGCTTGGCCACATTGATCAGTATTGAATGGCTTTGCAGCTTCAAGGTCTGTGTGCTTCCATTCTGGCAGTTTATATCTCTGAAATTATGTCAGGGTGGGAAAAGGAACTTTTGTCTGGGTGCATTTTTGAATGTACCATTGGCCACATTGATCAGCATTGAATGGCCCTGCAGCTTCAAGGTCTGGCTTCTTTCTTCATGTTTATATATCTGTGGAGTAATGTCCAGGGTGGGAGAAGGAACTATTGTATGTTGGGTGCAGGTTTGAATGTACCATTAGCCACATTGATCAGCATTGAATGGCCTTGCAGCGTCAAGGTCTGGCTTCTTTCTTCATGTTTATATATCTGTGGAGTAATGTCCAGGGTGGGAGAAGAAACTATTGTATGTTGGGTGCAGGTTTGAATGTACCATTAGCCACATTGATCAGCATTGAATGGCCTTGCAGTTGAAAGGTCTGTGTGCTTCCATTCTGCCAGTTTATCCCTGGCTGATTCAATTCAGTGCAAGTCATCAAAGTAAACTCAGGTAATTGCAAAAAATATAACAGGCATTGCTGAAAGAAAATCAACATGGTTTCTGCAAAGGCAAATCATGTCTTACTAACTTGTTAGAATTCTTTGAGGGTGTAAATAAACCCATAGATAAAGGGGACCCAGTCGATATTGTTTACCTTGACTTTCAAAAGGCTTTTGACAAAGTCCCTCACCAAAGGCTCCGAACACAGCTCTTCAGCCACGGAATCAGGGGACAGGTCTTGTCCTGGATTGGAACCTGGCTAAACTGTAGGAAACAAAGGGTGGTAATAAACGGACATTTCTCTGGGTGGAAAGAGGTGAGAAGTGGCGTACCCCAAGGTTCAGTTTTGGGTCCGTTACTTTTTAATTTATTCATTAATGATCTGGACGTAGGAGTGAATTCTGAGGTAGCAAAGTTTGCAGACGACACTAAATTGTTCAGGGTAGTTAAAAATGAAACTGATTGTAAAGAGCTCCAGAAAGATCTCTCGAAATTGAGTGAATGGGCAACAAAGTGGCAAATGCATTTTAACCTAAACAAGTGCAAAGTCATGCACATCGGGGCAAAGAACCCCAACTACACCTACCAATTGATGGGGTCAAAGCTTTCCGAGACAAACCAGGAAAGGGATCTTGGGGTTTTGGTGGACAGCTCAATGAAGATGTCAACCCAGTGCGCAGCAGCAGTGAAAAAAGCAAATTCTATGCTTGGCATGATCAGGAAGGGAATCGGCAAATGTTGTATTGCCTCTCTACAAATCTATGGTGAGGCCACATCTGGAGTACTGTGTACAATTCTGGTCTCCGCACCTCAAGAAGGATATAACGGAACTGGAAAAGGTACAAAGAAGGGCAACAAGAATGATCCTCGGGTTGGTTGAGGTAGGCAGGATTTCCCTGGGTACTGGTTGTGGGGGGTCGGGAGCAGGTCAGGGTTTTGCCCTCCTTTCTGCTAGAGATCCCCGTGTACAACTGGTGGGCCACTGTGTGATACAGAATGCTGGACTAGATGGGCTGAGGTCTGATTCAGCATGGCTCTTCTTATGTTCTTAAATAATTATTGATTATGTGTGTTGTGCAATATTGGCTTATTCAGTTATGCAAGGTACATCAACATACATTGTACAAAGAATCCTTAATAAATTAGAAAATAGTTGTACGTTTTACATTTCTGTTTAGGTAGATCTTTATGACCTGGTTGTTTTAGAAGTAGCTCCCATGCTGAAAAAGTGTGAGCACCCCTGCCCTAAACGGTTCTGGCCCAACTTACCTGTCCGAACGTATATCCCCCTATGAACCATCTAGGACGTTAAGATCGTCTGGGGAGGCCCTGCTCTCGACTCCGTCTACGTCGCAAATGCGTTTGGTGGGGACGAGAGACAGGGCCTTCTCAGCGGTGGCCCCTCGGCTATGGAACGCCCTTCCCAGGGACATTAGATTCGCCCCCTGTCTTCTGGCCTTCCGTAAAAAAGTTAAAACGTGGCTATTCCAACAGGCGTTCGAAAAAGCAGTCTAAATGACATAGGATTTGGAACAAAGGACAATGAGATTGGATTATGATTTTCTCTTGGAGACCTATTGATGTTTTTATGGTTATGATTTTAATCAATGTGTTATGTTTTTTATCTGTTCTAAATGTTGTTTATTATTTTATATATATAATTTATTTATGTATTTATTATTTATATATATTAAATATATAAAATTTATATAAAATGTATATTTTTAAATATTATATGCTTTTTTAAAAAAAAAACTCAATTGTTTCAATAATGGCCAGATTTATTTTGGTTTCCATAGTTTGTTTTGTTTTGTTGGAAGGGATTGTTTTTTGCTTTGGGTCTGATTCCCAAGGTACAAATGAATAAAGTAGTAACAGTAATCATACTCACTCAATAGAACCACCTTCTAAGCCTGACTCTCTCTGTTCTAGCTTAGCTGGGATGAAGCCCCACCCCTTCTCCGCCCTGATTGGACGCTGCCGCCTTGAGCCCTGGGAATTGTGACACCGCCCCTGCTTTCCTGCTTTCTGATTGGACGCGGCGCCTTTCCTGGTCCTGAGCCTGCCAAGGGCAAAGGGCAGGAGCTGCAAACAGCTGTTGGGGAGCAGCGTTTCTGGAGGGAGCCTGGAAGCCCTGCAAAGCACAGGTGGAGTTCCTCTTCCCAGGGCTTGCTTTCCTTGGGTTGCTTGCCTTGGGTTGCTTTCCTTGATTTCTTGGTTGCAGACATTGGCAGCAGGAATTGTTTGGGGGGTGTCTTTTGGGCACATATTTTTCAATGTGTGCCTGTACAATAGGAGTGCAATGAGCCCAAGCATGCAATGGAAACTGTTTGCATCTACACTGTAGATTTAATGCAGTTTGGCACCACTTTAACTGCCATGGCTCAGTGCTTTTGAATGTATTTATATGTCTGTATCCCTGTGTGTGTGTGTATACACACTGCCTTGTATCAAATGGCAAAAGAATGGTTTGCTTTCAGGAATATTTAAAATATGTCTATATAAAAAATATGTCTATCTATATAATAATAATAATAATAATAATAATAATACTTTAATATTTGTGAGTCGCCCTCCACCAGTGGTGCTCCGGGCGACTTACATCATTTAAAAACCCTAAAAACAACAATATACATGTATGTGTGTGTATGCACGCATGTATATAGATGCATGTATGTGTGTGTGTGTTATATATATTCCTGGATGACTTTAACACTTCCTTGTCTCAAATGGCAAAAGCATGGTTTGCTTTTTAGAAATATTTAAAAATATGTCTATATATACATGCACGTGTGTATGTGTGTGTGTGTGTGTGTATGTGTGTATTCTCTCTCGGCATTACTTCACGAACAAAGATTCTTAGGAAGGATTCATCCCACGCTTTCTACAGGTGCGTTGATGACTAAAAAGGCCAATCTGAGATAAGCAAGTCCGGTTGCAGAAAGCCCAGCAGAAAGTCTCCTTGCATGATGATGTTTCCAAGTTGCGGTTCTTTCTGCGTTGTTGTTTCTCTTTGAGACCCATTCGGCGTGTCTTCTCGAAAGAGGCCGCAGCATTGTGGAGAGTGCGTCTCCATGCCACCCGATGTGAGGCCAGGGTGGACCATTGTTGGTGATCAATCTGGCCGAGCCTGAGATGTTGTTTCAGGGAGTCCTTATATCTCTTTTTGGGGGCGCCTCTCTTGCGCTGACCCGTGGCGAGTCCCCTGTAGAGTAGTATCTTTGGGAGGCGGTGGTCCACCATCCTAGAGGTGTGCCCTGCCCAGTGCAGCCATGTTCTCAATAGCATGGCCTCAACGCTGGTGATCCCTGCTTGCTCAAGGACAGGAACATTCATCAAATAGTCAGCCCAGTGTATATTTAGGATTGTGTGAAGACAGCGCTGATGGAAGCGTTCGAGGAGTCGTAGGTGTTGGCGATAGGTGAGCCATGTTTCAGACCCATAGAGGAGAATAGACAGTACGATAGCTCTGTGCATACTGGTTTTGGTGCATTGCCTCAGGTGTTTGTAACTCCAGACTCTTTTGTGAAGCCTTCCAAATGCACTCTATGCCTTTGATAATCTGTGATCCAACTCTTTGTCGATCTTGGCATCTGAAGAGATTATGCTTCCCAGGTAGGTGAACTGCTGAACGGACTTAAGCACAGATTTGCCTATGATGGCGTGGGGATGATGGTGTTCTTCCTGTGGTGTGGGCTGGTAGAGGACTTCTTTTTTCTTCAGGCTGACTTCCAGCCCAAACAGCTGTGCAGCTGTTGCAAAGCAGGATGTGAGGCGCTGCAGGGCTGCTTCTGAATGGGCAACAAGGGCAGCAGCATCTGCAAAAAGCAGCTCACGGACTACATAGTTTAGAGCAGGGCTGTCCAACAGGCGGCCCGCGGGCCGTATACGGCCCCCCAGCCTGTTGGACACGGCCCCCGCTACCCTCCTGAAATTGAGCGCCCGGTTCTTGCTTCCCCCGCGAGCCATCATCCTCGCGGCTTCGCCCTCTCCCCCAAAGCATCACAACAGCTGTTGTGATGCTTTGGGCGAGGGGGCGGAGTCACGGAAGGCTCCCCGTGGCTCCTCCTTCTCTCCCAAAGCGCTTTGGGAGAGAGGGCGGAGCTGCGTGGCCGGGGGCGTGGCCGGGGGCGTGGCCGAGTGGCCGGCCCCCAGGTGATCACTCACCAAAAGTCCGGCCCTTGGGCTGGCAGAAGTTGGACAGCCCTGTCTTAGTGTGAGCCCTCAGACGGCTTAAGTTGAACAAGCTACCATCAGTACGATAGCGTATATACAGTATATGCCGTCTTCTTCTTCTTCTTCGAGGTCTGCCGCCTCCCTTTGGAGCATCATGCTGAAGAAGATAGTAAATAGGGTTGGTGCAAGAACACAACCTTGTTTCACTCCATTAGTTATGAGAAAGGGCTCCGAGAGAGCATCGCCGTATCTGACTTGACCGCGCTGGCCTCATGCAGCAGGATAATCACTTTGAGGAATTTGGGGGGACATCCTAGTTGTTCCAGGATCTGCCGCAGACCTTTTCTGCTCACAGTGTCGAAGGCTTTGGTGAGGTCGACAAATGTTACACAGAGTCCTTTGTTCTGCTCTCTACATTTCTCTTGCAGTTGTCTAAGGGCAAAAACCATATCTGTGGTGCTCCTATTAGCTCTTTAGCCAGTGGAGAGGGTATGTGGGTATACACACACACAAACTGTCATGAACAGACTGCCTTAGGAAGCCAAGCCCACTTTAAATAATAGTAAAAGTTTATTAGCAACGTCACAAACTCAAAAATTGGCCAATTCTGACCAAACACACTGGAACTTAGCATGAAAGCACAGTAAACTGAAAAGCTAACCACTTAGGCACTAAACAGAGTCAGTTGCACAAAATGCGGATTAAATCTCTGGAAAATCCGCAACAAAGCAAAACAAGCAGGAACACGGAGGAAAGCAGGTCGGCATCGTCAGTCAGTCCACAGTCGTCACACCAAGGAGGGCAGGCACCAAGAAGTCGTCACACAAAGGAGTAGGCAGTGGAGAATCACGAAAGCAGTCCCAGGTCAAACCGAAAGAGCAGTTAGCGTCAGGAATAGTCAGGAACAGTCCAGAGTCAGAACAGGAAGCCAACTGAATCTAGCACACAGGGATTTAATTTGGTGTAGCCGGTGAACAAATACAAGATGCGGGTCCCACCAGATACGATACCAGAGCCCAAGAAGTAGTCCAAGGTCCAACGAGCAGCAACACAGGGCAGCACACAGCCAGTCAGAATGACTCCTTGCCAGCTGCAAATAATCATTATTCCCAACCTCTCTTTATTCATTGAGCTAACGCCCCGTCATCATTCCTTTCAGCCGCTAGCACTTCTTCACGTGCTGCCTTTTGCCTTTCTCGTCAAGCCATTCGTCTTCTGCGACGACTTAGATCACCCCAGCACGAAGCCTGCTTCCCAGTACTCCAGTTCCCATCAGCAGCAAACCCCACAAAGGAATCACTAATGGTAGGTTCTTCACAGACATCCCGCATCTGCTGTACTTTAGTCCAATCCATATCACTGTACACCTCCTCGGAACTCTCCCCGTCTCCCATAGACTGCTCCCCATCATCCCCAGAAAACCCCGGAAATGTATCGTCATCAGAGGACTCATTAAGTATTTGCCTTATTCCAGGGGTCGGGAACCTTTTTGACTCGGAGAGCCATGAACGCAAAATATTTAGAAATGTATTTCAGTGAGAGTCATAGAATCTTTATAATATATTTTAAGACTGAATTCAACTAAATATGAGTCTATACGTACATACTACAAGGAAAGGATTCCCCCGGCAGAATGACGGGACACTTCAGACCTGGCTCTGCAAAAGGCATGCTCAGGACTCTGGGCAGGAAGAGAAGACGGAAGGAGGGGGAAGGGGGAAAGAAAGGAAGGAAGGAAGAGGAAATGAAGGAGGGAGGGGGAGAGGAAGAAAGAAAAGAAGAACGAACTATGGAAAAAGAAGAAAAGAAAAGCAGGAGAGAGACAAGGAGGGGAAAAGAAAGAAGGAAATGGGAAGGGAGGAAAGGAAAGGGTGGGGAAAAGAAAGGAAAGGGAGTGAGGAAAAAGTAAAATAATGAAGGGAAAAGAAGAAAAAGAATGGGAGAGAGAGGGAAGTGAAAAGAAAGGAAGGAGAAGGAAATGAAGACTTGGGGGGATAGAATAGAAGAGGAAGGAAGGAAGAGGGAGGGAGAATGGAGGAAAGAAGGAAGGAGAGAAGGAAAGGGTGAAGAGGAGAAAGGAAGGAAGGAAGAGGAAGGAAGGAAGAGGGAGAATGGAGGAAAGAAGGAAGGGGAGAGAGGGAGGGAAAATGAAGGAGAGAAGGAAAGGGTGAACGGGAGAAAGAAAGGAAGGAAGAGGGAGAATGGAGGAAAGAAGGAAGGGGAGAGAGGGAGGAAAAGGAAGGAGAGAAGGAGAAGGAAAGGGTGAAGGGGGAGAAAGAAAGGAAGGAAGAGGGAGAATGGAGGAAAGAAGGTAGGAAGAGAGGGAGGAAAAGAATGAAGGAAAAAGAAAAGGAAAAAGAAAGGAAGGGAGGAAGGCAGGGAGGGCGGGGGAGGAGGGCGCGGGGCCAAGGCGGACCTTGGTGTCGATGGGATGAGGAAGAGGCGGCAATGGCAGCGCGGAAGCGGCAGTCGCGGCGCATCTCGCAGCACTCCTCCCCGCTGCATGCTGGGAAACCGAGACCCGCCCGGGCTGCTCTGGAGAGCCAGATGCAATCATGAAAAAAGCCACATCTGGCTCCCAAGCCATAGGTTCCCTACCCCTGCCTTACTGTTTTCCTTTGCTGCTCCCCATTTATATGTATGCATTTATATATATGCATGTATGTGTGTATATATGCATGTTTGTGCATACACATACACAGATATATATATATATATATATATACAGTATATCTGTGTGTGTGTATACACAAACATGCATACATACACACATTCATGCATATATATAAATGCATACATACACATCGATATGCAAGTATATATACACATATATTTTAAAGATTCCTTATTATTATTATTATCAATGCGGCTCTTTGCTAAAGGGCATCTACACCAGGCATGGGCAAACTTGGGCTCTCCAGGTATTTTGGACTTCAACTCCCAGAATACTCTAATTTCTCTTCAGATCGTATAAATCTTTCGCCTTTTACACAAGAGTTCCATACAAGAGTTCCACACAAATAGAGCATTCCACACAAGAGAGTTCCACACAACTGGAGCGTTCCACACAAAAGGTCAACACAAAGAATGGAATTGTAAATCCACATGGGATAGATGGTTAGTCTGCGTCCCAGTACAGACTGTGGCAGTGGTGTGTACGAGGATCTGTGTCCAGGGAGAACTCGCCAACGGATGCGGAACCAGGGGCCGCAACGGTAGAGCTGCAGGGCCTGATCCATTTTGCCGTGAGGTAGGCTTTTTCAAGTGGCAAAAATAAGTGGCACAATGCATTGTTATTATTTCAGAATTGTGTATATCTGTGACACGTCACAGATATACACAATTCTGAAATACTAACAATGCAATTAATATACAATCAATACATAGTCCAATTTCCACAGAAAGAGTGCTAATTAGATAGACATAAAGGAGTCCTACCATGGTGAGGATGGATACCTTCATGGTATATTCTGTGAACCCGAAGGTAACTAAATAAAGCATAGGCTGGAGAATTTATAGTATGGGTGACGAACACAGATGGTTATGTAAACAGAGCATTTAATGATAAGGGTTCATTTAAACCGGTTGGGAATTCACTGTTGAGTAGGGTGATCCACCGGGACTCACTCCTAATTAGGAGATCATGATTATTGCAATGTGAGCGTATATGGATCTTTTCAAGCCCTGTAAACTTAAAGGAGCCCGAGGGGTGCCCCTTGGCTAGAAAGTATTTGTACAGGATCGTATTGTCCATTTTGTTGCGAATTCTGGAACGGTGTTCCGATATTCTGGTCTTTAGGGGGCGTGACGACTGCCCCACGTAAAGTAGGCCACATCCAAAAAGGATGGCGTATACACGATTTTCTGTGGAGCTATTGGTGTAATGTTTTATTTTAAATGGTTTCTTTTTGGTTGGATTATATACCTTCTTCCCTGTAAAGACTTGGGAACAGGACGAACAATTACCACACGGTCTGCAACCTGGTGTGACAATACTGGTGGTTGAGTTCTGAGTCAAGTGTAGATGCACCCAGCGTTCCCTTTATCATTTTCTCTGCTTCCTTGCAGGCTTGGATGCAGAGGCCTCTGCCCAGGGCTCTTTCGAAGGGTTTTGAGGCACGCTTTTGGGGGTCCAGGGAGGCTTCCAGCCTCTGCAGCGGAGCCATGCGCCTGGTCCAGTTTTGCACCAAAGGGCCAATCACGGAGACCCGGATCGGCCTGGAGGAAAAGGAAGGAGGGGACATCTTGGACCTCAACTCCTTGGACCCTTCTCTGCCCAAGTCCATGCGGGGCTTTTTGGAGGCCGGAGAGGCCGCCCTTCAAGTGGCCAAGAGGTACTCCAGTGGGGCTGGATTCCCCTTTGGAAACAATTAAACAATAACAATGCTAACTAACAAAATTTGAAAAATGTTCTGTTCTTGGTCTGAAAGTGTTGATGAGATATTCATTGGGAAACTATTGCAAAATGTTTTTGCAATGTTCCTCCTGCAAAAACAAAGTTTTGGCAGTTTAATGCACTTTTTCTCATGTATTTTTTCATAATAGAATCAATTAGAAAATGACATTTTTAACCCCAAAATTGTGGTGGAATGAAAATCACACGTAGTTCACGTCTTGACCAATCCACACACTGTCTTGCTAGAGAAAAGATATGCCACACAGATGATCAGTAGAAAATAAGGTGTTTGCTCTTCGTTATGCAGAGCAACATACCATATATACTCGAATATAGGCCAACCCGGATATAAGCCAAGGCACCTAATTTTTCCACAAAAAAACTGGGAAGACGTATTGACTCGATTATAAGCCGAGGGTGGGAAATGCAGCAGCTATGAGTCAACTTCAAAATAAAAATAGATAACAATAAAATAACATTAATTGAGGCATCAGGACACGGGTTGGCAACCTACGACCCACGGGCCGGATGCGACCCAGCAGCCAATTCTGTCCGGCCTGGGGAGAAGGGCGTCGGGGGCGGGGCCAAGAGGAAGGGGTGCCGCTGCCGCCATCCCATCGCGGGCTCTGTGGGGCCTGTGTCGGCAGACAGGCTGGAGGAGCTGCAACTTTGGAGTGCCTGCAGCGGCTGACCGGCTGACTTGATCGTCTTCCGGGTCACCAGGGCAATCAGCCGCCTCAGATCGCCGACTGCTCCCCCAGCAGGCCTGGATCGCCTCCAGGGATGGCAGGCACTCCATGGCAGGGCGATCAGCTGGGGAACGGCCTCCGATCGCCTGGTGCTCTGCTCTGCTGCGGTGGCGGCTGGGTCCGCTTTGTCATCCTCAGGGCTGGGTCCATTGGGCCATTCCATCTTGGGATCTTTCCTCTCTTGAGGATGTCAGCCTCTATCTTGGTTTGCACCTTGTCGTCTTGCATTTCATTTTATTTTAGTGGTTTTTATTATTATTTTATTATAATAATATAATAATATAATATAATGTTATATTATAATTTCAATATATTATTATGTTTATATAGATATACTATAATATAATATTTATTTATTTATTTATTTATTTATTACTCGTGTTTCTATGCCACCACTCCCGGGAGGGCTCGGGGCGGCTCACAGGAGCCAACAAGGCACAATAAAAACAATGACAATGATTAAAAACAACAGCAAATTAGCATAAAAACAGTACAATCAATAAAAACTGTGATGCAACACACCACCACAGATAGCGATTGAAGGACAAGAGGGCTGCACAAGGCAAGACCTACAGGTCGAACGCCTGGCGAAAGAGGTGAGTCTTGCAGGCCCGTCTAAATGGGAGCAAGTCCTGGATCGCGCGTGTTTCTGCCGGGAGGGCGTTCCACAATGTGGGCGCGATGACGGAAAACGCTCTCCTGCGGGTTGCTGTCAAACGCACGAGCCTCGTCGAGGGGACGTCTAAAAGATAGGCTCCCTCCGACCGCAGTGATCTCATTGGGCAATAGGGGGAGAGACGGTCCCTCAGGTACGTTGGCCCCAAGCCGTGTAAGGCCTTAAAGGTGAGAACCAACACTTTGAAAGTGATCCGGTGCTCAATTGGCAGCCAGTGCAGGTCCTGCAAGGTAGGTGTTATGTGACTACCTGCTGGTGTTCCAGACAGGAGTCGGGCGGCAGAATTCTGCACTAGCCTGAGCTTCCGGGTCACTGACAGAGGTAGGCCAACGTAGAGTGCGTTGCAGTAGTCCAGTCTCGAGATGACCGTGGCTTGGATCACCGTGGCCAGGTCGTTCCGGGATAGATAGGGGGCCAGCCGCCTCGCCTGTCTAAGATGGAAAAAAGCAGACTTGCTGGTCATGGAGACCTGGGTCTCCATGGTCAGCTGGGAGTCCAAGTGGACTCCCAGGCTCTTTACTAGAGGCGATGGGCATAGCGCCACACCGTCCAGGGTCGGAAGCTGGACATCCCTATCACCCGGACGGCCCAGCCACAAGATCTCCGTCTTCGCTGGATTCACCCTCAACCTACTGGCTCACAGCCATCCACTAACGGCCTCGAGGCACCGTTGGAAATTATCGGGGACGGATCCAGGCCTGCCCTCCATCCTCAGAATGAGCTGAGTGTCATCAGCGTACTGGTGGCACTCAAGCCCATAACTCCGCACCACCTGTGCAAGCGGCTGCATATAGATGTTAAATAACAGAGGGGAGAGGATGCCCCCCTGAGGGACTCTGCAGACTAACGAGGAGCCCTCGGAGACCACCTCGCCCCTCCTCACACGCTGAGACTGCTGGTGGAGGAAGGAGGTCAGCCATTTCAGGACTGTCCCCCTCACTCCAGCCACGGCCAGGCGGTGGGTCAAAAGATTGTGGTCGACCGTGTCAAACGCTGCCGTGAGGTCCAATAACACGAGCAGCGCAGACCCGCCTTGGTCGAGCTGGCAGCGGAGTTGATCTGTGATGGCGACCAGGACCGTCTCCGTCCCATGCCCCGAACGGAAGCCGGACTGGAAGGGGTCTAGCCATGTTGCATCATCTAAGAAGGACTGCAACTGTTCCATTGCTGCCCTCTCAACTACCTTCCCCAGGTACGAAAGGTGATATGATATTAATACTAATAATATATGAATATTTATTGATATATTAATATGTTAATATTAATGATGTGTAATATATAGTAAATATAGTAAATAAATAAATAAATTATGTAGATTAGAATGTAGTTCAGCCTTTAGGTGCGGCCCTCCATAATATTTTTTGGCTCTCGTGTGGCTCCTTGGAAAAAATAATTGCCCACCCCTGCATCAGGAGGTTCAATGTTTTGGAATATTTACATAAAACTGTAATTTAAGATAATTACAGTCCAACTCTGATTCAACCATTATTCTAACCTCCTTCTATGTAAATGTGCTTACATATCCTTCCAATAATGATAGAGTAAGATAATAAATGTAATAATAATAATAAGTACAATAATGGAAATGTAATAATAACAATAATAAATAGGGAAAATAATAAATGTAATAATAAATACAGTAAAATAATAAATGTAATAAAATAAAGTAAAATAATGTAAATAATAATAATAAACAGAGTAAATAAATGTAATAAAAATAATAATAGAGTAAAACAATGTAAATGTAATAATAAACAAAGTAAATAAATGTAATAAAATTAATACGAATAACAGTAAAATAATAAATAACCTTGGCTCGAGTATAAGCCGAGGGGAGCATTTTCAGCCTAACTTCAGACCAACTTTCAGACCAACTCCGCTGCCAGCTTGACCAGGATGGTCTGCGCTGCTCGTGCTGTTAGATCTCACAGCAGCTTTCGACACGGTAGATCATGTATTGTTGACCCACCGTTTAGCCGTGACGGGGGTTAGGGGGACTGCCCTTAAATGGGTGGCCTCCTTTCTCCAAGACCGGGGACAACGTGTGGAGGGGGGAGGTGTGGTTTCTGGGAGACTCCCTTTAAGTAGTGGAGTCCCCCAGGGTGCCATCCTTTCCCTTTTATTGTTTAATATCTACATGCGCCCACTGGCACGACTGGTTCGCGACTTTGGTCTGGAGTGCCATCAGTACACCATCAGTACCCCTTCCTCTTGGACCCGCCCCAGATGCCCTTCTCCCCGGGCCGGACAGAATCAGCTGCTGGGCCAACTGCCACGGTCAGTGCTGTGGGATGCTGGAAGATGCAGTTTGCCAAGGTCTTTCTTCCAAAGAATGCAAACGACAAAACTCACAGCATCCCATAGCACTGAAGCTGAACAGTTCAAGGGGGGTCGAGCTGCATTTGTCCTACCTGCACTCTTTTCTTGTGGCAGGGAGTTCCCCTGGTTTCCCTATGCAAAATATGCATGTCTTCCCCTTCTCTCCGCAGAGCGCAGACGTCTGGTCAGCATGCCCTTCCCCGTTCCCGAGTGACCCTTTTGTCTCCCATCACCAACCCCGACAAAGTGATTTGCGTGGGGATGAACTACGTGGACCATTGCCTGGAGCAAAATGTGAAGATCCCGGAAGAGCCCATCATTTTCAGCAAATTCGCCAGCTCCATCGTGGGGCCCTTCGATCCCATCGTCCACCCGGCAGAGAGCAATGTGAGATTTTCATCGCTATCTATCTATCTATCTATCTATCTATCTATCTATCAGGGGAGTTCATTAAAGATTTCCCCAACCCACTTCTATTTATCACAGGATGCTGAAACTGCACATATGTAATGATAGAAGTCTCGATAGGTTAGGTGCCAATTGATAACCCAGAACTGAGAACGGTCTTGATGTGACAGGTGCAGGCCGGGATTAGTGGACTGTGCCGCCCAAGGCCGCCTGTCTAAGTGCTGCCGCCCTAGGGGGCAGGGCCTCTTGCAGGGGGCGGGGGCCGGCGAGAGGGAGAAGGCGCCGCTGGAAGTCCCGCTCCTAGGGCGACTCACGCGGTTTTCGCCGCCGCTGCCCCGCTCACCCGTGCCCCAAACATGAGCGGCCGGCAGTGGCGAAAAACCAGCGTGAGTCGCTCTAGGGGCGGGACTTCCAGCGCGCCTTCTCCCCTCACGCCGGTTCTGCCCCTCCCTTCACTGAAGGGGAGGAGGGGAGGGGCCGCTGGGCGAGAAGGAGAAGGCGCCGCCGAGTCCTGCCCCTAGGGCGACTCACGCGGCTTCCCTCGCCGCCGCCGCTCGTGTTTGGGGAACGGGGCGAGTGGGGCGGCGGCGGTGAAAGCCGCGGGAGTCGCCCTAGGGGCGGGACTTCCAGCGGCGCCTTCTCCCCTCACGTCGGTTCCACCCCCCTCCCTTCACTGGGAAACAGGCCGGCGCGGAGCCTTCTGGGAGGTGTAGTTCACTGACCTTCCAGGCGCCGCATGGAGCCGGGTCGCGCGGATGCCTTTCCCGCTGCGTCCTCGGCCTCTCTCGCCGGCTGCCTTCCAGTTTGGGACCCGAAGTCGCGCGCCGCCTCCTTGGCCTTCTGCCCCTCTCCTCGCCTGTTGGCCAGCCGGTCCTGGCCCGGGCCACGTGGGGCGAAACGGGCAAGGTCTCTTCCGCGCGGCCCGGGCCAGGGACCGGGGAAGAGGCGTCGGAGAAGGTCGAGGAGGCGATGGCATGGGCCGGGTCCCAAAGAAGCTGGCAGCCGCTGCGGAAGGCCAAGGATGCGGCAGAGAAGGCGGGCGTGGATGCGGCGGGTAAGGAGTCGGGGGCGTGTGTGGGGTGGGAGGGAGGAGGAGGAGGGGCGGGGTGAAGGGGAGTCAGGGTGGGAGGGTGTGTTGGAGGAGGAGGAGGGGCGGGGCGTTGTAGCTGCCACCGCGGTCGCCGCCGTGCGCTGTGTGCACCTGCGTGGGAAGGTTGTCCCTTGGTCTCAGGAGTGTTCTGTAAGCGGCAGAGGAGGGGGGCATGGCATATGTGTATGAGCATATATGTATATGTATGTATGTATGTATGTGTGTGTATGTATATATATGTATATGTGTGTATGTATATATGTATATGTGTGTATGTATATATGTGTGTGCATGTGAATATATGTATATGTGTGTATGTATATATGTGTGTGCATGTGTATATATGTATATGTGTGTATGTATATATGTGTGTGCATGTGTATATATGTATATGTGTGTATGTGTATATATGTATGTGTGTGTATGTATATATGTGTGTGTATGTGTATATGTGGCAGAGGTGGGAGGAAAGCTGCCCTTTTCCCGGGCACCTCTTTCCGCTCCTCTCCCCGCCTTCCTTCCTTCCTTCAATCAAGGGAGGTGGGCGGGGAGAGGAGGGAAAAGAGGGGCCCGGGAGGGGCAGCTTCCCTCCTGCCGCCTCAGGGATCGGGAGAGCACCGGGCAAAGCGAGGAAGGCTCCTTGCCGGCTTTGCCGCCAGGACCTTCCTCGGTCCGGTCCCGATCCTGGCGGAGGCGGGGGGTGCAGCAAGGAGGTGGGAGGGGCTGGGGGGAGGGGAGGCGGGTCCCCTCCTCTGTCCAGGCCTCCCTGCCGCTCTTCCTGCCCGGGACAGCGGCGGGGGGGGGTGTGTGGAAGAAGGTGGGAGGGGCTGGGGAGAGGGGAGGCGGGTCCCCTCCTCTGTCCACGCCCCCCGCTGCTCTTCCTGCCCGGGACAGCGGCGGGGGGGGGGGGGGTGCGGAAGGAGGTGGGAGGGGCTGGGGAGGGGAGGCGGGTTCCTCCTTCCAGCCCCTCCCCGCTCTTCCTTACCGGGCGCGGCAGGGGGCGCGGAAGGAGGTGGGAGGGGCTGGGGAGGAGGGAGGGGTGTCCCCTCCTCCTTCCCGTCCCCCCGCCTGTAGCTAATGTAATGGTCCAGTCGGTTGTCAAGTTTGGTGGTTGTGGGAGCCATAGTTTCTTTGTCTATATACGACATTAAATGGACTGAGCAATTATATATATATAGATTGATAATATGATAATGTCTCTCTCTCGGCATTACTTCGTGACTGAAGATTCTTAGGAAGGACTCATCCCACGCTTTTTACAAGTGCGTTGATGACTAAAAAGGCCAATCTGAGCTAGACAAGCCTGGCTGCAGAAAGCACAGCAGAAAGTCTCCTTGGGTGATGTTGTTTCCAAATTGCAGTTCTTTCTGCGTTGTCATTTCTCTTCAAGACCCATTCGGTGTGTCTTCTCAAAAGAGGCCACAGCATTGTGGATAGTGCGTCTCCATGCCTCCCGATGTGAGGCCAGGGTGGACCATTGTTGGTGATCAATCTGGCTAAGCCTGAGATGTTGTTTCAGGGAGTCCTTATATCTCTTTCTTGGGGGCACCTTTCTTGCACTGACCCGTGGTGAGTTCACTATAGAGTAGTATCTTTGGGAGGTGGTGGTCCTCCATCCTAGAGACATGCGCTGCCCAGCGCAGCTATGTTCTCAATAGCATGGCCTCAATGCTGGTGATCCCTGCTTGCTCAAGGACAGCAACATTCGTCACATAGTCATTCCAGTGTACATTTAGGATTGAGCGAAGACAGCGCTGATATAAGCGTTCGAGGAGTCGTAGGTGTTGGCGATAGGTGACCCATGTTTCAGACCCATTGAGGAGAATAGACAGTACGATAGCTCTGTACACACTGATTTTGGTGCTTTGCCTCAGGTGCTTGTTGCTCCAGACTCTTTTGTGAAGCCTTCCGAATGCACTCTATGCCTTTGCTAATCTGTGATCTATCTCTTTGTCAAACTTGGCATCTGAAGAGATGATGCTTCCCAGGGAGGTGAACTGCTGGATGTATTTAAGCACAGATTTGCCTATGCTGACGTGGGGATGATGGTGTTCTTCCTGTGGTGTGGGCTGGTAGAGGACTTCCCTTTTCTTCAGGCTGACTTCCAGCCCAAACGGCTCTGCAGCAGTTGCAAAGCAGGATGTGAGGCAATGCAGGGCTGCTTCTGTGTGGGCGACAAGGGCAGCATCATCAGCAAAAAGAAATAATGTAATACAATATACTATTATTATTAGTAATATACTATTATTAGTAGTAATGTACTACTAATAATATGATAATATAATTATATATTTTATACTACATATAATATTACTAATAATATTACAGTATAATGTTATTGTACGATGTAATATATAATATTAATATTGTGCTATGGCAAAAATATAATATATTGTATTTACATTTTACTTGTAAGCCGCTCTGAGTCCACTTCGGGGTGAGAAGGGTGGCATATAAATGTTGTAAATAAATAAATAATTAATAAATGCCAAGATGAGTGTGGGGTCCATGGAAAAAACCACCCAAGACCACCTTCACCTGTATAAGGAATCCTCTCGCTGCGTCCCCTGGCTTCTCACACCTTTCCAGAAGCAGGAAGGAGTCGAATGCTCTCGGGCTCTCTTGACAATGATGTACCAGGGAAACCAGGAGGACTTTGTCAACAGACTGATGACACGGGATGGAAACTGGGTCCCTCACTCTGATCCTGAGACTCAAGTCCAGCCGATGCCATGGAAGCATCCTGACTCTCCGCCTCCAAAGAAGACACTTGCCCAACTCTCAGCAAGTAAGGTCGTGCTCACCAGTTCACAACTCACCCGTTGCCAAATGGAAGAAGCATGCTCCTATTTGCCTTTGAAATTCTCCCGCATCCTCCTGATTTCCCCCGACCTCGCACCATTGGACTTCCACCTCTTTCCAACCAGGAAGTTATTTGTGAAGGGCAAGGACTTCACGGGTGATGGGACTCTGATTTCCGAAGTCACAACGTGGCTTTTGGAGCAACCTGTCGATTTCTACAAGCAAGGTGTTGACAGTGGCTTCAAAAGAGGGGAGGTGTGTGTGTGTGGCACCCTCAAAGAGAAGAAGGGCTCAGAACGGGGCCAAGTCTCATTGCTCTCCATCCACGAGGAGCAGGCCCGGATTACCCATAAGGCCACACTAGGCCATGGCCTATGGGCGCAGGCCTGGGGGGGGGGGGCAGATCAAAGACCAAAACAAAAAGTTCAAACAAAACCGCAACGTGCGGCATGATGACTCTCTGCAGGAAAGAAAGGGAAGAGACCGAGAAGGAGTTTAATTTACGTTGGAACAAAATGCTGCAACTCTGCTTTCGGCTGCATGGGGAAAGACAGGCCGATACACCCTCTCTCGGGGGATGGTGGGGGGAGAGCGCTGCAAGGGGGCGGGGGAGGAGGGAATGGCGCCCCCCCCTTGCCATCGCCCCCATGGCACCCAGGAACATGGTGGAGGCGGCAGAGGCGCCCTCCTGCCGCGCGCACATGCCCGCCAGCGGCCCCGGGGGCAGGGCTTCCCTTCCCCCTCCTCCCTGCAACTGCCTTCCCTGACTGAAGGAAGGCGGTCGCGGAAGAAGAGGTAGAGGAAGCCCGCCCTTGGGGCCGCTGCCGCATGCATGCCAGCAGCACCCGAGGGTGGGGCTTCCCTTCCTCCTCCTCCCCGCGACCGCCTTCCTTGACTGAAGCAAGGCAATCGCGGCGAGGGAGAGGCGGAGGGAAGCCCCGCCCTCGGGGCCGCTGCCGCGCATGCCCAGCAGCTCCCCGGGGGCGGGGCTTCCAAAGTGGCCTAGGGCACCAAAAGGAGTTAATCCGGGCTTGGTCAGGGGAAATCTTGAGTGAACGCACCTCGTGTGTGTGTGTGTGTCTATGCATCCATTTCATTGCCCACCATGCTGGTCTTTTTGGTGCCAAGGCTGAATGTTTCCCTTTCTTTCCCTTTCTAGGAAGTCGACTGGGAAGTGGAGCTGGCTTTCGTCATTGGCAAGAAGGGCAAACACATCCAGGTGATGCGGGAAAGAACGGGAAGAGACCGGGAAGGCGTTTAATTTATGTTGGGGCAAAATGCTGCAACTCTGCTTTAAGCTGCATGGGAAAAGACAGGCCGACGCACCTTTTGATGGCTCTTTTTTTAATCCTTCCAACCCCAGAAGGCGGATGCCATGTCCCACGTGGCTGGTTATACCGTCGCCCACGATGTCAGCGCCAGGGACTGGCAAATGAAGAACGGCAGGCAGTGGCTTTTGGGGAAAACCTTCGACACCTTTTGCCCGCTGGGTCCGGCTCTGGTCACCAAGGATGCCGTGTCAGGTTCGGACACTACAAATCCCAATATTTAGTGTCTCCATTTGCACCTTTTGAATGGGAAGGTATTACTTCCCAAAGTGCAGCAACCACGCTATGGAACTCTGGGAGTTGTAGTGCAGCTCTCTTGGGCAGCGCTCAAGGTCTTTCCAAACAACAACTCCCAGGACTCTGGAGTGTAGGTGCACCCTTAATCTTGAGAGCAAACATCACCAAAATATCTGAAACCTCTTCAATGATAATAATAATAACAATGATGATAATAATATCAATTACGATGATAATGATGGTGATGATAATAATATTAATGATGATGATGGTGATAACAATGAGAATGGTACCGGGCAGTCTTCAGAGGCAACCCCACGTATAGAGCGTTGTAGTAGTCTATATGGGATGTAACTCCAAGATCCAAAACTGTGGCTGAGACAGTGACACCTTTGCTGTCTGATGGTACAAGATTAATAATTAACCGCCAGATGTGGGCGAAACTTCAGAAGAGAATGCTTCTGGAACATGGCTGTACAGCCTGGAAAACTCACAGCAACCCAGTGATTCCGGCCATGAAAGCCTTCGACAATATATTATTGTTGCTTTAAACTGTTTGTTTTATGTTTCGTACTTCTCATCGCTGTATTTGGATTGTTGTTTATATGATTTTAATACGTTATAAGCCGCATGGGGTCCTGTTAGAGAGAAAAACGGGATATAAATAAATTATTGTTATTATTAGTTTGGAATTCTGAACAAGGGATGTCGAACTTGCGAGGTTTACATGGTTCTTCGTCTCTCTGTAGATCCTCACAATCTGGGGATCCGCTGCCGAGTGAATGGGGAGCTGGTCCAGAACGGCAGCACCAAGCAGATGATCTTCAAAACGGAAGCGCTGATCGCGTGGGTCTCCCAGTAAGGAAGCCCTTCCTTTCCCCAACACATGCTCTTCCTCTTGCCCACATCCCTTGGTTATGAGAAAGTAGCCGTCACCTGCCATATGTTGCTGTGGCCCACTCTGTGTATATGTGCTTTGTGTATATATATATATATATATATAAAGCTTTTCTAGGAAGTCTTCTACCAGCCCGCATCACAGGAAGAACACCATCATCCCCATGTCAGCATAGGCAAATCTGTGCTCAAGTCTGTTCAGCAGTTCACCTCCCTGGGAAGCATCTCTTCAGATGCCAAGATCGATAAAGAGATTGATCACAGATTAGCAAAAGCATAGAGTGCATTTGGAAGGCTTCACAAAAGAGTCTGGAGCAACAAGCACCTGAGGCAAAGCACCAAAATCAGTGTGTGCAGAGCTGTCGTACTGTCTATTCTCCTCTATGGGTCTGAAACATGGGTCACCGATCGCCAACACCTACGGCTCCTCGAACGCTTTCATCAGCGCTGTCTTCACACAATCCTAAATATACACTGGTCCGACTATGTGACAAATGTTGCTGTCCTTGAGCAAGCAGGGGTCACCAGCGTTGAGGCCATGCTATTGAGAACACAGCTGCGCTGGGCAGGGCACGTCTCTAGGATGGTGGACCACCACCTCCCAAAGATACTACTCTATGGTGAACTCGCCACGGGTCAGCGCAAGAGAGGCACCCCCAAAAAGAGATTCAAGGACTCCCTGAAACAACATCTCAGGCTCGGCCAGATTGACCACAAACAATGGCCCACCCTGGCCTCACATCGGGAGGCATGGAGACGCACTATCCACAATGCTGCAGCCTCTTTCGAGAAGACACGCCGAACGGGTCTCGAAGAGAAACAACAACGCAGAAAGAACCGCAACTTGGAAACAACATTACCCAAGGAGACTTTCTGCTGTGCTTTCTGCAACCGGACTTGCCTATCTCAGATTGGCCTTTTTAGTCATCAACGCGCTTGTAAAAAGCGTGGGGTGAGTCCTTCCTAAGAATCCTCTTTCGCGAAGTAATGCCGAGAGAGGCTTGTTTGATTTAAAAAATGGTTCAAAACTCGTTTCGGATGTAGGGGGCGCCGGTGGTTCGATTCTAAAGTCAATTCCGAAAAACGAAGATTCCGACTAGTTCTAACCATGTCTAATGTATATGTGTATATATGTGTGTTTGTGTATATACAGTGTTCCCTCACTTATCGCAGGTGTTACGTTCCAGGATGCTGGCAGGTCTATGAAGGCAGTTCCTGTGATCTGCTGCCTTTCAAAACCGTTTTCTATGTGCTGAGTTGGGTTCAGCACTTGCGATGGGCAGCTTTTGCCTTTCTTGAAACCAGTTTGCTGTGGAATCAGACATGGGTCTTTCCCCCCACAATTCTTTGCAAAACATGTCTCTCCTGAGTGGGAAAGAGAAGTCTCTCCGCTAGGGTGGGGAAAAGGGACATGGTGATTTGGTATTGCTCACTTTCCAACGTGTTTCTGGCAGGTTTGTGACTTTATACCCAGGAGACGTCTTCCTCACTGGGACTCCGCCCGGGGTTGGGTTCTTCCGGAAACCCCCCGTCTTCCTCAAGGTGAGCCTCGTTCCCGGATGAATGTCCCCCAAACCTCTTTGGTGACACAAGGTGGCCGAACCAGGGATGAAACCGATACAAGCTGTTCCTGATTCACAAACATCCGAGTCGAAAATGACTCACAGTCTAGAACGGGGCTGGACTGGATGGCCTTTGGGGGTCCCTTCCAAATCTATGATACTATATGTAAGCCACCCCGAGTCCCCTTGGGGAGATGGGTGTGGGGTATAAAGGTAATAAATAAATAAATACTATATCTCACTTCCTGTGGTCTCAGCCCTGTTCTTAACTAGGAGTTGGATGTTTGTAACTTGGGGATGGCCTGCACACACACACATACATATGTGTGTGTGTGTAAGTATTAGGCCTGGGCAATCCATGGTTCTAAATGGTTCTAAAGTACTTACAAAATTAAAGTTCTGGTGGTGAACACTAGGTGGCGCTGGTGCTTTGCTTCTACAGTGTTGCTAAAGTTCTGGTGGTGAACACTAGGTGGCGCTGGTGCTTTGCTTCTACAGTGTTGCTAAAGTTCTGGTGGTGAACATTTCAGAACTCTTAACAAAACTTTCAAAACTTCATTATTATTTCATTATTGGCGATTTTTAAGACAGAACCAATTAGGAACTGCCATTTATAACGAAATTTTGAAAGTTTTGTTGGAGTTCTGAAATGTTCGCCACCAGAACTTTAGCAACACTGTAGGAGCAAAGCACCAGCGCCACCTAGTGTTCACCACCAGAACTTTAGCAACACTGTAGGAGCAAAGCACCAGCGCCACCTAGTGTTCACCACCAGAACTTTAGCTACACTATAGGAGCAAAGCACCAGCGCCACCTCGTGTTCACCACCAGTACTTTAGCAACACTGTAGGAGCAAAGCACCAGCGCCACATAGTATACACACACACACACATATTTTCACTTTTATTATGTGTATAGATATTGATGTATATGAGATATAGTTTCATAGATGTGGAAAGGACCCCCAAAGGCCATCCTGTCCAGCCCCATTCTTAACTAGGAGTCGTTTGTAAGTAGGATGTTTGTAATTTAGGGACTGCATGTGTGAGATATAGTTTCATATATCAGATATAGTTTCATGTGGAAGGGACCCCCAAAGGCCATCCTGTCCAGCCCCATTCTTAACTAGGAGTCGTTTGTAAGTGGGATGTTTGTAATTCGGGACTGCATGTATATATATATCTCTATATATGTCGCTATATAGCGAGTCCACTATGCCAGTGTTTCCCAACCTTTTTTGAGCCGCGGCACACTTTTTACATTGATCAAATCCTGGGGCACACCACCAACCAAAATGACACAAAATGACACTCTAACACAGTCATACATATAATTAATATGTTTTTAAATGTATTCATACACTCAGTGTGAAACCTGGGCCTGTTTCGATGAACACAACATAGATATCCTGGCAGGAATGGCAGAAAGACACAAACTTCCCACACAGAACTCCCATAACCAAGAGAAAATGCTATAAGAGTTTGGTGGACATTGACCTTGGGTTTTGGAGTTGTAGTTCACCTATATCCAGAGAGCACTGTGGGCTCAAACAATGTTGGATCAGGACCAAACTTGGCATGAATACTCAATATGCCCAAATGTGAACACAGATGGAGTTTGGGGAAAATAGACCTTGACATTTGGGAGTTACAGTTTCTGGGATTTATAGTTAACACACAATCAAAGAGCATCCTGAACTCTTGCAACAATGGAATTGAACCAAACTTGGCCTATTGAACTCTCATTACCAACATAAATTACCGAAAGGGTTTGCTTGGGAATTGACCTTGAGTTTGGAAGTTGTAGTTCACCTACACCCAGAGAGCAAGAGGGGGAAGAAAGGGTATTGGAGGTTCCAATTTCCCACGGCACACCTGATGATTGCTCACGGCACACTGGTTGGGAAACACTGCACTATGCAACCAAAATTTGAAGTATGTTCTGTTCCTGGTACGAAAGTGTTATTTCCTGTTTAATTGTGCAGTCCTCACTTCTAAAGTAGCTGTTATTCTCCAGAAGCTTTGTTAATATGGCAGAAACTATGTCCAATTGGTTGAGAGTCAATGGGAAGCTATTGCAACGTGTATAGCACGACGTCCCTCCTGCAAAGACAAAGTTTGTGCCGTTTCATAAACTTTCTCCCCATATTTTTTAGGATAGAACCAATTAGGAAATGACATTGGTCACCTAGGAACAAAACACAAAGTGTTACAAAAGTGTTGTCCTTTGCAGAAAGGGGACGAAGTCGAGTGCGAAATCGACGGACTGGGAACCATTCGGAACAAAGTGGTGTGAAGCCTGTGCGCCTTCGCCGATTCCCATCGCTGATTCAAACAAGATTTAGAAGGAAAGGCCCTTGGTGTTGTGGGTCTGGGCATTACTTCTTAGCAAGAAATTACTGGTAGGTTCCTGCACGGTTCAATGGGGGGAAAGTAAACAAAGACCCCAAAGACGCATCTTTCATAGACTGCGAATCATCTGTGCCTTTGGATAAACACGAAGGGGTCATCACTCCAGGAAAATACTTCCACCCAGATTGTTAAATCAGAATAAAATAGCTATTAAAACCACATGGAAATCGAACCATTGCGTCTTAGCCATTGTTTCCAAAAGGGCTGTATTCAAATTGGGGGTTCTAGACCAGGGGTAGGGAACCTATGTCTCGGGAGCCAGATCTGGCTCTTTTCGTGATTGCACCTGGCTCTCCAGAGCAGCCCGGACCTCGGTTTCCCAGCATGCAGTGGGGAGGAGTGACGCAAATGTGCCGCGACTGCCGTTTCCGCACCACCATTGCCGCCTCTTCCTCCGCTGCTCTCGGGGTCCTGTGTCCTCTTCGCCAGGGATGGCGTAGCCCGGCGGCGGCGCCTCATCCTTGTCTTCCTCTTTGTCCTTCGCCATGGGCCTCAGGGGAGGCGGTGGAGGCGGGCCTGGCCCTGGCGCTGCGGACCCGGCCTTGCTGCCCCTGGGGGACGCCCAGCTCCTCGCCCCTCATCATTGGGCAGCTCAAGAGCCACTGCCTCTTCGACACCTTCTGGAGGGACTGCCTCGCCGACACCAAGGTCTGCCTTGGCACCGCGCCCTCCTCCCCTTCCTTCCTTCCTTCCTTTTCCTTTCTTTTCCCCTCTCTTTCTTTCATTATTTTTCCTCCCTCTCCCGACCTTCTTTCCTCCATTCTCCCTCTTCCTTCCTTGCTTTCTCCCCTTCACCCTTTCCTTCCTTTTCCCTCCCTCTCCCCTTCCTTCTTTCCTCTATTATCCCTCTTCCTTCCTTCCTCTTCCATTCTTTCCTTCTCTCATTCCTTTTCCCTCCCTCTTTCCCCTTCCTTCTTTCCTCCATTCTCCCTCTTCCTTTCTTTCTCCCCTTCACCCTTCCCTTCTCCTTCTCTCATTCCTTTTCCCTCCCTCTCTCCCCTTCCTTCCTTTTCTATTCCCCCAAGTCTTTCTTTCCTTCTCCTTCCTTTTTCACTTCCCTCTCTCCCCCTTCTTTCTTTTCTTCTTTTCCCATCATTATTTTACTTTTTCCTCACTCCCTTTCCTTTCTTTTCCCCACTCTTTCCTTTCCTCCCCATTCCCTCCTTTCTTTTCCCCTCCTTGTTTCTCTCCTGCTTTTCTTTTCTTCCTTTTCCATAGTTCGTTCTTCTTTTCTTTCTTCCTCTCCCTCTCCCTGCTTTATTTCCCCTGTCTTTCTTTCTTTCCCCCTTCCTTCCTTCCTTCCTTCCTTCCTTCCGTCTTCTCTTCCTTCCCAGAGTCCTGAGCATGCCTTTTGCAGAGCCAGGTCTGAAGTGTCCTGTCATTCTGCCAAAGGGGGAATCCTTTTCTCATCGTATGTACGTATAGACTCACATTTAGTTGAATTCAGTCTTAAAATATATTATATAATATGGCTCTCACTGAAATAAATTTCCAAATATTTTGCTTTCATGACTCTCTGAGTCAAAAAGGTTCCCGACCCCTGTTCTAGACTAAAATTGGGGTTCTAGACAAGATCTGTGCAACCGTGGGCACTTTCAGGATTCCAACTGAGCTCTAAAGGAATGAGTAGCTCTGGTTGCCCTCAATGATTGGCATATACATGTTGGATTTCGGAATATTAATGAACATATTAGAATAATAGAATCCTAGAATTGGAAGAGGGGTTCAATCCAATCTCTTTTTTGTCATAAAGCAGGAAAACTGCATTCAAAGCACCCCCAACAGATGGCCATCCAAGCCTCTGTTTCAAAGCCTCCAAAGAAGGAGTCTCCCTCCACCACATTCCAGGGCAGAGAGTTCCACTGCTGAACAGCTCTCCTTACAGTCAGGAAGTTCTTCCTCATGTTTAGGTGGAATCTCCTGTTGTTTGAAGCCAACCCTGATCTCATAAAGCTAACAATTAAGAAATCGGACATTAAACATTACTGATTTTATTGCATTAATATATAATCTCAGTAACAAAAGGCATTTAGATAAAACATAATAAACACAGCAAAACAAAGAGTTCTTCAAACAAGGAACACTTATTTATAACTATTCCATGCTCCTGGTGTTTAATTAACTCAAAACCCAACGAAGGTTCTCCTGAATTTCTCTCAAAACTCAACTAAGGTTCTCTTGAAGTTCTCTCAAAACTCAACTAAGGTTCTCTTGATGTTCTCTCAAAACTCAACTAAGGTTCTCTTGATGTTCTCTCAAAACTCAACTAAGGTTCTCTTGATGTTCTCTCAAAACTCAACTAAGGTTCTCTTGACTCAACTAAGGTTCTCTTGATGTTCTCTCAAAACTCAACTAAGGTTCTCTTGACTTAGCTAAGGCTCTCTTGATTCTTTGAAGTTCTCTCAAAAACTCAACTAAAACTCAACTAAGGTTCTCTTGAAGTTCTCTCAAAACTCAACTAAGGTTCTCTTTTGATGTTCTCTCAAAACTCAACTAAGGTTCTCTTGATGTTATCTCAAAACTCAACTAAGGTTCTCTTGATGTTCTCTCAAAACTCAACTAAGGTTCTCTTGAAGTTCTCTCAAAACTCAACTAAGGTTCTCTTGACTTAGCTAAGGCTCTCTTGAATTTCTCTCAAAACTCAACTAAGGTTCTCTTGAAGTTCTCTCAAAACTCAACTAAGGTTCTCTTGACCTAGCTAAGGCTCTCTTGAATTAAGGTTCCCTTTCAAAACTCAACTAAGGTTCTCTTGAAAAAACTCAACTAAGGTTCTCTTGATGTTCTCTCAAAAACTCACTCACTAAGGTTCTCTTTGAAGTTCTCTCAAAACTCAACTAAGGTTCTCTTGACCTTAAACTCTGTTCTCTCAAAACTCAACTAAGGTTCTCTTGAAGTTCTGTTCTCTTCTCTTGAAAAACTCAACTAAGGTTCTCTTGACCTAGCTAAGGCTCTCTTGAATTTCTCTCAAAACTCAACTAAGGTTCTCTTGAAGAAAACTCAACTGGTTCTCTTGACAAAACTCAAAACTAAAGGTTCTCTTGATGTTCTTAAAACTCAACTAAGGTTCTCTTGAAGGCTTCTCTCAAAACTCAACTAAGGTTCTCTTGATGTTCTCTCAAAACTCAACTAAGAAAAACTCAACTAAGGTTCTAAGGTCAACTCTCTGAAGTCTCTCTCAAAACTCAACTAAGGTTCTCTTGACTTCAAAACTCAACTAAGGTTCTCTTGACTTGAAGTTCTCTCAAAAAACTCAACTAAGGTTCTCTTGATGTTCTCTCAAACTCAACTAAGGTTCTCTTGACTTTAAGGCTCTCAAAAAACTCAACTAAGGTTCTTTGATGTTCTTGAAAACTCAACTAGCTAAGGCTCTCTTGAATTTCTCTCAAAACTCAACTAAGGGTTCTCTTGAAGTTCTCTCAAAACTCAACTAAGGTTCTCTTGAAGGTTCTCTTGCTAAGGCTCTCTCAAAAACTCAACTAACTAAGGCTAAGGCTCTCTTGAATTTCTCTTGAAAAAACTCAACTAAGGTTCTCTTGACTTAGCTAAGGCTCTCTTGAAGTTCTCTCAAAACTCAACTAAGGTTCTCTTGAAGTTCTCTCAAAACTCAACTAAGGTTCTCTTGAAGTTCTCTCAAAACTCAACTAAGGTTCTCTTGATGTTCTCTCAAAACTCAACTAAGGTTCTCTTGACTTAGCTAAGGCTCTCTTGAATTTCTCTCAAAACTCAACTAAGGTTCTCTTGAAGTTCTCTCAAAACTCAACTAAGGTTCTCTTGACCTAGCTAAGGCTCTCTTGAATTTCTCTCAAAACTCAACTAAGGTTCTCTTGAAGTTCTCTCAAAACTCAACTAAGGTTCTCTTGATGTTCTCTCAAAACTCAACTAAGGTTCTCTTGACTTAGCTAAGGTTCTCTTGAAGTTCTCTCAAAACTCAACTAAGGTTCTCTTGATGTTCTCTCAAAACTCAACTAAGGGTCTCTTGACCTAGCTAAGGCTCTCTTGAATTTCTCTCAAAACTCAACTAAGGTTCTCTTGAAGTTCTCTCAAAACTCAACTAAGGTTCTCTTGACTTAGCTAAGGCTCTCTTGAAGTTCTCTCAAAACTCAACTAAACGTTCTCTCACTTTTAGGTGGGGGAGAAAACCTTTTCCAATTGTCAACTATTAACTTTCAAAACTAGGCAAGTGGTTAAAATTATTGCTTTCCATTGTTCCATTGACGGGACTAGTTGTAGATGAATTGGTGGATGAACTTCTCCAGTTTCTCCTGGTTCTCTTTGGAGGTAAAGGTTTCGGAGAGGATCAGAACGGACCCACTTTGCCCTGGGATTTCCCTCAGCACCTGGAAAAGGAAGGAAACAGGAAAAGAGCAGAAATAGATTGTAAAAAGCAGAATTTTTATTTATCTAGATCAGGTCTGGGCCAACTTGGGCCCCTCAGGTGTTTTGGGCTCCAACTCAGAACAAAGGAAGCAAATAAAGAAAAAGGAAAGAGAAAGGAAGGAAAGAAGGATAAAAGTAAAGAAAAAAGGAAAGGGAGAGGGGAAGGAAAGAAGGACAAAGGAAGCAAAGAAAGAAAAAGGAAAGAGGGAAAGAGAAAGGAAAGAAGGATAAAAGAAGCAAAGAAAAAAGGAGAGAGGGAAAGGGGAAGGAAGGAAAGAAGGACAAATGAAGCAATGAAAGAAAAGGAAAGAGGGAGAGAAGAAAGAATGACAAAGGAACCAAAGAAAGAAAGAGGGGAGAAGGGAGGAAGGACAAAGAAAGGAAGGAGGAAAGAAGAACAAAAGAAAAGAAAGAAGTAGAAGGGGAGAGATGACGAAGAAGAGAGAAATGAGGAAGGACAAAGAAAATGAACGAAAAATGGAAAAGAGAGGGAGGGAAGGAAAGAAGGACAAAGGAAGCAAAAAAGAAAAAGGAAAGAGGGAAAGAGGAAGGAAGGAAGGAAAGAAGGACAAAGGAAATAAAGAAAAAAGAGAGAGAGAAAGGAAAGAAAGGACAAAGGAAACAAAGAATGAAAAAGGAAAGAAGAAGGAAGGAAAGGACAAGGAACCGAAGGGAGGGAGGGAGGGAGGGAGGGGGGAGGGAGGGAGGGAGGGGAGGGAGGGAGGGAGGGAGGGAGGAGGGAGGAAGGAAGGAAGGAAGGAAGGAAGGGGAAGAGGAAGAGAAGGAAGGAAGGAAAGAAGGAAGGAAAAGGAAAGAAAAGAAGAAAAAAACAAGGGAAGAGGAAGAGAGGGAGGGAGGAAAGAAGGATAAAAAAGGAACAAAGGAAAGAAGAAAACAAAGAAAGAAGCGGGGGGGGGGAGGGAAGACAAAGGTAGGGAAGAAAAGAAAACAATGGAAGAGGAAGGGAGAAAGTGAAGGAAAAAGCAAGGGAGAAATGCAATGAACTCACCCCTAGTTCTTTATAGATTTTGACTGAGATCTCGGCCAGGGTCTGATCGGCACATTCTGGAAAAATAAGCAAAAGAGGAAGCGAAAACTGTCTATATTGTACTATACCACTATACTGTAATAATATTATACTATATTATATTATTAGTATCATATTGTATTACATTTTAATATTATCAATATTATCTTTGTATACAATATATTATATTATTAGCACAGAACGATAGTATCGATATTAGTATTATGTATTACTCTATTGTAGTATACCACTATAATATTATTAGTAATATTACATGTAATATTAAAATATATACTGTATAATTCTATTTATACATAATATCATAACTCCCTGGACCTGCAATGGACTTACGGAAAGAATGGTCTTCTTTGGCCTTCGTCACTAAGAACTGATACAGATTGTCCCGGCATTGCGTCTCTGGATTAGAAAAACATGAAAAAGAAAGGAGTGGGAAATGGTGAGTGAAGGAGAAGAACCAACCTACTTGCATTGAACTGAATACAGTAATAGCAGATACTGAATCAGGGAGCTGTTAGTTATTGCAGGCTGAGCATCCCTTACCATGGAGCCCCCAGGATCCTATAACCATGTGGCGCCAAACCGGGTTAATTCTGCAGTGTAGACTAGGGTTGCCACCTGTCCCGTATTATACGGGATGTCCCGTATTTTCACTCTGAATTTCGTGTCCCGTATTTTCAGCTCCTGTCCCGTATTGACAGGACAGGACAGGTGGCAGAAGGAGGCCCTCCCTCCATCCCTCTCACCCGTAATACCAGCTGTCAGGAATTGTGGGAGCTGGGGGGAAGGCCCAAGAACTGGGCTGTGTGGCTTTGTGTGTCTCTCTCTGAGGGGAGGGAGGCCATTTTGGGAGTGGGGCAGGGCACTTCCAGGAAAGGGGAGATTTTGCGCATGCGTGGGAGTGGGGCTTCCATCCATCCCGGCTGCCTTCCTTCCTTCTTTGGCCGGGCCTCTCCTCCAACCCACACGCCCCGCCCCTCCCTTGTCACGTCACCGCCCGCTCTCCTTCCCGCCCGCCTTTAATCCTTGCGCGGGTGCAGTGGGCTCCCAGTGGGGCGGCGGTTGCAGCCTGTTAAGTGGAAGGGAAGTGACGGGCGGTGAGGAGAGCGGAGGGGGGAAGGCGTGCCCGGACATGGAGGCAAAGGGTTCCCCGTCCTCATCGGTGTCATCTCCGGGGGGCGGGCACCCCATGAAGGGCATGCTCAAGAACCCCTCCACCATCTCTGGCCTGGGCCTCGGCGTGAGCTTGGGTCCGGGCCTGGCCTCGCTGCCCCGGGGCAGCGCACACCGCGAGAGCAAAGAGGCCTGGCATATGGAGGCCCGGACCAGCGCCGAAGGGTGAGCCAAAATTGAAACTGGGCCTCTTCATGTTTTTTCTGTATGTTTTGTCATACCTAATACATTGTACCGCTATTATAAAGCTATTATAATTTATTCATTTATTTATTATTTGGACTTGTACGCCGCCACTTCCCGAGGGCTCGGAGCAACTTACAAACATATATTTATTATTATTATTATTATTAGTAGTAGTAGTAGTAGTAGTGTATGTAGTACATACAGTACAATGCATTAGGTATGACAAAACATGCAGAAACATACTATGTACTGTTAAGAGGGTGTAAGTCAGTTTCTTTTTTGAATTTCAATCATGTTCTTGTTCTTTTAATAAAACTTATTTCTACCTAAGGTTTGATTTTGAAGTTTTTATGAAGTGTTCCTTATTTTTGTGAAAAATCCCGTATTTTTAGGTAAATGACCCTTACTTCTTATATCAAAAAGTGGCAACCCTAAATTCAAGTGGTGTCAGACTGGGTTAATTCGCTGCCAGTTGGACCAAGGTGGGTCAGCGCTGCTCGTGTTATTGGACTTCACGGCAGCATTTGATACAGTAGATCAGGCATTATTGATCCACCGTTTAGCCATGACGAGAGTGAGGGGGTCCGCCCTTAAATGGGTGGCCTCCTTTCTTCAAGATCAGGGACAGCGGGTGGAGAGGGGAGGGTGGTCTTGGAAAGGGTCCCCCTTGAGTATGGGGTCCCCCAAGGGGCTATCCTCTCTCCTCTGTTATTTAACATCTATATGCGTCCACTGGCCCAACTGGTGCGTAGTTTTGGTCTGGAGTGCCATCAGTACGCTGATGGCACCCAACTGCTACTGAGGATGGAAGGCCGGCCGGACTCTGTACCCGATTATTTCCATCGGTGCCTCGAAGCCGTGACTAGGTGGCTACGAGCCAGAAGGTTGAAGGTGAACCCATCGAAGACAGAGATCCTTTGGCTGGGTCGCCTGGTGGGGTGGGGGGAGGAAGCTCCAGTTGCCTGTTATGGACAGTGAAGCAGTTCGCTGTCGCCCCTTGTAAAAAGCCTGGGGGTCCAATTGGACCCTCTGCTGACTATGGAGGCCCAGGTCACCAGCGCTGGGAGAGCCGGAGCCGGCGAGAGGGCGGGGCGAGCAGGCGGAGTGAGAGGACGGGGCGAGCGGGAGAGGGTGGGATGAGAGGGCGAGCGGGAGAGGGCGGGGCGAGCAGGCGCATGGTATATGTGTCCTGTGAGTGATGCGGCAGAAGTCTTCCGGGTCGCCGCCGACTGCTCCCGCTGCAGGCTCGGATCGCCTCCCGGGATGGCAGGCACTCCAAAGCCGCCGCTCCTCCGATTGTTCTCCGGAGCGGTGGGCTGTCTGGTGACGCAGGCCCCACAGCCAGCGATGGGATGGCGGCAGCGGCCCCCCTTCCTCTTGGCCCCACCCCTGACGCCCTTCTCCCCGGGCCGGACAGAATCGGCTGCCGGGCCGCATCCGGGCCGCGGGCCATAGGTTGCCCGGGTCTGTTTTACTGTGTTTTAAATTGTTGTTTTGAAATTGTATTTGATGCTTGTAGTGAACCACCCAGAGCCTATTGGGAAGGGTGGTATACAAGTTGAAATAAATAAATAAAATTAATTCTGCAGTGTAGATGCACCTGCTGGCTACCAAGGGCTTACCTGGCTGGGGATCCTTGACCTCCCACCAAAAGGCAGCCGCTCTTTGCAAGGTCTTCAGGACTGGACTCAGGAGGCAGCAGAGAAACTCGAAAAGGGCGCAGCTGCTGTCCTGTTGGCCCACCTGAAGCAGAGAAGGAGGGGGTAAGGGAGGGTCAAGGTTGCAGTGAGTCCCACTATTGGGAGGGAGGTGGACTATACAGCCAGCCCTTCTGTGATTGATATGTGTCACTATCTTGAGTACCCAGCATTGCCCGAGTTATTTGAAAAAGTCATTTTTTAAAATTGTCCAAAATGCATAAGGTGGTGGGTGAACTATAACTCCCATCATGCCAGGTGAACCCAGAGAAACTCCATCAGTACTTAAAGTTTGTCATGTTGGGCAAGTTTGCTCTAATAGAAGCATCATCGGTGGCTGTATGGTGAACTACAACTCCCACTATGGGGAGTCGGTCCCCTCAGATCCCTCCAGTAGGTTGAATTAGTCCTGGGGGTTCCGTGTGCCAAGTTTGGTCCAGGCCCATCATCAGTGGAGGTCACAGTTTCTCTAGTTGTGGGTGAACTATAACTCCCAGAAAGGAAGGTCAGTTTTCCCCCTCCCAAAAAAACCCCTCCAGGAATCCAATTTTGGCATATCAAGTATGTGTGCCAAGTTTGGTTCAGATCCATCGGTATTGTATCTGGATGTAGGTGAACTACAACTCTCCCAAATCAAGGTGAATTCCCCCCCAAAGACCTCCAGTATTTTTTTGCTGGTCATGGGGGCTCTGTGTGCCAAGTCTGGTCCAATTCCATCTTTGGTGGGGTTCACAGGGTGCCTTGATTGCAGGTGAACTATAAATCTCAGCACCTACAACTCCAAAATGTCCAGGACGATTCACCTCACAACCAAAGGAATGGAAATGGAAAAGAATGGAGGGAGGGAATGGAGAAGGAAGGAAGGAAAGGAGAAAGGGAAAGGAAAGAGGAAGGAAAGAAATGAAGGAGGGGATGGAGGGAATGGAAGGGCGAAGGCTGGAAAGGTCGAAGGGAAAGGAGAAAAGTAAAGAGAGAGAGGAAAGAAGAAAGGAAGGAAAATACAGGACGAAATGGAAGGGGGAAGGAAGGAATGAGGAAGGAAAGGAGAAAGGAACAAAATGAAGGACAGGATGGAGAGAATGTGGAAGGGTGAAAGAAGGAAAGGGCGAAGGGAAAGGAGGAAAGGAAGGAAAACACAGGAGGAAATGAAAGGGGGAGGAAAGGAGCAAGGGAAGGGAAATAGGAAGGAAATAAAAGAAGGACAGGATGTGGGAATGTAAGGGGAAAGGAAGGAAAGCTCGAAGGGAAAGGAGAAAAGGAAAGAAAGGAGGAAAGAAGAAAGGAAGGAAAACAAAGGAGGAAATTGAAGGGAAAGGAAGGAATAAGGAAGGAAAGGAGAAAGGGGAAGGAAAGAAATGAAGGGCAGGATGGAGGGATGGAAGGGTGAAGGGAGGAAAGGTCGAAGGAAAAGGAAAAAGGAAAGAAGAAAGGAAGGAAAATACAGGAGGAAATGGAAGGGGGAAAGAAGGAATGAGGAAAGAAAGGAGAAAGGAAAGAAATGAAGGACAGGATGGAGGGAATGGAAGGGTGAAGGAAGGAAAGGGCGAAGGGAAAGGAGAAAAGAAGGAAAATACAGCAGGAAATAGAAGGGGGAAGGAAGGAAAGGAAGGAAAGAAAGGAAAGAAATGAAGGACAGGATGTGGGAATGTAAGAGGAAAGGAAGGAAAGGTCGAAGGGAAAGGAGAAAAGGAAAGAGAAAGGAGGAAAGAAGAAAGGAAGGAAAATACAGGCGGAAATGGAAGGGGGAAGGAAGGAATGCGGAAGGAAAGGAGAAAGGAAAGAAATGAAGGACAGGATGGAGGGAATAGAAGGTGGAAGGAAGGAAAGGGGGAAGGGAAAGGAGGAAAGAGAAAGGAAGGAAGATACAGGAGGAAATGGAAGGGGGAGGAAAGGAGAAAGGGAAGGGAAAAGGAAGGAAAGAAATGAAGGACAGGATGGAGGGAATGGAAGGGCGAAGGAAAGAAATGAAAGGACAGGAGAAGAGGGAGGGAATGGAACCAGGGAAAAGAGGAAAAGGAAAGGAAAGGATGGAGGGAAAAGATAAAAGGGAAGGGAGGAAAAGCAGAAGGAAGGAATGAAAAGGGAAAGGAATGCAAGGAGAGAAGGGAAGGAGGAAGGAAAGGAGAAAGGAAGGAAGAGGTAGGACAGGAGGGGGAATGGAAGGAGGAAGGAAGGAAGTGGAAGGAAAAACAATGTGACCAGAAAGGCAGTGGAAGCGAGGGAAGGAAGAAAAAGAAGGAAGGGAAGAAAAAGTAAAGGGAAAGAAGGAAGGAAGGCAGGCAAGCGAGGGAAACTTTTTGCACATGCGGCATCGGGGAAGAAGGACGTCCTTGCATCCATGGGGTGGCACTCTCGCTCCAAAAATGGGAGCACCTAAGGATGGAAGAGAGCTTGCTTGCTGGCATGGCTGCTTCCCCCACCTGCCTGCGGCTGGCATTTGGATGAACCCACCACCACCACCACCACCGGGGATGTGTCACTGGAGGCCGGGAAACAAAAGGAGCCGGAATTGATACGGCAATTGGATGTTCCCTTTGGAAAGAGCAGGGAGGCTGTCGAGGCCAGGATCCCTTCCCACGGGAAGCAAGCCAAGCTTGGGGGGGGGGGGGTTGCAGGCATTTACACTGCAGAATTGATGCAGTTTGGCATCACTTGGTTGTAGCTCTACACCAGTGTTTCCCAACCAGTGTGCCGGGGCACACTAGTGTGCCGTGAGCGATCATCAGGTGTGCCGTGGGAAATTGGAACCTGGGGGGTGAGGGGAGAGTCTAGTGTGTTGAAGTATAAAAACCTTAAGAAACCTACCTCGATAAAGACACCAAATTACAAACACACACCCCCTCCCCACCCGTTGTCTCTCCCTCTCCATGCATTGGGAAGGCCCGCCTCCCTTTCCCCAAGTAGAGACCTCCTCTTGCCTCCTGGGGTTCTGTGTGGGAAGTTTGGCCCAGTTCTATCATTGGTGGGGTTCAGAATGCTCTTTGATTGTAGGTGAACTATAAATCCCAAATATCAAGGTCTATTTCCCCTGAACTCCATCTGTGTTCACATTTGGGCATATTGAGTATTCATGCCAAGTTTGGTCCTGATCCAACATTTTTTGAGTCCACAGTGCTCTCTGGATATAGGTGAACTACAACTCCAAAACTCAAGGGCAATGCCCACCAAACTGTTATAGTATTTTCTCTTGGTTATGGGAGTTCTGTGTGGGAAGTTTGTGTCTTTCTGCCATTCCTGCCAGGATATCTATGTTGTGTTCATCGAAACAGGCCCAGGTTTCACACTGAATGTATAAATACATTTTAAAACATATTAACTATATGTATTACTGTGTTAGAGTGTCATTTTGTGTCATTTTGGTTGGTGGTGTGCCCCAGGACTTTTGCAAATGTAAAAAGTGTGCCGCGGCTCAAAAAAGGTTGGGAAACACTGCTCTACACTGCACACAGCCCAGGATCCCATAGCCTTCTTCAGCCCTGGTGCAAAACTGCTTTCAGTCTACAGTGTAGATTAGGCCTGGGCAAACTAGCACTCCCTGCTAAGAGGACTGGCTGCCCGGCGATGGAAGGAAGGAAGGGAAGGAGGAAGCAAAGAGAGGAAGGATGGAAGAGAGAAATAGAAGGATGGGGAGAAAGAAAGGAAGGAAGGAGGAAGAGGGAAGGAGGAAGGAAAGAGAGGAAGGAAAGACAAAAGGGAGGGAAGGACGAAAGGGAGGAAGGCAAAGAAAGGGATGGAGAGAGGGTGGAAAGAGGGAAGGAAGGAAAGACAAAAGGGAAAGAAGGAATGAAAGAGAAAGGAGGGAGGGAATGACAGGAAGGAAGGAAGAATGAAAGGGTAGAAGGGAAGGACTTCCTCCTGAAAAAGAGAAGGATGGAAGAGAGGAAGGATGGGGAGAAAGAGGAAGGAAGGAAGGAAGGAGAAAGAGGGAAGAAGGAAGGAAAGAGAAAGGGAAGACAAGGGAGGGAAGGATGAAAGGGAAGGAAGGCAAAGAAAGAGAGAGATGGAGAGAGGGAGGAAAGGGGGAAGGAAGGAAAGACAAAAGGGAAAGAAGGAATGAAAGAGAAAGGAGAGAGGGAAGGAATGACAGGAAGGAAGAATGAAAGGGTAGAAGGGAAGGAGGAAGGAAAAAGAAGGAAGGATGGAAGAGAGGACGAGAAGGATGGGGAGAAAGGGAGGAAAGAGGGAAGGAGGAAGGAAAGACAATAGGAAGGAAGGCAAATAGAGAGAGGGAAGGAAGAGGGAAGGAAGGGAAGAAAAGGGAAAGAAGGAATGAAGGAGAAAGGAGCAAGGGAAGGAGGAAGAAATGAGGGAGGGAAGAAAGGACAGGAAGAAAGGGTAGAAGGGAAGGAGGAAGGAAAAGAGAAGGAAGGATGGAAGGGAGGAAGAGAAGGATGGGGAGAAAGGGAGGAAAGAGGGAAGGAGGAAGGAAAGACAAAAGGGAGGAAGGCAAAGAAGGAGAGAGGGCGGAAAGAGGGAAGGAAGGAAAGAGAGGGAAAGAAGGAATGAAGAAGAGGAGCGAGGGAAGGAGGAAGAAATGAGGGAGAGAAGGAAGGACAGGAAGGATGAAAGGGTAGAAGGGAAGGAGGAAGGAAAAAGAGAAGGGATGGAAGAGGAAGAGAAGGATGGGGAGAAAGAGGGAGAGAAGGGGGAAAGGAGGAAGTAAGGCCAGGCCACCTCTATGCAAATACCCTCACTGGTTGACTTTGCAGCTGCAAGGCTACTCAATGCTACTCAAGCTTGCGAATTGCAACGTGCACACTT
This sequence comes from Anolis apletophallus, assembly GCA_030556195.1. Lineage (NCBI taxonomy): Eukaryota > Metazoa > Chordata > Lepidosauria > Squamata > Anolidae > Anolis > Anolis apletophallus. The sequence goes on along the minus strand of JARBWK010000013.1, from coordinate 3,419,444 downwards.
GCTTTGAACGGACCAGGGTTCTTTCTCCCGCCCTGGACATTATGCCCAGGTATTTGTATACACTCCTCTTGCCTCGCCTCCAACAGACCTCTGCAGATGCCACTAGCCACAGATGCAGGCAAAACTTCAGGAGAGAATGCTACTGGGCCATGGCCATACGGCCCTGAAAACTCACAGCAACCCAAGCTGTGACAACGTTGAGGCTACCTTGAAGAAATGCTTCTTAGGCTCCTCAGAGTCGCTGTCGCTGTCCCCAAAGTCCTCCGTCGGCTTCCAGAGCACCTTCCGCTTCCGGGTCACATCGCACCGCGAGAGGTCGCTGGACATCTCGGCGCAGCAGAAAAAAAGGAGGCAATTTTATTCCCAGGGACTCAGAGCGGCTTACAAGATATATATATACAATACATACATACATACAATATATTATATTATTAGCATAGTACAATATCAGTATTATCTATATATATATAAAGGAAGAGTCGTCATGGAACGACCGTCCCAAACAGAGAAACCTTACAACGCAGAGACACCAAACTTGCCAACAGAAATAGGCCTCAGACAAGGTACGTTTGTAGCAAAGAAACTTCCCCCAAAAACCTAAAAGGCCCCCAAAACAACGAGTTAAAAACTACATTTCCCAGCATCCTCCGCGGCTGCCAACGACTCTCCCAGCCTCTACATTCTGACAACATATAGAGAGAGGGAACAACAAATAGCCTGCAGGGAGGAGCGGAATATAAAATTGAATTGAATTGAATAATAAACATGATTGGCTGCCAATAAGGGCGGATTTACATAACTCCTGTACTGGCCAGCCAACATGAACATTCCGACACATAATAAAATGTCAGAGGAGGATAACGCGCAGGGCTGAGGCACAAACGCAAACACCCAATTCACTTCCACAGAAAATTTACACCCTACAAATCACAGACCACGCCCAAAATTGACAGTAAGGCTTCATTAACTTAATTTCCCTGACTAGGACTCACTTAATGGAATGCTGTTTACGCTCTGAATTGACAGTAAGGCTTCATTACCTTGATTCTCCCGACTAGCCCTCAGCTCATTGGACATTATGTATGGCCTGAATTGACAGTAAGGCTTCATTAACTTGCTGTTCCTGACTAGGCCTCAGCTCATGGGATGTTGTGTATGGCCTGAATTTACAGTAACCTACCTTGGCACACAGAGCCCCTATGACCCACGCTACATTCTACTACAGTTTGGAGGAGGGTGGACCATGGATTATGGGACTTGAAGTACCTCCATGGATAATGGGATTTGTAGTACTTCAAAACCCATCATTCCCCACAGACCACTGTGTCCCAGAACCAAAACCGATAAATACCAAACTTGGCAAACAACGCCCCCCATGACCCACACTCCATCCGACTGCAGATTAGAGGAGGACACACCATGGATAATGGGATTTCAAGTACCTCCACTCACTTCCAAAGTACCCCACCCACACATGCATCAACCTCTACATCAACACAGCAGACGGAAAGACAAAAAACATTGTATATCCACAAGCTATGCAGAACACCACACAACAACAACTCCACAGGACTCCAACATCCCACCCACCAAAACAACCCACAACAACACAGCCATGACCCCAACAACACCATAACTAACAACAACTCCAACCCTTACATACTCCAAAATAGGGCACAGCAACGCGTGCCGGGTAGAGCTAGTATATATTGTACTACTAGCTGTACCCGGCATGCGTTGCTGTGCCCTATTTTTCAGGCCATACACAACATCCCATGAGCTGAGGCCTAGTCAGGAACAGCAAGTTAATGAAGCCTTACTGTCAATTCAGGCCATACATAATGTCCAATGAGATGCGAGGAAGTCTGAGTATGTAAGGGAGGAATATGTGCCAGCATTTCGATTGGCTGCCACTCCGGGATTATTTGCATAACGGCTCTGAATGACCAGCCTCTCAACATTCCAACAATCTTAGGCAGCAGAGAAAGGAAGGGAAAGGGCCTGAGGCAGACACACAGAGTCCACCTGACCCATTCTACATCCTGGTGCAGTTTCAAATAGGACGAACCATGGATGATGGGACTTGAAGTACCTCCACCCACCTCCTGAGAACGCTGCCAGAGAGGGTAAAAGAAAGGGCCTGACTGAATTAACACAAGATTTTTCTGGACTAGGCCTCAGTTACTCCATAAAGGGCCTGAAAGGGCCTGACTGAATTAACAGTCAGGCTTCCTAAACTTCATTTTCTGGACTAGGCCTCAGTGACTGGGCTACTATGCAAGGACTGAGTTAACAGTAAGGCTGCCTTAACTTGACACTCCAGATTAGGCCGCCAATCATGGGATCCTGTGTCTGGCCTGAATTGACAGTAACACTTCCTCAACTAGATTATCATGACTAGGCCAAAGTTACTGGGATACTGTGTAACAACTGAAATAACAGTAAGGCTTCCTAAACTTGCTTTTCCTGACTAGGCCTCAGTTACTGTGATACTGTGTCAAGACAGATCCCGCTGCAACCCTCATCCAGTGCATGATCATGACCACACTTGGCACACAAAGCCCCCATGATCCACTTTACATCCTGGTGCAGTTTGGAGGAGGGTGGGCCACGGATGATGGGACTTGAAGTACCTCCACTCACTTCACAAGACCGCTGCCAACCTCATCCAAAGACTGATCAAGACCAAACTTGGCACACAGAGCCCCCATGACTCATTCTACATGCTGGTATAGTATTGAGGAGGATGGACCATGGATGATGGGACTTGAAGTACCTCCACTCACTTCACAAGACTGCTGCAACCCTCATCCAATAACTGAGCAAGACAAACTTTGCCACACATAATCCCCGTGACCCACTCTACATCCTGGTGCACTTTGGAGGAGGATGGACCATGGACAATGGGACTCCCAGCACCTTCCCTTACTTCCCGAAACCATTGCAAGCCACATAAAGGACCAGATAAGGACCAACCTTGGCACAAAATGCCTTTCACAAATAACCCGGGCAGTGCCAGGTCCCCAAGCTACGGTAGTATACAATATATCAGAGGTGGGCAATTATTTTTTCCAAGGGGCCACATGAGAGCCAAAAAATATTATGGAGGGCCGCACCTAAAGACTTAACTACATTGTAATCTTCATTATTTATTTATTTATTTACTATATTTACTATATATTACACATCATTAATATTAACATATTAATATATCAAGAAATAGTATTAATATCATAATTATTATATAGTATATATATATATAGACATAATATATTGAAATTATAATATATAACATTATATTATATTATTCATTATATTATATTATATTATTATTATAAAATTATTATAAAATAATAATTAAAATAATAAAATAAAATTCAAGAAGACAATGTGCGAACCAAGGTAAAGGCTGACATCCTGAAGAAGAGGAAGGATCCCAAGATGGAATGGCCCAATGGACCCAGCCCAGAGGATGGCAAAGCGGATCCAGCATGTGTGTGGCCTACCGCAGAGAGACTGCCTGCCTGCCTGCCTGCCTCTTTGCTCGCCCTTTCTGCTTGCCTGCCACTCATCCACCGGGGGGAGGGGGGGCTCAAGTGAGCTCGGAGGAAGGCGGGGACTCTTTGAACATGGAGGGCAGCAGCCCCTCGGGAGCTCGGCCGCTTCGCCGCCCGAGGCCTCTATGACCCGCTCGGGGCGGGATGCAGGTCTTCCTGGCCGCCTCCCTCCTTCCTGCCTTCCTCCCCTCCGCCCTCCTCCCCTCCCGCCCTCTCTCTGCCTCCGCCGTGCCCTCAGCCGCTCACTGCAGGGACGCAGCACAGCGCTCTGTCCCCGTGTCCCTCCGCCAGGACAAGAAACAAAAGAGGAGAGCAGAGCAGCAGGCAATCGGAGGCTACAAGCCTCTGCCCGCTCTCGCCCCCAGCTGTTCCCCAGCTGATCGCCCTGCTATGGAGTGCCTGCCATCCCTGGAAGCAATCCAGGCCTGCAGGGGGAGCACTCGGCGATCTGAAGCGGCTGTTCGCCTTGGCGACCCGGAAGACGATCAAGTCTTCCGGGTCGCCAGGGCGATAAGCCCCCGCAGGTCGCGGAATGCTCCCGCTGCAGGCCCGGATCGCCTCCAGGGATGGCAGGCACTCCAAAGCCGCCGCTCCTCCGGCCTGTCTGCCGACACAGGCCCCACAGAGCCCGCGATGGGATGGCGGCAGCGGCACCCCTTCCTCTTGGCCCCGCCCCCAATGCCCTTCTCCCCGGGCCGGACAGTAGCGGCTGCCGGGCCGGATCCGCCCCGCGGGCCGTAGGTTGCCCGCCCCTGCGGTATATTATACTAGCCATCTTCTGCCATACTTTGCTGTGGCCCAGTCTGTGTATATGTTTCGTGTGTGTATATATGTGCATATGTATGCGTGTATTTGTGTATATGCCTATATATGTGTGTTTGTCTATATGTGTGTGTGTGTGTATGTGTGGTTTTGTGCATATGTTGTAATGTATTTTTTATTTTTTATCTTTTTAAGTTGTGTTTTCCAGTGTTTTTATGAGTGATGGTCACTTGTTGGCCTGAGAGGTATCTTGTGTCCAAATTTGGTGTCCATTAGTCCAAGCACTTAAAGGGTTATATGGATGCATTGACTCAGCTAAAGCTGCAGTTCTATATAAGCAGGTGTGCCCGTAGCTTAGTACGCCTCAGTGTTAGTTGCCCTCAGTATGAAAGAAGCCTCGGTATGAGAAAGCTCCAATGTTAGTTTGCCTCAGTATGAGAACACCTCAGTGTTAGAAGGCCTCTGTGTGACGTAGGCCTCAGAGTTAGTAGGCCTCAGTGTGAGAAGGCTCCAGTGTTAGTTTGCCTCAGTATGAGAATACCTCAGTGTTAGTAGGCCTCTGTGTGAGGTAGGCCTCAGAGTTAGTAGGCCTCAGTGTGAGAAGGCTTCAGTGTTAGTTTGCCTCAGTATGAGAACACTTCAGTGTTAGTAGGCCTCAGTGTGTGAAAGGCCTCAGTGTGAGAAGGCTCCAGTGTTAGTTTGCCTCAGTATGAGAATACCTCCATGTTAGTAGGCCTCTGTGTGAGGTAGGCCTCAGAGTTAGTAGGCCTCAGTGTGTGAGACACGTCAGTGTGAGAAGGCTTCAGTGTTAGTTTGCCTCAGTATGAGAACACCTCAATGTTAGTAGGCCTCTGTGTGAGGTAGGCCTCAGAGCTAGTAGGCCTCAGTGGGTGAGATGCGTCAGTGTGAGAAGGCTTCAGTGTTAGTTTGCCTCAGCATGACAACACCTCAGTGTTAAAAGGCCTCTGTGAGAGGCCTCGGTGTGAGAAGGCCTCAGTGTGTGAGAGGCCTTAGTGATAGTTCAGCCTCAGTCTGTGAGAGGCCTCGGTGTGAGAAGGCCTCAGTGTGTGAGAGGCCTTAGTGATAGTTCAGCCTCAGTCTGTGAGAGGCCTTGGTGTGAGAAGGCCTCAGTGTTAGTTCAGCATTAGTGATAGTTCAGCCTCAGTCTGTGAGAGGCCTCGGTGTGAGAAGGCCTAGGTGTTAGTTCGGCCTTAGTGATAGTTCAGCCTTGTCAAGGATTATGGGTTAGGTTTTCCTAGTATAAAACACAAACCTAATTTTGCAGAGTAAAACAAAATGCAGCAGCTTCAGCTTAGCCCAGAAGTAATGTGGTCATTGAGAAAAACTCCATACCATAAAGTCAACTTACTTTATTGTAAGTAAAATTAAATATCTATACAGGAGAGTCACAAAAGAAATACATCCACAAAGGAAGCCTCAAAAGGAACCACAAAAGGAAGCCACAAAGGTAGCCACAAAAGGAGCCACAAAGGGAAGGATACAAAATGGAAAGGAGTATTTAAGGACATAACAATTAGACCCCCCACCTTTCCCCAGGAATCTCATTGTTGAGCACCTCTGCTGTAACTTGTTACAACCAAAATTAACATTACTGAGAACACTTAAAGGTACAAATATAATTTTGTAACATAAAACTTTCAACAAGCCTCAGTCTGTGAGAGGCCTCGGTGTGAGAAGGTGTAGCACCCCAGTTCTCGTTTGTGCCTGGAGGGCAGGGGGCTGCACCGGGGGTTCCATTGGCATTGGGGCCTGCAGCAGCTGAGGTAGATTCTGAAGAGGACTTAGAAGGGTTAACTGAAGAAGAGCTGCTCATGGGGCCTGCATCTCCCGTAGAAAGTTTGTCCTGGGAGGGAGGTTGGCCTGACCCGCCGAGGAATCAGATAACCAGGTGCACATGGAAAGTTCGGATAGTGAAAGTTATGAACGGCCGGGGAGGGGTTCTCAAGACCTTTTGGGTGAAAACATGGAAGGAAGCGGCTGGGAAGATTCGAGGGAGAGAGAGCTCTCACAGAGATAGGGAAACAGCTGGTGAGAGGCAAGGCCGTTCTTTCGATAGGAGACGAGACATCGAGAATAGCAGGAGGGGTTGGTACCGTAGCCTAGACCGGACGAGGTCCCAGAGCACCGATTGGAGACGGAGGAGCCTAGAGCGCCGGGGACCTCGCCCGAAAGATTAAGTAGAGGATCCGTGGGAACGTATCCTCAGTGCTTCGGCCACGTCTTTCCTGCACAGGCGTGAAGCGAAGTGTATCTCCAAGGAGCCAAGCTTGGCTCGTGTATCCCAAGTCCTTGCCTTGCACCTTGTAACCTCGGCTTTGTTCCTGATCCGCATTGGTTTTGTGGAGCCTTGATTCCGGCCTTGTTCCTGATCCGCATTTGCTGTGCGGAGCTTGTCAAACTTCTTGGAACTTTACCACGCTGTTTGGCCTATTGCCACTGTTGCTTTTGGATTTTATTCTGCAATTCTTTTGGACAATATACCTTTTGGACTCTTTTATATTCAATAAACTAGTTAGCCTTCATATCGTCTCTGTGTGTGTGAATAAGGGGCCGGTCAAGTCCGTGCATTGTGACAGAAGGCCTCAATGTTAGTTCAGCTCAGTGGGAGAAAGACCTCAGTGTGCAAGAGCCCTCAGTGTGAGAAGGCCTCAGTGTGAGAAGGTCTCTGTGGGAGAAAGGCCTCAGTGTTAGTAGGCCTCAGTGTGTTAAGGTCTGGTGTGAGAAGCTTCTGGGAGAAAAGCCTCAGGTTGAAGGCCATCGTGTGTGAAGCTCTAGTGTGAAAGGAGCTGCTGTGTGTAAAAGGATACTGTGTGCAGCTCCTGTGTACGTTATGTGTGAGATGCTGTGAGAACAAAGCTTTTGATCAGCAGGAGAAAGAAGCCCAGCGTGGAAGCGAAGAAGGAAGTATAAGAAATAACTTTATTTGTTCTTGTAAATAGTGCAACCATATTGTTTTCCTGCCAAAAAAGAGCCTCCTATGGAAGAGATACCATTGGTCTCTGTTTTTTGTGTTCTTTGTATCAGTTTGGTGTCCTGCGTCTGGGTCATGCTGTTGCTAATAAGTTACTCTGCTGCACATTTATGAGGAGGGTCTTTGGTTAATAAGCCCACTCACCCAACATAGGATGCCTGTGGTCGCCCTCAATGTCCCTCCTTCAAAAACAAAGGACTTACCACCTCCGCGACTATCACCCCAGATTGGAAGAGCTTGTCTATTGCATCCTGGCAATAGGAATGCGGAGACTGGCAGGGCTGGGAGGAAGCAGAGAAAACAGTTGGCAAACGAAGGAAAGGCAAACGAAGGAAATGATATAAATACACATGTATTTATATCATTTCGTATCACATCGGATCTTAATCATATCTATGGCTGGGTGGCCATCTGTCGGGAGGGATTGAATGGTGCCTTTGCTGCCTGGCCGGAAGGGCTTGGACTGGAGGGCCATTGATCTATACACACACATATGTATCTATATCATTTCATATCACATCATATCTTAATCATATCTATGGATGATATCTTCCTTTAGGTCAGAAGGGGGTTGGACTGGATGACCTTTGGGAATCTCTTCTAATTCTAGAATTCCATTGTTCTATTATTATTATTGTTGTTGTTGTTGTGAATCAGAGGCTGGATGGCCATCTGCCACGAGAGCTTGGATGATGTCTTCCTTTAGGTTGGAAGGGGGTTGGAGTGGATGACCTTTGGGTATCTCACCCAATTCTAGGAGTCTATAGTTGTGTCGTTATTATTATTATTATTAGTAGTAGTAGTAGTAGTATCAGTATTCAGAGACTGGATGGCCATCTGTCAGGAGGGCTTGGATGACGTCTTCCTTTAGTTTCAGAAAGGGGTTGGAGTGGATGACCTTTGGGATTCTCTTCTAACTCTAGGATTCCATTGTTCTATTATTATTATTATTATTATTATTATGAAGAATCAGAGGCTGGATGGCCATCTGTCAGGAGGGCTTGGGTGACGACTTCCTTTAGGTTAGAAGGGGGTTGGACTGGATGACCTTTGGTGATCTCATCCACCTCTAGGAGTCTATAGTTGTGTCATTATTATTATTAGTAGTAGTAGTAGTATTCAGAGGCTGGATGGCCATCTGCTGGGAGGGCTTAAATCAGGCATAGGCAAACTCTTACCTGGCAGAGGAGGAGCCCCCCCTGCAGTAGCTGGACCAGGGAGAGGGCCTTGGCCTGCAGCTCCTCCCGGACCAGGACCACGTCCTGGAGTTGCTCTGGGCTTCCAAGGAAAGGCAGCAGCTCCATCAGCAGAGCATTCACCGCACAGGCTGCAAAGGGGACGCAAACAGACCGGACGTTGTTTATGCAACTGCAACATGTAGTACTGTTCTAGCAGGACAGACAGGGATATATCCCATCCCACCTAACACTACCCAACACAGTATCTCCCCTGCACGAATTACACTACATCACAAGATTTCCGTTCCTGAGTTATCAATGTCATTTCCTAATTGGTTCTATTATAAAAGCATGGGGAAAGTTTATTAAAGTGCAATCACTTTGTCTTTGCAGGAGGGGCACCCTGCAGCACATTTTGCTAGTTGTTTCAATAGTAATAGTAATAATAATAATAATGCTCTGGGACTTCCGAATTCAGACAGACAGATTTTTGGAGCACAAGACTCCCTCTCGACAGAAGGTTATGAGTTCGAGGCCCACCCGGGTCGAGGTGGGCTCTCAACCTATTGTGTAGCCTGTTGTTGACCTTTGCAACCTGAAAGACAGTTGCATCTGTCAAGTAGGAAATTAAGGTACCACTTAGTGGGGAGGCTAAATTTAACTGATTTACGAGGCCAAAAAAAAAGATCACCAGAAAACATGCTGAGGAATGAAGGAGTGCGACAGCTCCCCTGGTGGCCAGATGTTAAATTGCCTCTGTCTGTCTTGTGTGTTTGTGTGGCTAAATGTAATGTGTACATTGTGATCCGCCCTGAGTCCCCTGTGGGGTGAGAAGGGCAGAATAGAAATGAAGTAAATAAAATAAATAATAAATCTAGTCCAGCCCTATTCTACCGGGTGGAAATACACAATCAAAGCCCTCCCGACAGATGGACACCCAGTTTTTGATTATTATTAATAATAATAATAATAGGTGATATAGGCGGGGTAGAAATGATGTAAATAAATCAATAACAAATAAAGAAAAAAACATGGCTGTGGCTCACAAATGGAACTCTGAAAAAAGGAGATGGGGGGCCTGATTCTAGCAGCCCAATAACAATGTCATTAGAACCAAGGCCATCAAAGCCAAAATTGAAAAGTCAATGTCAGATCCGAAGCGTAGACTCTGCAAGGAAGCAGATCAAACAATAGATCCCATCCTCCGCTGCTGCAAGAAGATTGCGCAGACCCTTTGGGGGGCCCTTCAGACTCTAATGTTCTATGATTCTATTATTATTAGTGTGGGGAAGGATTCGCACTCAAAACTGTGACAGGGTTGGCTATCCCACCACTGCCACCATTCACTATACTTGGCTACCCACTGGGGAGAATTAGTTTTCGCGGTTTGTATGTGAAGTAACTACGCGGGGAGATATCTTTGTTAAAGAACTGCAAGTTTATTCAAACAATGTTCTAAGCGTTGAGGTTTCAGAGTTCAAAGCTTAGGTGGTTACAGTATCTTCTCAGAGGCACGTATCTTAAGGTTACAATACACTAACTATGGAGATACAACTTGATACTATATAGCTGCACTCCCAGAACCAATAACTCAGCAGTCTTTACACTAACTGCTTGTCCTTTAAACCTAACTGCTCTTCTAGCAGTTCAAACACAGCTTTTCTTCTACTCTCTCTCAGAGTAGAGTCAGAGTCCCTTTTAAAACCGCTGACAGCTGGCTAAAATGGATTCTCAAACTCTCCACATACCCTCTCTCCTTCGACGTTCCTGCCAACTGCCAAAGTTTGAATTTGAAGGTTCTAAGGCCAGTTATACGCTCCGCCTCCTGTTTCCACAGTAACGGAAACCCCTTGGAGGTTCGATATGCTAATATCTCTGTTAACCCTTTAGGGTTTGCTAAGTTTTTACCTCTTCAACATACACACACACACACACACACATATATAAACACACCATATTTAAAACCTGTAATAAAGAAATATGACTTCACCACAATTAGTATTAGTAGTAGTATTACTACTACTGGCTGGACGTCCATCTGCCAGGATTGCTTCCTGCCTGGCAGAAGGGGGGGGGGTAGACTGGATGGCCTTTTGGGGCTGCTCGGGACTCACCTGCAGCTGCTTCCTGGGCAAAGATGGGCAGGAGGGCGGTGCTGTGGTGGGCGAGCTCCCTCTGAGCGGCCGGAGTCTCCTTGGGGGCCACCAGGACATCAAGGCCAGAGAGGAGGTGGAAGGTGGCACAGGGACGCAGGAGGTGCAGGGCATGGCGCACCACATGGCGCACCTGCCCGGCGAAGCCCAGGTCCCCTTGCCGCAGCCGGACCTCCTCCGTCAGCCAGGCAAAGTCCTGCATCTGCCGAGAGAGCAGGACACCCTAGAAGCCATAAGGAAGCCATCATGAAACATCCACATTCTTTTCTTTATTTACTAGCTCAGGTACTCGGCGTTGCCCAGGTTATTTGAAAAAGTCAATTTGTAAATTATACAAAATGCATAAGAATCCATAGAATCACCTGCAACGTTACTGAGCTTACCTGTAGTAAGAATAATTAATGATAATGAATCAAACTGAAATGAACAACTGCCGTCAGAATGGAACTTTGCTTTGGAAAGTCCTAGAGACAACCTTTGGAAAATCAAATCCACGCATAACGAAATCACACTCATTTACCTCTCGGTGTTTGTGGAGCAGAAGGGCAGCCATGACCTCCACCGCCATAACGGCAGAGCATGAGACGCCGGCTAAAGAGAAGAAGACGGGAATAGGCAGCATTAGTTGCATGCAACTACGGTTCCCGGAGAAGAAGAAAAATCCCAAATTGCGAAATTATTGCAGCCTGAGCAATCCATCAAAGCGCACAGTCCCATTCCATATTACTATATTTATTTTCCCTCTTTAAAAAGACTCAAAGCAGCAAACAGGGGCAAAAACAATAGAAATATATAATTTAAAACCTAATTGTTGTTATTATTGCTATATTGTTGTTGTTGTTGCTAATGTACTGCTCAGGGGAGCATGCTCACTCCATCCATGTACACAAATGACCAGCCACTGCCAGAAGGGACGGAGTTTCATCTATGCTGACGATCGTGCCAGCAGGGAGGTTTGAAATGGTTGAGCAGAAGCTCTCCGTAGCACAAAACAGCAACACAGTAAGGTAAATAATAGGCCTGTTAAATCATGCTTCTAAATGTTTCTAAAGTACTTACAAAACTAAAATTCTGAGGGTGAACACTAGGTGGCGCTGGTACTTTGTTGCTATAGTGTTGCTAAAGTTCTGGTGGTGAAATGTTCACCACCAGAACTTTAGCAATAATGTTGAAGCAAACACCAGCGCCACCTAGTGTTCACCATCAGAATTTTAGTTTTGTAAGTACTTTAGAAACATTTAGAAGCATGATTTAACAGGCCTATTATTTACCTTACTGTGTTGGTGCTTTGTGTTGTATTCTGCACTATTTTATGGTAATGTAGTGTTGGGCTTGGCCTCATGTAATGCCACCCCGAGTCCCTGTTGGGGAGATGGTGGGGGGTATAAATAAAGATGATGATGATTATTATTATTATTTACAGGAACACCTCAGCAAGCAAGAGTCCAAAAGTGGCAGGTGAAAACCCGGAACCTCAAGCTATGGCTGATACCAAATTAGAGACTCCCCCCTGGGCACACAGAAGAGGAGGCAACTTGGAAGGAGCTGAGCAGGCCGTGCTCTGGCAGCACGAGATGCAGAGCCAACCTTGAGAAATGGGGCCACAAAGTGGAGTCCACGACATGCGAGTGTGGAGAAGAGCAAACCACAGACCACCCACTGCAATGCAGCCTGAGCTTTGCCACATGCACAATGGAGGACCTTCTGATAGCAACACCAGAGGCACTCCAAGTGGCCAGCTACTGGTCAAAGGACCAGCATAATGCCAACCCCTCAACCGCCCCCTTGGCTACAGGCTTGGTTTGGAGTGACTCTACAGCCTTGAGCCATAGCAGTTAAAGGACCGTCAAAGTGCATGAATTTCCGCAGTAGAGACGTGCACTTGGTCCCGGCATCGCCCGAGTTGCCCCCAATTTTGGGTCCAAAGGGCAGAACCGCAAACAGCCATCAGATAAAGACGAGCTTCAACGGATTGGACAGAAAGCAAAGCAAAGCAAAGGATCAGTGACATAGCCCTTCAGGCTGTGCCTCACATTTTCGGAAAGGACAACGCGCATAATGCGCAGCTTCAGTTTGCTCAAAGGTCATCTGCCAAAACGGCGATGGCTTCTTGCTCTTTCCAGTGTTAGTTAGGGGCCGAGAGACATGCAGGGAGAAGGTAACTCCGGCCCAGGCAAACCGGGATCTCCAGACCCATCAGGAACACCATCCCCATTCCCACTATGCACATCAACATGAACATCATTCCCAACATGAACAACATTATGAGCATCAGGCACAACCACACGCTGATCAGGCTGACATACAACACAGGGTTTGTATTTTTGGGCAGTATTAGAGTATTAGAAAGGGTGCTCACACTTTTTCAGCATGTGAGCTACTCTTAAAGCAACCAAGTCCAAAAGATCTACCTGCCCCCGCCACCGCGCGCTCCTGCGAGCTCCCGCTGCCGCGCGCTCCCTCCACTGCGCGTACTCCTGCTGCTCTTCCGCCTGCGGGGCATTGCAGGAAGGAGAAAGCACGAGGCGGGGCATCCAGAGGGAGCGCTCCGCCCTGCCTGTCTCGCCAGCAACGGAGACTGCACAGCTGCTTCTGGGCGAGAGAGAGAGGCAGGGCGCTCCCTCCAGAGGCCCCGCCTCGTGCTTCCTTCTTCCTGCAATGCCCCGCAGGCGGAAGAAGCACCGCGAAAGCGAAAGCCAGCAGCAGGAGCGCGCGTGCGCACAGGGTGTGTACACGCATGGCAGGAGCACCCCATCCGGCTGGTGAGGCCTGAAGATCACCTGGAAGAGGGCCGAAGATCTACTAGTAGCTCACGAGCTACCTAATGAGCACCCCTGGTATTACTATAAAAATACGAAAACCTTCATGGAACTATAAATCCCAGGATTTTGCCAGATTGAACCTCTGAAGGTACTTGCAAATAATAAAAACAATGACAACTATGATGATGACGACAACGACGATGATGATGCAGGCAAAATAAGTAACAAGCTGCTGTCAATGACCAGCCGATGCATTTGGATGGATTCCATATTTGAGTTGGAATAAAAGTAGTGAAACTGTGCAGTGTGGGCCACATCTTTCCACCCACGCCAGCCCATCATTATCTATAGGGCCTTATATAATATATAATGTTTTAAAATGTATTTATTTACAGTATTTATATTCCGCCCTTCTCACCCTGCAGGGGACTCAGGGCAGATTACAACATACATATACATGGTAAACATTCAATGCTATAGACCAGTGTTTCCCAACCGCTGTTCCGCGGTACACTAGTGTGCCGTGAGCGATCACCTGATGTGCCGCAGAAAAAACTCTCTTCCCTCCTTTCTTCCCTTTCCTGCCGAACTCCTCCTGCTGCTGCTTGGGGGAGGAGGAAGGGCCGGGCGGCGGCAAAGAAAAAGAAGGGGCCAGGGCGCCACCTCCATCGGCCGTTTCCCCAGCCGGCCAGCCTCCAATCGAGGGAGGGTGGGGAACGGAAGTGTGCTTGTCTGGGCGCATGTGCACTAGGTCCCGGGGGTGGCAGACACATTCACCTTCCTCCTGCGGCGGTGAAGGAAGCGAAGGAGCCAGCTGCTTCCGGAGGCGCCCCGACTCGGCCCTGCTGCGTCCCAGGTGAGGCCCCGGGCGCCCTTCCCCTCGCCCCCCCCAAAGCCCCTCGGGGAGGAAGGGCCCCAAATGGAAGAAGGGGCCTTCCTTTCCGGGGGGAAAGGGTCGGGGCCTGGCAGGAGGGCCCTCGGAGGAAGAAAAAGCAGGCGGGATTTCGTGCGGGACTCCCACGCCAGCCTTCCTCCCAAATGTTAAGGTCTATTTTCCCCAAACTCCATCTGTGTTCACATTTGGGCATATTGAGTATTCATGCCAAGTTTGGTCCTGATCCAACATTGTTTGAGTCCACAGTGCTCTCTGGATATAGGTGAACTACAACTCCAAAACCCAAGGTCAAGGCCCACCAAACTCTTATAGCATTTTCTCTTGGTTATGGGAGTTCTGTGTGGGAAGTTTGTGTCTTTCTGCCATTCCTGCCAGGATATCTATGTTGTGTTCATCGAAACAGGCCCAGGTTTCACACTGAGTGTATGAATACATTTAAAAACATATCAACTATATGTATTACTGTGTTAGAGTGTCATTTTGTGTCATTTTGGTTGGTGGTGTGCCCCAGGATTTTGTCAATGTAAAGAATGTGTCGTGGCTCAAAAAAGGTTGGAAAACACTGCTAGAGACACACAACATATATAGACAGACACTCAGAGGCTATTTAACATTCCAGCTTCTGGCCACCAGGGGAGCTGTCGCTTCCTCATTCTTTGCATACTTCCTGGAGATTTTTATGGCCTCATAAATCAGTTAAATTAGCCTCCCCACAAAATGGTACCTAAATTTCCTACTTGTCTTTCGGGCTGCAAAAGTCGACAACAAGCTACACAATTTTTGGTCGGGAGCTCACTCTGACCCGGGCTGGCTTCAAACTCATCGGTCAGTAGTGATCTTAACGCGGCTGACTCCCAGCCAGCTGTGCCACAGTCCCAGTGCTATATAATATTTTAAAATAAATATTTTTATTTTTATACATTATATTTAAATATATAATATTTAATATATATAATATTTAAACGTGTAATATTGAAAAATAAAGGGAGAGTGCCAAGGGAAGGGAGGGAAAGAACCCATTGTGTTCAATCCATTCTGAGAAAGTCACGCAGCCCGAGGCATTAGCATAGAGACAGAAGCGTTCAGGTATGATGCTAAAATAGCGGATAATTGGAAAGTTACGCTTCGGGGAACAGTGATAAATGGGTGGGAAAACCACACACACACACACACACCCTTGATGCACAAGCTATGCCTTTTGTGCAACCTGGGAGGCACATTGAATCTCTGGTGGCCGGATGTGGAAGAAGCAACATGGGGAATTGACTGGCCGCAAAGGGCTTCAAGCTCTCTTCCCTGCAAACTGTAAGGCTATGCTGTTTTGCCATGCTATATCTCACAAGGGATCTGTAGTACGCCACCATGTGAGTGACTGCCTGTTTGCATTCTACACTGTCGGATTAATGCAGTTTGGCACCGCTTGAACCGTAGTTTGGTGAGCGATCCTACTTTCTTGGGCAGAGAAGCAAGAGACCTTGGAAAACTACCACTCCAAAGACTGACTAGCACTGAGATACAGCAGTTAAAGTGGGGCCAAAGCACATTCGTTTTACAGTGTAGATATTCTCCTAGTTAAAGGTCTTGGGAAACTACAGCTCCCAAGATTGAGTAGCACTAAAGGGGTGCCAACGTGCATTCGTACTTCAGTGTAGGCACTCCCCCAGTTAAAACGCCCTGGAAAACTACAACTCTCGAGACTGAATTGCATTGAGACATGGCAGCTAAAGTGGTGCCAAAATGCATACACACTCTCCCCATCAGAGACCTTGGAAAACTACAGCTCCCAAGATTGAGGAGCACTTAAAGGGGTGCCAAAGTGCATTCGTACTACAGTGTAGACACTCTCCTGGTTAAAGGCCCTGGAAAACTACAACTCTCAAGATTGAATAGCACTGAGACATGACAACTAAAGTGGTGCCAAAATGCATACCCACTCTCCCCATTAGTGACCTTGGATAACTACAGCTCCCAAGATGGAGTAGCACTAAAGGGGTGCCAAAGTGCATTCGTACTACAGTGTAGGCACTCTCCCAGTTAAAGACCTTGGAAAACTACAACTCCCAAGATTGAATAGCACTGAGACATGGCAGCTAAAGTGGTGCCAAAATACATACACACTCTCCCCAGTTAGAGACCTTGGAAAACTACAACTCCCAATACTAAATAGCACTGAGACATGGCAGAGAAAGTGCTGCAAACTGCATTTGTTCTACAGCCTAAGAGTCTCCCTGCTAAAGACCTTGAAAAACTACAGCTCCCAAGATTGAGTAGCACTGAGACACGGCAGCAAAAGTAATGCCAAAGTGCATTCTAGTGTAGACACTCTCCTAGTTAAAGACCTTGGAAAACTACAGCTCCCAAGATTGAGTAGCACTGAGACATGACAGCAAAAGGAGTGCCAAAGTGCATAGACACTCTCCCAGGTAAAAGCCTTGGAATACTACAACTCCCAAGATGGAATAGCACTGAGACATGGCAGCAAAAGGAGTGTCAAAGTGCACAGACACTCCCCCTGGTAAAGGCCTTGGAAAACTACAACTCCCAAGATGGAATAGCACTGAGACATGGCAGCAAAATGAGTGCCGGAGTGCATATGCACTCTCCCAGGTAAAGGCCTTGGAAAACTACAAGTCCCAAGATGGAATAGCACTGAGACCTGGCAGCAAAAGTAGTGCCAAACTGCATTCGTTCCACAGTGTGGATGTACCCTTTGATTCATGTTGAGGGTAGAACCGGCTTGGTTCTGACTCCGGCCACCTTCCTGTCAACACAAAAGCCACAACTCCAGCTCATGCCATAATAACAACACTAATAATCATACCTACCGATCAATGAGTGCCGGCTCAGGTTGTCGATCAAGATGTCTTGCTTGGCCTCCGTCGCTCCGGAACTACGGGAGCCGGTTGGCCGATGCTGCGATTTCTCACCACCCAGAATGCTGCCGTCAACAAACAAGATGGTAAACAAATACAACGAATGGATTCCTATTCTTGCAAAACGGGATGGCCACGAACTCTCAGGTGAGGTTACCTTTTGCCCAGGATTTCCGGTAAGAGAAGTTCCTCCAAACTCTTTTCTTGGCAGCTCTGTCGGGAGAAGTTGTTGGAAAGATACTCCTAGCATGAAGAAATATGGGATTCAAGAAGATGCACCTTCCAAGAAACCACACTCACATTTGGCTTCCTCTGGGGCTGAGATAGTGTGACCAAATGGAAATTCAAACTCTGCCTGCCTCCTAAAATTCCATCCATATTTGGCCCTTGGATCCAACAATAATAATAGTAGTAGTAATATTATTAATAATAGTATTATTACTACTGTTATTAATAATAATATTACTACTATTATATACAACAATAGTAGTAGGGATATTATTATTAATAGTAGTAATAATAGCAATAACAATAGTAGCAATATTAATAGTAATAGTAGTAGTAATAACAATAGTAGCAATATCATTAGTAGTAGTAATAACAATAGTGATATTAATAGCAGTAATAACAATAGCAGTTATATTGTTATTAATAGTAGTGATAAAAGAAACAATAGTAGTAATACTATTATTAATATTAGTAGCAGCAGCAGTAGTAGGAACACAGTAATAATAGAAATATTAATGGTAGCAGTAATAATAGTAATAACAACAGTAGTAGCGATATTAATAGTTGTAATAATAGCAACAATATTAATAGTAATGATAACAGTAATAATAGTTGTAATAATAGCAACAATATTAATAGTAATAAAACAGTAGTAGTAATAATAATAGTAGCAATATTATTATTAGTAATAACAACAGTGATATTAATAGCAGTAATAATAACAATAGCACTACTATTAAAAGTAGTGATAAAAATAAAAAATTGTAGTAATACTATTATTAATATTATTAGTAGCAGCAGTAGTAAGAACACAGTAATAATAGCAATATTAATGGTAGCAGTAATAGAAATAACAGTAGTAGTGATACTATTAATAGTAGTAATAATAGCAATAACAATAGTAGCAATATTATTTTAGTAGTAATAATAATAGTGATATTAATAGCAATAATAATAATAGCAGTGATATTGTTATTAATAGTAGCAGTGATAAAAATAAACAATAGTAGTGATATTACTATTAGTAATAATAATGACACAGTAATTATAGCAATATTCATGGTAGCAGAAATAATAGTAATAACAATACTAGTAGCAATATATTAATAATAGCAGTAATAATAGAAATAATATCAATAGTAGCAATATTATTACTAATAGTAATAACAGTAATACTAGCAATATTAATGGTAGCAGTAATAATAGTAATAACAATAATAATAGTAGCAATATTATTATTAGTAGTAGTGATTAAAATAAATAATGGTAGCAATATTATTAACAGTAGTAGTAATAATAACAATAGTAGTAGCAATATTAGTAGTAACAACAATAGTGATCTTATTAATAGCAGTAATAATAGTAGTAGTAAGAATAAGCAGTAATAATAGTAGTGATATTATTAATAGTACTAATAACAATAGTGATATCAATAGTAGTAATAATAGTGACAATAACAATAAGAATAGTACTGATATTATTAATAATAGTAATAACAACAAGAGAAGCGATATTATTAATAGTGGCAATAATAATACCAATAATGGTAGCAATGCTATTATTAATCTCCTAGGCTTTCCTTGGCAAGATTTCTCCAAAGCCGTTTCCATATTGGATCCAATATGGATGGACTCGGCTAGGATGAGTCATAGAAACCCATTGGGTGAGTCACACTCCCTCAGCCTCAGTTGGAAAAAGCAACTCCATTGGTTTCTATGACCGAATGGGAATTCAAAATCCTAGCCCAGTGCTTTCCAACCTTTTTTGAGCAGCGGCACACTTTTTACATTTACAAACTCCTGGGGCACACCACCAACCAAAATGACACAAAATGACACTCTAACACAGTAATACATATCGTTAATTTTTAAAAATGTAGAATTATGGGTTGCTTACCTGTAACCGTAGTTCTCTGAGTAGTCACCTGTGGATTCACACATTAGATAAATAACCCTGCGCCAGCAGATCAGACCGGAACCTTCTAGTAAAAATCTTAAATAGGCTAAGCCCCGCCCCCCCTCACCCCGAGTATATATACAGCCCCTGGGCGGGGCTAGCCCTCAATTCTCTTCCGCCGCAAAAACAGCCAGAAGGCGGGGCATGACACTCGAGGGGAGGACGGGCGGGGATGTGTGAATCCACAGGTGACTACTCAGAGAACTACGGTTACAGGTAAGCAACCCATAATTCTCTTTCGTAGTCACTGTGGATTCACACATTAGATAGAATAACGAGCTAATGTACCTTGGAAGGTGGGCGTCATGCCACGGCTGAAAACAGCACTGCTCTTCCGAAGTTAGTCTCCCTCCTGGAAACGGAATCCAGCTTGTAGTGGGTCACGAACGATGCCGGGTCGGACCAGATGGCGGCACGGCAGATTGTCTCCAGGGGAACTCCGCGGAGAAAGGCCGCCGACGTGGACATCGCCCTGGTAGAGTGTCCCTTCACCTGCTCCGGGAGTGGTTTGCCCGCCAACTGGTATGCCAAACGGATTACCGACACGATCCATGCGGACAGTCTCTGAGAGGACACTGGTAGACCCATCTCGTCCTGGCGATATTTAACAAAAAGCCTAGGGGATCGTCTGAAGCTAGCAGTCCTATCAACATAGAAGGCTAGAGCCCGTCTAACGTCTAACATATGGAGATTCCTCTCCAGAGGAGTGTCCGGAGCTCTAAAGAAAGCTGGCAACAACAGCTCTTGGGAGGTATGAAAAGGTGTAGCCACCTTGGGAAGGAATGACACATCTGTACGGAGGATAGCCTTATCCTTGTGGAACCTAAGGTATGGTTGGTCTGCCCGAAGGGCGCAAAGTTCACTAGCCCTTCTAGCCGAGGTAATGGCCACTAAGAAGGCCACCTTCCACGACAGGTGGGAGAGGTGGGCAGATGCCAGGGGTTCAAAGGGGAATTTGGTTAGGGCCGCTAATACCAAATCTAGACTCCAGGACGGGGGTACAGGGAGAACCCTCGGCTTCATATTGTTAATACCCCTAAGGAAAATGCAAACCCAAGGATCAGTGAAACATGAAGGCTGACCTGCTTTCCTGCGGAACCAAGACAGCGCGGCCAAGTAACATTTTAAGGAGGAATATGACATTCCTTCAGTTGATAACGCCGTCAAGAAATCCAAGATAATAGACGTTGGGGCAAGTAATGGGTCTGCCCCCCTTAGGGAAGCAAACTTGGAAAAGCGCTGCCACTTGTAGGTGTAAGAGCGCTTAGTAGACGCCCTATGGGCGGCGTCAATAATCTGCCTTACCGGTTGGGACAGGGTGGAGAACGGATTCACTGGGACGGGAGGACCCTCCATGCAGTGAGCCTCAGTTTGCGTGCCTCTGGATAGAGGACCCTCCCCTCCTGAGTGGTCAGGAGGTCCGTTCTGTCTCGCAGGGGGACGAAAGTCCTGTGGGATAACTGAAGCAGTACCGCGAACCAAGGTTGGCGGGGCCACCAGGGGGTGATTAGAATGCATGATGTCTTGTCCCTCTGCACCTTGGCTATCACCCGTAGTAACAGGGGGAAGGGGGGAAAAATGTACATGAAGGCCCCGGTCCAGACGTGGAGGAAGGCATCCCCCAGTGACATTACCGACCGGGGTTCGTGTCTGGAGCAAAAGAGGTGGCACTTTGTGTTCTGTTGGGTAGCGAACAGATCTATGCTTGGGGCGCCCCATGCCCGAAAGAGTCGTGTTACTTCCGCCCAGTGGAGAGACCACTCGTGGTGGCCTAGCGGGTTCCGACTGAGGACATCCGCGAGAGTATTTTGTTCTCCCGGTACATGAAGTGCTATGAGATGGGTGCCCCGTGGTATACACCAGTCCCAGATTCGGGCAGTAAGCTCCAATAGGGAGAAAGAGTGGGTGCCACCCTGCTTGTTCAGGTAAAACATGACGGTGGTGTTGTCTGTTAATACCTGAACAACTTTGCCCGTGACCACCCTCTCGAATGACCTCAGAGCCATGTGCACCGCCAACAGTTCCAGCACATTTATGTGCAGGGAGGCCTGCTGTGGTGACCATAACCCGTGAGCCACCAGGCTGCCCGAGTGGGCGCCCCACCCCGACAGGGAGGAGTCTGTTGTTACTGTCACTGATGGAGAAGGAGGCTGGAATGGGAGGCCTGAACAGACCCATCCGGGATCCGTCCAGCAGGCCAGGGACTGGCGGACTGCCCAGGGTATAGACAGCCTGGTACAGGGGTTGCCCCTGAGCGGGTCGAACACAGTCAGGAACCAGGATTGGAGCGGCCGAAGGCGGAGGCGGGCGTAGGGGGTCACTGATGTCGTGGACGCCATGTGTCCCAGCAGCACCTGTACATCCCTTGCTGTTAATGACGGGAGGTCGATGGCTGATTGGGCCAAGTGCTGGAGAGTGCGGAAGCGTTCCTCCGGGAGGAACGCCCGTTCCAACACTGAGTCCAGGCGGGCCCCAATGAAGTGGACCTGCTGGGAAGGTTGCAGATTCGACTTCTCCGTGTTGACGACCAGGCCGAGAGACTGGAGCAACGACAGGATAGAAGAGACATGGAGACGCAATAGGTTACAAGAGGGGGCCACCACTAACCAGTCGTCAATATAGGGGTAAATAGTGATCCCCTTGGTCCTAAGATGGCCCGCTACGACGGCCATACACTTGGTAAAGACCCGTGGGGCGGTGGCCAAGCCGAATGGGAGGACGTTAAAGGAGTATGCCTCATTGCCCACCATAAACGAGAGAAACCTACGGTGGGGGGCGGCGATGGCCACGTGAAAGTAAGCGTCCCGTAAGTCCAGGGTCGCGAACCAAGCATCACGGGAGAGGAGGGGAAGAATGGAGGTAAGCGTCACCATACGAAACTTTTTTGGGGGGATATGAGTATTGAGGCCTCTGAGGTCCAAAATTGGCCGGAAGCCCCCGTCTTTTTTTGACACCAGGAAGTAGCGAGAAAAATAACTCCGGGGAAACATTGAACTGTGCAACTTAGAGATGGCTCCTTTATTAAGTAACACCTCAATCTCCCTCCTCAGGGTGGGGGAGGCAGGGCTACATTTAATTTTCCCCACACAGGGCCGCTTATCAAACTCAATAAAGTAGCCCTTGGATACTATAGAGAGCACCCATTTATCCGTGGTGATCCTAGCCCAAGCCGGTGCAAAAGGTTGCAGCCGGTCCTTGTAATGAATAACAGGGGGAGCATCCAAGCGGCCAACAACAACATCAACATCCTTAACACAGTGAGCAATAGAGGGAAAAATGTCAAGTGGTAACTTGCGGAACTGTGTGTGGAGGAAAGGGGGGTAGCGTGCGTCAAAGCCGCTTCTTTGAGGCGGGTTGGGCTTTAGCCTTGGTCTGATAAGGCTGATAGCGGGGTCTCTGGTTAAAGGAGTTGCCGAACCCTCTCCTATTCTGTCTATTGGAGTAATTATAGCGACCCCTGTAGTAACCTCCAAAGGAGGAATTATTGGGCCTACGATATTGACCATTGGAAGTCTGGCCCCGCGACCTTTGTTGGTATGAGGGTTGCCAAGTGTTCCCATAGGACTTGGCGGCCACCCGCACCTCCTGCTTATCTTTAAGGTTCTTATCTGTGTCCGGATTGAAGAGGCCTCCCTCGTGGAACGGGAGGTCCTCGGCCAGGGCCTTTGCCTCTTCGGACAAGGCGGCGGTACGCAGCCATCCATGGCGCCTTATAGAGGTCGCCTCGCCAATAAGGCCCGCGGCATTCTCCGCGAGATGCTTCGCGAACTCTTTTTGGATTTTAGTAAGGGAGAGTGCCTCGGTATGAAATCCCCTGTGAATGGGTTGTTGGTCAGCAGGCAGGGAGTCTATCACTGGTGTCATTTTTTCCCAAAGATATTTCTGATAGCCCGCCATATAAGTGGCGTAATGAGCCATTTTAATAAACATGGCGGCCGTAAAGTATATCTTTTTACCAGCGGAATCGAGTTTTTTCCCCTCCTTATCTAATGGGGAGGTGCCCGATGCTCTCGGGCGGCGAGATTTGGCCACCTCAGCGACCACCGTATTAACCTTGGGGGGCCTTAACACCCACTGGGCAGACAAAAAGGTGACCCTATACAAGGATTCAAGTCTCCTAGGGACCGCTGGTATCGCGGCTGGGGCGACTTCGGGACCCTTAGCCAGCTTTAGTATGAACGGCAGTTCAGGTACCAGGGCAGTTGGGGCTGAACCTTGTTCAGTGGGGGTCCACATAGGGTCAGCAACACACTGTGGAGGGGGAGGTTCTGGGAGATTCAAGGCCCTGATCATCCTCCCCACAATGGACACAAAATTATTGAACTCATCTGACTGCAAGGTAGTAGGTTCGACTGCCTTAGGCATGCCAACCGATTCCCCTTCAGAGGAGGAGCCCGACTCTAGCCCAGTGCAGTCATTAGTCATAGTCAGCGTAGCCTGAGCAGGGACCAAGGCTGCGGGATCCAGGCGGGCTTGGGCAGTCATCCCCGGTGTGGGGGTGGCAGTACCTGCAGCAGGGGGTGCCACAGTCCCGGTAGTCGAGGTAGGCATCGAGGGACCAGCAGGCATGGTGTTGGCAATCACAGGCAGCCCGGAGCAGGCAGGCACGGAGAGCGCAGGCTGGATGGGGCTGTGTGTCACTGGAGCCACAGGCGGTACCGCAGACAGGCAGGGCGTGAGGGGCCTCGACGGAGGGGGAAACGTCTCGCCCACATACACCAGCTGACCATCAGGTGCGAGTTTCCAGAAACCCGGGAGGGCAGCGAGGGCCCCTGGCGCCTGGTTCAGACGGATGGACGACTGGGAGCGTCTAGAAGAGGGCTCCCTTCGCTCGCGATGCCTCCGTCGACGCCTGGGGGAAGGAGAGGAGGACGACAAACTGGACGACCTCGCGTAGCGCCTCGAACGCGAGCGGTAGCGCCTGGAGCAGGAGCGGTACCTGGAGCCCGCCCTCCGTCGGGATGGGGAGCGAGATCTCCGGTAGCGCTCCTCCCAACGGCGATCCGGCGATGTCCGGGATGGGCCCGGGACCGCCTCTCCTTGCAGTGGCGGCAGCATGGGAGAGGAGTAGTGTGATCCCATCCCCATCGATCCCGCTGAGCGCGGCGTCGGGAGCGTCAGCGCTGGGGGCGTGGCTGTGCCGCCGGGTTGGGAGGGCATCTCCGGCGCATGCGCCTGCCGGGGGTCTGGAAGCTGCAATGGCAAGCTTGCGGCCAGCAGGTGGCGCTGTCCCGAGACAGAAGTCTCCCTGGGAGCCAACAGGGGCGAAGCAGAAGCTTGCAGCCCGGGCGAAGGCACTTTTCCCGCCACTTCTGCGTCAGAGGAAGATGGAGGGGGAAGAAGAAGGCCATCTTGTCCCGTAAGTGTTGTCCCCGCGCCATTTTGGAAGGCGGGAGCCTTCAAGGTCGCCACCTTGGCAGGCTTTTCCTTAGGTTTCTTTACCTTCTTTTTAAGGACGACCTTAGGCTGAGCAGCCGGCTGCGGAGGATCATCCGGTTTGGGAGCAGCCGTTGCTATAGAGGGCTCTCCAGTGACGGGAGAGTTTTGCGCCCGCACATACAGGGAGGCCTTAAGCCTCGCGTCCCTGTTCTTCTTCGTCTGTTGCGTAAAAGACAGGCAGATCGAACAGGATTGAGTGCGGTGTCCTTCGCCCAGGCAGGAGAGACAGAGGGCATGGCCATCGGACTCCGGTATGGTGTTCGGGCACTCCACACATTTTTTAAAAGAGGTGGATGCCATCCTGCGGTCGAGCAAAGAGTAGTCTTAGAACAGTCCTAGGTCAGTGCGGAGGTCGAATAGCGGTCCGAGTCAAGCCAGAAGTCAATGAGGGAGAAAGCTCGTGCTGAAGGTTCTCTTGCTGCTGCAATGGCGGCGGATCAAGAGAATTGAGGGCTAGCCCCGCCCAGGGGCTGTATATATACTCGGGGTGAGGGGGGGGGGCTTAGCCTATTTAAGATTTTTACTAGAAGGTTCCGGTCTGATCTGCTGGCGCAGGGTTATTTATCTAATGTGTGAATCCACAGTGACTACGAAAGAGAATCAATAATGTTGGAAGGAGGCTCACCACTTTAAGGTCCCTAAAACAGGCATGGGAAAACTTTGGCCCTCTGGGTGCTTTGGACTCCAACTCCCACCATTCCCAAAAGCCTGAGGCCCTTTCCTGTTTAAGTGGCTGAGGGGGGAAAGGAAAAAGGCCTGAGGCTGCTAGGAATGGTGGGAGTTGGAGTCCAAAACATCTGGAAGGTCCAAGTTTGCCCATGCCAGCTTTCGACAGAGACCTCTTCCTCCCCCTTCCCCTTCGCGCCCTTTCTTCCCCCTCCTGCCCAACACTTACTTTTTCTTTTACACTGCCACTTCTGCCGCCATTTTGATCCGAGGGGGAAGAAAGGGTATTGGAGGTTCCAATTTCCCACGGCACACCTGATGATTGCTCACGGCACACTAGTGTGCCACAGCACACTGGTTGGGAAACACTGTCCTAGCCCAATGTTCAAACCAACAGAGCCTTGGGTCCAATATGGAAACCATCTCCTAGGTTTTCCTCGGCACGATTTCTCCGGAGGGCACGTTGCCTTCCTCTGAGGCTGGGAAAGTGCGATTTGACAAGTGAGTTTTTAAATAACCAAAGGGGAGGCTTCGAGCCGGGTTGTTGGCTAGGCTTGGGTAACAAAAGGGCCCGTTTCTCGGTTTCCCTCCCAATTGTTCTGATCCCTGGCCCTTACCTGCAAAGAGAACGGCTGGGCAAAATCAACGCGGGCGCAGCCCAGGCGCCGGCGAAGGGCTCCACAGACGGTCCAGAAGGTCGCCCAGAGGCCAATGGCCCTTGCAGGACCCTGGCATCAAAACAGAACAAAACAGGCATGAAAGGTGTTGTTTGGAGGACAGCATCTCCGTCTTTCATGGAGCACATCTCCGACTTCAAAAGAAGCCGGAAGAGTTGGCCAATGCCATCCTGAGAGTGTCAACCATGGCGTTGCTGTGAGTTTTTCAGGCTGTCAAGCCATGTTCCAGCACCTGCGGACCCACAGTAACTGTCAAAGCAGAATAGCGCAATAAAGGTGTTGTCATGCCCGGATTACCCATAAGGCCAATGAGGCCATGGCCTAGAGGCGCAAGTTGGGGGCGCAGATCACGGACCAAAAAAAGCCACTTGTCCGCGCACCTCTTTCCCCCTTTCTCATGCCCCTCCTCGCTCCTTCTCCCGGCAAAGTATCTGCTCCATCCCCACCGGGAGCGCACGCCAAACGGACATCTCTCTCTCTCTCTTTCTCATGCGCTCTCTCTCTTGCTCTTTCTCTCTCTCTCTCTTTCTCTTGCTCTCTCACGCGCTCTCACGCTCTCTCTCTCTTGCGCGCTCTCTCGCACGAGATCTCTCGCGCTCTCTCTCATGCTCGCGCAGTCTCGCGCTCGCAGTCTCGCGCTCTCTCTCACGCGCGCGCCCTCTCTCTCGCTCTTTCTCTCTCTCGCTCCTTCTTTCACTCTCTCGCGCGCTCTCTCTCTCTTGCGTGCACGCTCTCTCGCTCTTTTTCTTACTTGCGCTCTCTCTCTCACGCTCACTCAGTCTCGCGCTCTCTCTCTCGCTCACTCTCTCTTGCGCGCTCTCTCCCTCTCTCGTGCGCTCTCTCGCTCTTTCTCTCTCTCTCTCTTGCTCTCTCGCGCACTCTCTTGCTCTCTCACGCTCTCTCTCGCTCACTCTCTCTCTTGCGCACTCTCTCTCGCTCTTTTTCTCTCTCGCGCGAGATCTCTCGCGCGAGATCTCTCGCGCTCTCTCTTGGTCTCTCTCGCGCGTGCGCACCCTCTCTCTCTCTTGTTTTCTCTCTCGCGCGTGCTCTCTCTCGCTCACTCTCTCACTCACTCTCTCTTGCGTGCGCTCTCTCGCTCTTTTTCTCTTACGCACGCTCGCGCGCTCAGTCTCGCGCGCTCAGTCTCGCGCGCTCTCCCTTGCTCGCGCGCTCAGTCTCGCGCACGCCCTCTCTCTCTCTCGCACGTGCTCTCACTCTCATGCGTGCCATTGGAGCAAGTTTGCACCCGCTGCGCTCTCCCCAAGCCTCCCGACTCCCGAGGAGACCTTCAGAGCACAGCGGAGCTTTCCAGCCGGTATGAATGGGGACCTTGGAGGTGGCGGGATGGTGGCTACTCATCTTTCTCTTTTGCTCCGGAGGCACCATGGCGAAAGCCAGCCAAGTGTGGGTCTGAGTAGTGTGTGTGTGAGTGTGTGGGCGGGGGGGCATAATTCCAAAGTGTGGCCTAGGGGGCAAAAAAGTGTTAATCCGGGCCTGGGTGTTGTGTGATATGGATGTTGGACTTATTGAAACCCAGCATACCCTTTGATTAATGGGAACCAAGTCAGGTGCCACGTCGAAGGAGACCCCGACAGGGACCACCATGATGTCGGGGACGATGCCGGCGTGGAAGGCATTGACCACAAGTCGCAGCCATGTTTGTCCTGTGGCCGAAAGCTGTGGGGGTCCAGAGGAGACCTCTTCCAAGAAGATCAGCAGTGGCTGCTTGCGCCTCAGCAGCTCGTCCACATACTGGAGGGGCAGAAGGAACATGGAGGACAGCGCGCATCAGACCCGTTCCCCAACAATGCGGAGCAGTCATGTGGCTCCCAACCTGTTTCCGCCACCACGGCTGGCACTGAATTAATTACTGTGTTTCCATTAATCTAATGCTCAGCCTTGTTTTTGACTAAATGACCTTGCCAAAATTGGGGTGTGCATTAGATTTGCATAATACAGGCACCTTAGTATATTATGCTTCAGGAGCTCCAGCAGTGTTTCTTAACCTTCCAATAATAATAATAATAATTATTATTATTATTATTATTTGTACCCCGCCACCATCTCCCCGAAAGGGACTTGGGGCGGCATACATTTATACAACAATAGTAGTAGCGATATTATTACCGGTAATAGTAGTAGTAATAATAATAATAACAGCAATAACAACAGTAGTAGCAATATTAATAGTAATAATAGTAGTAATAACAACAATAGTAGCAATATTATTATTAGTAGTAATAACAATAGTGATATTAATAGCAGTAATAATAACAATAGCAGTTATATTGTTATTATTAGTAGTGATAAAAATAAACAATAGTAGTAATATTATTATTAATATTATTAGTAGCAGCAGTAGTAGTAAGAACACAGTAATAGAAATATTAATGGTAGCAGTAATAATAGTAATAACAACAGTAGTAGCGATATAATTAACAGTAGTAAAAATAGCAAAAATAGCAATATTAATAGTAATAATAACAGTAGTAGTAGTAATAATAACAATAGTAGCAATATTATTATTAGCCCACAAATACATATCAATACAATAACATAAAAACATAAAACAACATTTCAAGTGAAATAAGCAATCAAATAAAATTTGGGAGTTGTATTCGGGAGTTGTAGTTCCTGGGATTTATAGTTCACCTCCAATCAAAGAACGTTCTGAACTCCACCAATGATAGAATTGAACCAAACTTAGCACATTGAACTCCCATGACAAACAGTAAATACTGGAAGGGTTTGGTGGGCATTGACCTTGAGTTTTGGGAATTGTAGTTCCCCTACATCCAGAGAGCACTGTGAACTCAGACAATGATGGATCTTGGACCACACTTGGCACAAATACTCAATATGCCCAAAGGTGAACACTGGCAGAGTTTGCGGAAAACAGACTTGACATTTGGGAGTTGTAGTTGCTGGGACTTATAGTTCACCCACAATCAAAGAGCATTCCGAACCCCACCAATGATAGAATTGGGCCAAACTTCCCACACAGAATCCCCATGCCCTGAAGGGACTCTCTGGTGCGAGCCTCCCTCCAGCCATACACGGTCTCCCTTGCCCACACATGTGCACCATGCTGCCATGAGCCGAGCATACCTGCTCTCCCCTCCCCGCTTAGAGTCTCAGAAACAGCCCTCCCCTTGGCTGACCAATCACAGCAGAGGAGGGCTTTGGGTGGGAGGATTCACCATCTGTTTCCAAAAAGGAAGAGAAGGACAGGCAGAGAGACCTTCGACCTTCTCTGCCAAACGGGTTCCGAAGACCATCAGAAATATGTGTTTTCTGCTGGTCTCTGGCGACCCCTCTAAAAAAACCCTTGCGACCCCCCCCCCAGGGTCCCGACCCCCAGGTTGAGAAACCCTATCTTTGAGGGACCTCGCCTCTCATTTAATTGCATTGACTCAATGCTATGCAATGCTGGGATTTATAGTTTGGTGAGGCACCAGCATCCTCTGGCAGAGAAGGCTCAAGACCTTGCCAAATTATATCCTCCAGGACTCCATAGCATTGAACCAAGGCAGTTAAAGTGGATTCCTTCTGCAGCATAGATGCAACCCAAGGTTTCCCTTTCCATCCCTCGAAGTTTTGGTGTTCTGACACAATCTATATATACAAAAAAGGAGCTGTCATTGTTAGGCTGAAGTAAACAAAAGAACCAATGAACGGAAATTTGGCAACATAACATCTCATGATGCAAGGTGTGAGCAACAATAAAAAACAAAAAACCAACTAAACATACAGTAAACATAAACATAACTTATATATCCTAAAATCATGTTCCATTGTTGGTGGATTTCAGAGTGCAGGTGAACTATACATCCCAGGACCTCCAACTCCTATAAATCATGGTGAATTCTCCATATTTTCACTTTTATTATGTGTATAGATAGATGATGATGATGATGATGATGATTTACTTATAACCTGCGTTTAAACCCATGATGTCCTCACAGAGAACGCTCTGAGTCCCCCCTCGGGGGTTGAGAAGAGCGGGGGTAAAATGCCATAAATAAATAAATAAATAAATAATAAACAGCTACCCAAGTTCCCCTTCCCAAAAACCAAAATATTCAACGTACTGAAGCTAACACAGCTTTGGAGAGCATTTGCTGTTGGCTGCCTTGCATCTGATCCATTTCTTCAGGAAGAAATACTCCTCCTAAGTGAGCCAGCAGCGCCCTGAACAACAACAACAACAACAACAACAACAACAACAGAATTAAATCTATTTAAATAAAAATGTAATGTTCATTTGTGGGATTAACATAACTCAAAAACCACTGGACGAATTGACATGAAATTTGTGCTCTACATCCCTCCGAGACCAACGAGTGACCGTCACTCATGAACACCCCCCCCCCCCAAAGAAAAATAGCAGAAAGGAGTTAAAAACCCCAAAAAGCAAAATGATACAGAAAAAAAGGAAATGAAGAGGGAGGGGAGGTTTTTTTCCGGGTTATATGGCCATGTTTATGCCTCTAGAACAGTGTTTCCCAACCAGTGTGCCGGGGCACACTAGTGTGCCGTGAGCGATCATCAGGTGTGCCGTGGGAAATTGGAACCTCCAGGAGGGGAGGGGGGAGAGCCTAGTGTGTTGAAGTATAAAAACCCTAAGAAACCTACCTCGATAAAGACACTCCATGTGTGTTCATAGTTGGGCATATTGAGTATTTATGCCAAGTGTGGTCCAGATCCATCATTATTTGAGTCCACAGTGCTCCCTGGATGTAGGGTGAACTACAACTTCCAAACTCAAGGTCAATTCCCAAGCAAACCCTTTCAGTACTTTCTGTTGGTAATGAGAGTTCAATATGCCAAGTTTGGTTCAATTCAATTGTTGCAAGAGTTCAGGATGCTCTATGATTGTGTGTTAACTATAAATCCCAGAAACTGTAACTCCCAAATGTCAAAGTCTATTTTCCCCAAACTCCATCTGTGTTCACATATGGGCATATTGAGTATTCATGCCAAGTTTGGTCCTGATCCAACATTGTTTGAGTCCACAGTGCTCTCTGGATATAGGTGAACTACAACTCCAAAACCCAAGATCAATGCCCACCAAACTCTTATAGTATTTTCTCTTGGTTATTGGAGTTCTGTGTGGGAAGTTTGTGTCTTTCTGCCATTCCTGCCATTCTATGTTGTGTTCATCGAAACAGGCCCAGGTTACACACTGAGTGTATAAATACATGTAAAAAACATATTAACTATATGTATTACTGTGTTAGAGTGTCATTTTGTGTCATTTTGGTTGGTGGTGTGCCCCAACATTTTGCAAATGTAAAAAATGTGCCGCGGCTCAAAAAAGGTTGGGAAACACTGCTCTAGAATATGGCCATATAGCCCGAAATACCGACAACAATGCAGTACTACTACTACTACTAATAATAATATAATTCCATGTTGGAAATAACAATTATTATTACTATTATTATTAATTGCAACACTGACTTATTATTAAAATATTATCCTTAGTGTTTGTGTTAGTATTACCAATATGGATTACTACTACTACTACTGTATTGTCGAAGGCTTTCATGGCTGGAATCGCTGTGTTGTTGTAGGTTTTTTCAGGCTATATGGCCATGTTCATGCCTCTATTGCAGGGGTCGGGAACCTTTTTGACTCAGAGAGCCATGAAAGCAAAATAATTGGAAATGTATTTCAGTGAGGGCCATGTAATATATATAATATATTTTAAGACTGAATTCAACTCAATGTGAGTATATACGTACATACTATGAGAAAAGCATTCCCCGGCAGAATGACGGGACACTTCAGACCTGGCTCTGCAAAAGGCACGCTCAGGACTCTGGGAAGGAAGAGAAGGCGGAAGGAAGGAAGGGGGAAAGAAAGAAAGAAAGAGGAAATAAAGGAGGGAGGGAGGGGGAGAGGAAGGAAGAAAAGAAGAACGAACTATGGCAGGGCTGTCCAACTTCTTCCGACCCAAGGGCCGGAAGAAGTGTCACTGATCACCTGGGGGGCCGTAGGTGATCAGTGAGCAGGGGGCGGGGCTGCTCGTGGGGAGGCGGGGTGGGGTCGCTCGCATAGCCCCTCCTCCTTCACCCGGGCCGCGCCGTTGCTCGGATCCTGAGCGGCGGTGCGGGGAGGGGCTATGGAGGGAGAAGGTAGCCGGCTGCCTCCTTTCTCAGAAGCCTCTCCTCTTTTCCCCCGGGCGCGCCGCTGCTCGGATCCCGAGCGGCGGCGCGAGTGGGGAGAAGGAGGAGGGGCTACGGAGGAAGAAGGCAGCCGGCTCCCCCGCCCTTCCTAGCAGTAGGTGGCGCCAAGGGAGGCGCGTCACCCCAGGCCTCTGACGCGCCGCCCTTGGCGCCGCGTACTGCTCCTTTTCGGCTGTTCCCCCTCCCTAGGAAGAGCGACGCGGAGAGAGGGACAGAGGGGGCGGTGCAGGGAGAAGGAGCTGGCTCCCTTCCTTCTCCCTGCCCCGCCCCCCCGGGACGCCTTTTTTAAAAAAAAAAACTTCCAGGAGGGTAGCGGGGGCCGTGTCCAATAGGCTGGGGGCCGTGTACGGCCCGGGGGCCGCCTGTTGGACAGCCCTGAACTATGGAAAAGGAAGAAAAGAAAAGCAGGAGAGAGACAAGGAGGGGGGAGAAGGAAATGGGAAGGGAGGAAAGGAAAGGGTGGGGAAAAGAAAGGAAAGGGAGCGAAGAAAAAGTAAAATAATGAAGGGAAAAGAAGAAAATAAAGAAGGGCAGAGAGAGGGAAATGAAAAGAAAGGAAGGAGAAGGAAAGGAAGACTTGGAAAAGAATAGAAGAGGAAGGAAGGAAGAGAAAGAGGGAAGGAGAATGGAGGAAAGAAGGAAGGGGAGAGAGGGAGGGAAAGGAAGAAGAGAAGGAAAGAGTGAAGGGAAAGAAAGGAAGGAAGAGGAAGGAAGGAAGGAAGGAAGAGGGAGAATGGAGGAAAGAAGGAAGGGGAGAGAGGGAGGGAAAAGGAAGGAGAGAAGGAGAAGGAAAGGGTAAAGGGGAGAAAGAAAGGAAGGACGAGGAAGGAAGAGGGAGAATGGAGGAAAGAAGGAAGGGGAGGGGGAGGGAAAAGGAAGGAGAGAAGGAGAAGGAAAGGGTGAAGGGGAGAAAGGAAGGAAGGAAGGAAGGAAGGAAGGAAGGAAGGAAGGAAGGAAGGAAGAGGGAGGAAGAGGGAGAATGGAGGAAAGAAAGAAGGGGTAGGGAAAGAGGGGGGAAAGAATGAAAGAAAAAGAGAGGAAAAATTTGCGTCACTCCTCCCTGCTGCATGCTGGGAAACCGAAGCTCAGGCTGGTCTGGAGAGCCAGATGCAATCATGAAAAGAGCCACATCCGGCTCCCGAGCCATAGGTTCCCTACTCCTGGTCTAGGGCCTGACCATATAGCCCGAAAAAACCTACAACAATGCACTACTACTACTACTACTACTACTAAGAAGAAGAAGAATCCCATGGAATAATAATTAAAATATTATCCTTAGTGTTTGTGTTAGTATTGCCAATATGCATTACTACTAGTAGTACTAATAATAATAATAATAACTGTCCATAGACACCTCCAAGGTCATGTGGCCGACATGACTGCATGGAGCACCGTTACCTTCCCACAGAAGCGGTACCTATTGATCTACTCACATTTCCATGTTTTTGAACTGCTAGGTTGGCAGGAGCTCACCCTGCTCCCTGGATTTGAACCGCCAACCTTTTGGTCAGCAAGTTCAGCAGCTCAGCGGTTTCAAAAGTGTATCCCAGAAGAAGAAAAAATAGTGAACTCTTTTCAAGGTAAAACACAAAGTCAACCCTGTTTCTGAAACTTTCCAACTTTTGCAACTGCAAAAGGGGAACAAGTCTAATTCCGTGAACCTGGA
The DNA here is from genome assembly GCA_030556195.1 of Anolis apletophallus. NCBI lineage: Eukaryota > Metazoa > Chordata > Lepidosauria > Squamata > Anolidae > Anolis > Anolis apletophallus. Next base: position 3,385,449 of record JARBWK010000013.1, on the reverse strand, counting down.
AAGCTAAAAATTATCGGAACCCGTTGTAGGAATAACACATTATGCAAATTCCCTCCCCAAATTATTAAAATATTGTTATTTCACACAGCTTATGAAATTTGGTTCATGGAGACACAAACGCTGCTCGGTGTCGGCAGGAGAAGTAAAAGCTTTTTCAAGACAGAACCACCCACGCTAATTGCCAAAGAGAGAGGAAGAAAGGAAGAGCAGGGAAGAAAGAGCTTCCAGGAGGAACCGAAGCCATCCAGATTGAGAAAGCCATCCTTGGCAAGGCAAGGAACAGCAAAACTTTCTTAATACTGGGCACAAAATACTGTATATACTCGAATATAAGCCTAGTTTTTCCGCCCCTGTTTGAGGCTGAAAATGCTCCCCTCGGCTTATACTCGAGCCAAGATTATTTATTATTTTACTCTGTTATTAGTATTAATTTTATTACATTTATTTACTCTGTTTATTATTACATTTACATTATTTTACTCTATTATTTTATTGCATGTATTTACTGTTATTATTACATTTACATTATTTTACTCTATTATTACATTTACATTATTTTACTTTATTATTTTTTACATTTATTATTTTACTCTTATTTATTATTACATTTATTATTGTCCCCTATTTACGCTCCCTGAATGCTGCTCCTGTTATCAACCTGGCTGCTGTTCGTTGTACTAGTTGCAGCTTCCGAACAGTCTTCAAAGGCAACCCCACTTAGAGAGCGTTGCAGTAATCTATACGGGATGTAACCAGAGCATGGACCACCGTGGCCAAGTCAGACTTCCCAAGGTATGGGCGCAGCTGGCGCACAAGTTTTAACTGTGCAAATGCTCCCCTGGTCACCGCCGAAACCTGGGGTTCCAGGCTCAGTGATGAGTCCACACCCAAGCTGCGAACCTGCGTCTTCAGGGGGAGTGTAACCCCGTCCAACACAGGCTGTAACCCTATGCCCTGTTCGGCCTTTCGACTGACCAGGAGTGCCTCTGTCTTGTCTGGATTCAATTTCAACTCCCCTGTTGTGCCAGCTCCACTGGCTGCCAGTTTGCTTCTGGGCACAATTCAAAGTGCTGGCTTTAGCTTTTAAAGCCATAAACGGTTCGGGTCCAACTTACCTGTCCGAACGCATCTCTCCCTATGAACCATCGAGATGTTTAAGATCATCCAGAGAGGCCCTGCTCTCGGTCCCGCCTTCTTCGCAGGCGCGACTGGCGGGGACAAGGGACAGGGCCTTTTCAGTGGTGGCTCCTCGGCTTTGGAACGCCCTCCCTAAAGACATCAGATCGGCCCCCTCCCTCCTGACATTTCGCAAGAAAGTCAAGACCTGGCTATTTGAGCAGGCATTTGTTGATGAAATATAATGGTTTTAATGGATATAATTGAATGGGGTTTTGGGGTTTTATACTGAGATGGAAACTGATTTCAACATGAAATAAATAAATGAGGCTGCAAATTGTTAATGAGATTTAATTGTTAAATTGTTATTATATGTTTTTTTTTGGGGGTTTGCCTTGTTAATTGTGTTGTTATTGAGGGCAGAGACTGCCTGTGTAAACCGTCGCAAGTCGCCTTCGGGCTGAGAGGGGCGGTATAGAAACGTGACAAATAAATAAATAATAATACCCTTTAAAAAGCCTGGTATAATAACCTCCAGTCATTACCAAGATGTGCGATAATGTACAAAACCGAATTAGCCAGATGTGATAATGTGCTAAAACTATAAAGTTCAGTGTGATAACGTCCTAAAACTAACATGTCGATTGCGATATTGTCTGAAAACGAACAGGTCATGATAACGTCCCAAAACGATCAAGAGATGCACCCAAGGAAGTAGGTTCCAACGGAAGGATAAAAGGCATCATCCCTTGAGAGAGAGAAATCTCACTTTAATAAGACTTACCTGTATTTTGGAGTGAATGCCTTGCGATCCCCTGCGACCCTGGGCAAGGCAAGGCCCTGAGAAACCAGGAGGAACGGAATCAGAAGTCCATCCAGGTGAGACTTATGTGTCGACAGGAAGACCGTGGGGACGTCAGGCTACAGGTGGGAAACACAATCCATTTCCAGTTGAAAGCAATAACTTAAAATTCGCATTGTAGTGCTGCAATTGCACATTGTGAGAGGGCCCCTACTACTTATGATTTGCTGCCAAACGATGTGCAGTTGCAACCTGTCCTGTCAAGTGTGGTTCGTGCACAACCATCTATTTTGTTCTCTCTGCACAGTTGCCAACTTACTTTCCCCAAGAGGGCTCCTCTCCCATCAGTGGACGCAACATAGGACTTTATCGCACAAGGCTTTTAAATGGGTGCAAAGAAAGACACTGCACGCACGTCTAGCTCTGTTAATGTCCCAAAACTTCTAATACCAATAAATTGAGTGTAATAATGTCCTAAAATACATAGATTGCAATAATGTCCTAACAATTAACACATCAAGGGTGATAATGTCCTAAAACTAACATGTTGAGTGTGATAATGTCTTCAATTTAACTTTTTGAGTGTGATAATGTCCTAAAATGAACACTTCCGAGTGTGATAATGTCTGAATACTAATGCGTTGAGAAAGCTCCCAGGAGGCCAAGTGGACTCACCACCTGCGCTGCTCTGCGCACCATGTCCAGCTGCCCTTTGTGGATGATAACGCTAAGGAAGATCCGGTTGAGGAGCTGGAGGAGAGCCCAGTGGCACAGCCTGGAGGAATGGGAAGGAAGGAAGGAAGGAAGGAAGGAAGGAAGGAAGGAAGGAAGGAAGGAAGGGATAAGACAGAAAAGAGAAGAGAGAGGGGAAGGAAAGGACAGACAGCGGAAGGAAGGGAAAGAGAGGAGAGAAGGGAAGAACAAGGAATGAAGGAGGGAAAGAAATATGTGTGAGAGAGAGAAAAGGAAGGAAGAGGATAGGAAAGAGGAGGAAGTAAAAGAGAGGAAGGGAGAGAGAGGAGGGAAGGGAAGGAAGGAGAAAGACAGAGCGAGAGAAAGAAAAGGAAGGGAAAGGAAGCAAAAGAAAGGAGGAAGAGAAGGATGAGAAAACATTGCATGCCCCAACATGGTTCCAGTCTCCCCGCACGGCTGCCTTTATACATTATGAAAGCATCACAACTCTTTGGGAGAAAAGAGGAGGGATGCATTAGCGAGAAGCGTGCTCAGAGATTGCCTTGTGAAGAGCGGGGCTCCTTGTGCTCACCCGCATCCCACGCAAGGCCCCGTTGCCTTTGCGCTCCTCGATTAGATCTTAATTGATTAATCTGACGCCCGGGAAAGGTGTCGGGCGGAGAAGCAAAGCCCCCCTCCTTCACCCGAGGCCTTGCAAAACAACCCGCTTCCCTGGGCTGTGGGGCTTCCTACCTCAGCAGGAAAGGAGACAAGGAGGCCTGGATCTGACCCAGGATCCGGCAGATCTCTTGGATCCACTGCGATGCAAACAGATCCCTGGCTGGAGGAGCACCTCCTTCACCCTGCAGCACCGCCTGGCCCATGGCATCTTGCACCCTGGAAAAGCAAAGGAGGGCTATGAGTTAAACGCCTTTTAGCAAAGGGTTGTTGTGAGTTTTCCGGGCTGTAAGGCCATGTTCCCGAAGCATTCTCTCCTGACATTTCGCCAACATCTATAGCAGGTATCTTCAGAGGTTGTGAGGTCTCACAACCTCTGAGGATGCCTGCCATAGGTGCAGGTGAAACGTCAGGAGAGAATGCTTCGGGAACATGGCCTTACAGCCCGGAAAACTCACAACAGCCCAGTGATTCTGGCCATGAAAGCCTTTGATAATATATTGAACAGACCTATGGATGCCTGCCATAGGTGCAGATGAAACATCAGGAGAGAATGCTTCGGGAACATGGCCTAACAGCCCTGAAAACTCACAACAACCCAGTGATTCTGGCCATGAAAGCCTTTGATAATATATTGAACAGACCTATGGATGCCTGCCATAGGTGCAGGTGAAACGTCAGGAGAGAATGCTTCGGGAACATGGCCTTACAGCCCTGAAAACTCACAACAACCCAGTGATTCTGGCCATGAAAGCCTTTGATAATATATTGAACAGACCTATGGATGCTTGCCATAGGTGCAGGTGAAACGTCAGGAGAGAATGCTTCGGGAACATGGCCTTACAGCCCGGAAAACTCACAACAACCCAGTGATTCTGGCCATGAAAGCCTTTGATAATATATTGAACAGACCTATGGATGCCTGCCATAGGTGCAGGTGAAACGTCAGGAGAGAATGCTTCGGGAACATGGCCTTACAGCCCTGAAAACTCACAACAACCCAGTGATTCTGGCCATGAAAGCCTTTGATAATATATTGAACAGACCTATGGATACCTGCCATAGGTGCAGGTGAAACGTCAGGAGAGAATGCTTCGGGAACATGGCCTTACAGCCCTGAAAACTCACAACAACCCAGTGATTCTGGCCATGAAAGCCTTTGATAATATATTGAACAGACCTATGGATGCCTGCCATAGGTGCAGGTGAAACATCAGGAGAGAATGCTTCAGGAACATGGCCTTACAGCCTGGAAATGTCCATATAAATGCAAACATTATGAATAACAAAAACAACAACAAAGATGTATTTCCAGTCCGGCTTCCATTCGGGGCATGTGACAGAGACAGTTCTGGTCTCCATCACAGACAAGCTACGGTGCCAGCTTGATCAGGGCAGATCGGCGCTGCTTGTGTTATTGGACCTCACAGCAGCGTTCGATACAGTCGATGATGATCTTTTGACTCACCGCCTTGCTGGAGCCGAAGTAGAGGGGACAGTCTTGAATTGGCTGTCCTCCATCCTCCAGAACCGATCGCAGCGAGTGAAGAGGGGAACCCCACTGCTATGTGGGGTTCCTCAGGGGGCAATCCTCTCCCCCCTATTGTTTAACACTATGTCCGACCACTTGCTCGGCTGGTTCGTAGCTTTGGGCTGGAGTGTCACCAATACGCAGATGACACCCAGCTCGTTCTGGGGACGGAGGGCCGGCCTGGTTCCGTACCCGATAATTTCCATCAGTGCCTTGAGGCCGTTACTGGATGGCTGCGTGCCAGTAGGTTGAAGGTGAATCCGGCTATGATGGAGATCCTGTGGCTGGGTCGTCCGGGTGGGGTGGAGATCCAGCTTCCTTCCCTGGACGGCGCAACATTATGTCCGTCGTCAACAGTCAAAAGTCTTGGTGTCACCTTGGACTCTCAACTGTCGATGGAAACGCATATCTCCACCGTCAGTAGAGTAGTTTTTTTCCATCTTTGGCAGGCAAGGAAGCTGGCTCCCTACCTTTCCTGATGTGATCTAGCCACAGTGGTCCAAGCCACGGTCATCTCAAGACTAGATTACTGTAATGCTCTGTACGTTGGCCTTCCTTTGTCGGTGATCCGGAAACTGAAACTGGTCCAAAATGCGGCAGCGCGGTTGTTGGCTGGTGCTTCGATGTCCAGCCACATAACACCTATTCTCCGCGAGCTGCACTGGTTACCAGTGGAATGCCGGATCACTTTCAAGGTGCTGGTTCTGACCTTTAAGGCCTTGAACGGTCTGGGGCCAGTGTACCTAAGGGACCGCCTCATCCCATATTGTCCCACTAGGTCTCTACGTTCGGAGTCGGCTCAACTCTTGGAGGTCCCCAGCTTCAAATTGTATCATCTCACCACTACTAGACGGAGGGCCTTTTCGATCATTGCCCCCACCCTATGGCATGCACTACCTTCCGAGATCAGGGCCTGAGGAAGGCTGAAAACATTCCTGAAGGCGTGTAGGCCTTTGGGGCATAAAGTGCCTGTTGATTGTTCGGGCACTCATATGCTAATTCTGTGCTCAGCCCGGCTGAGTTGTTTTATTGTGATTTTATCTGTATTTGTATTTTTGCTGTGTTTTTATCGTGTTTGTACCCTGCTACTCGCTGTAAGTTGCCCCAAGCCGCTTTGGGAGTGGCGACGCATAAATGCGAATAAATAAATAAATAAACAAATAATACTTATTCGTGCATACAATTTGGAGGAAATGCTCAGATGAATGTAAATAATAATAATAATGTGTGTATTCATGCATATAATTTGGGGAAATGTCCAGAATAACAACAACAACAACAACAACAACAGATGTATATGTTTATGCATATGAGTTGGGGAAATTTCCAGAATAAGAATAACAATGTATATAATAATAATAATAATAATAATAGTAATATACTGTAGATGTGTGTGTTCATGCATACAATTTGGAGAAATGTCCAAATGAATGTAAATAATAATAATATAAGGCTATGGCATAAACCAGTACAGGTGGTCCCGGTGGTCATTGGCACACTGGGTGCCGTGCCAAAAGATCTCAGCCCACATTTGGAAACAATAAACATTGACAAAATCAAGATTTGTCAACTGCAAAAATAATGTAATATGACTTGGATCTGCGCAATTTGGGGACATTCATAAAATAATACAATCAAAATAATCATGATTATGATTATGAAGTGTTTTGTGCATACAATTTTGTCCAGATAAATGTAAATAATAATAATAATAATAAATATAGGTGTGTGTCATACTGTTGTTTTGTGTCAGATAAAATAAAAATAAATAATGCAATATAGGTGTATGTGTATGTTTGTGCATACAATTTGGGGACATGTTCATAATAATAATCATCATCATCATCAAAATAATCATGATTATGATTATGAGGTATGTGTTTGTGCATACAATTTGGGGAAATGTCCAGATAAATGTAAATAATAATAATAATAATAAATATAGGTGTATGTGTATGTTTGTGCATACGATTTGGGGAAATGTCCAGATAAATGTAAAAAATAATAATAATAATAATAATAATAATAAATATAGGTGTATGTGTATGTTTGTGCATACTATTTGGGGACATGTTAATAATAATAATAATAAAAATAATCATGATTATGATTTTTGAGGTATGTGTTTGTGCATACAATTTGGGGAAATGTCCAAATAAATGTAAATAATAATAATAATAATGTAGTATACTGTAGGTGTATGTGTGTGTCCAGAATATCCAGATAAATATAAAATAAATATATATATATATATATATATATATATATATATATAATTTAGGTGTATATGTTCATAAATTTGGGGACATGTTCATAATAATAATCATCATTATCATCATCATCAAAATAATCATAATTATGATTATGAGGTATGTGTTTGAGCATATGATTTGGGGAGATGTCCAGATAAATGTAAATAATAATAATAATCATGTAATATAGGTGTATGTGTGTGTTTGTGCATATAATTTGGGGACATGTCCATAATTATTATTATTGTAATAATAACAATAATCAAAATAATCATGATTATGATGATGACGTATGTGTTTGTGCATACGATTAGGGGAAATGTCCAGATAAATGTAAATAATAATAATAATAAAATATAGGTGTATGTGTATGTTTGTGCATACAATTTGGGGACATGTCTATAATAATTATTATAATTATAATTGTAATAATAACAATAATCAAAAAAATCATGATTATGATGATGACATATGTGTTTGTACATACGATTTGGGGAAATGTCCAGATAAATGTAAATAATAATAATAATCAACATAATAATAATATAAATGTGTTTGTGCATATGGTTTGTGGATTTGTCCACATGAAGTATCCCTTAAAAGCAAAGTTCTTTCCAAGAGCAAAACTTTTCCAAACTTTTCCACCTTGCATTAAGTGATATATAACAATAACCCTATAGAGCTCAGCCAGTACAATGGGATTTTATATGAAAAACGAGGCTGCCGCCTCCTTGGGAGCATTAAAGGCCCACAAGGGACACAGAACCCGTCGTGCAGAGCATTTTCCTTGTCACAAAACGCCCTCCAAAGAGAGATCTCTCTTCTTTTGAGAGAGAAAAGCCATTGGGAGGGAGGGGGAGAGCGAGGGACCCTTTCCCTCCCAAAACTGGGATTGCAAAAGCCAACGTTTGGTCCAGAGATCACGACATATTGCTTTATTTCGTTCCCCTCGAATTGAGGAGATGCAGGAAAGGTTTTCGATCTATATATCTGAGATATATATATATATATATTCTATATCTATCTATCTTATCCTATATCTCTATATTTATATTTATATCTATATCTACCTACATCATTATCAATAAATATATAGGGATATAGAATAAGATAGAAATAGATATAAGACATGGATGGGTTTGAGCACGTCACCCCCACTGCTGAGGGGGGGCGCCCCACGCGCTCCATGCAGAGGGAACGACCAACTGGACCTTCTGAACCCAGGAGGGGCTTCGGGGGGGGGGGGACCCCCGGCCGCTGCTGGTGGCCCCGAGGGGCTCCCCTCCTCTCCTTGAGGCCTTGCAGGCCGACGGCGAAGCCCGCCCTGGGGGCTGCCCAGGCGCCGGCTTCGGTCCTCAGAGCCCTCGCGGGCCTGAAGGACGCTGCGGCCTCTGGGAGGCCCCATGGCCCTGCGGGGTCGGCAGTGGCCGTGGTGACCCCCCCGAGGTGCCTGGCCTGGTTTCCCGTCCCGTGGCCGGGCCTGGAGGAGGCCGGCCATTGCACCCCCCCCCCCCCAAGGCCATACAGGGGGACACCGGCGAGCGCCCTGCAGCCAACCGGGATACACTGCCGGACCTCACCAGCCTCCTCCTGCACCTCGGCCGGCTGGCCGAGCGGCTGACCGCTTGGCTGGAAGAGTGGGACAAGCTGGGCCCGATGCTGGCGTCGCTGGGTAACCCCAAGGGCCTTGGGATGGCGGAGAGCGGCGCAGCAGACCAAGACGACCGAGGAGGAGGCAGAGAGGACAGACGAAGGAGGGTGAGTGGGCGCCTGCAGCTGCCCTCCTGCACGAGGGGCCCCTGAGTGTGCCAGACCCTCGGACTCCGGGGCCTCTGGAGCTGCCGCTCGCCATCCCCACCCCACCCCACCCTCCCGAACCCCGCTGCTGGGACCGGCCGAGGAGGCCTCCCCCGAGGAGAGGCCCCCAGCTGGAGCTGAGTCCGCGGCGGGAGCCATGCAGGACCCATGGTGGAGCCCTGAGGGCACTGGGGCGTCGGTTTCCCCCTGGCCGGGAGGAGCGGGTGGTGGCCGAGTCCACCAAGATGGCGCCTGGCATGAACTGCTCGGCGTCCCCTGCCCCGCCCTCCTCGCCCATGTCGGGAGCCTCGACTCCGCCCCCCCTCGGTCTGGAGTACCCACCACCACTGGACACGACATCGGAGGCCTTCAATGTCTCCCAGGTGCTGGCGGGGGCCCCTGGGGCCCGGCCCCGCCGTCGGGCCTGCCGCTTGCTGATGGCGGCCCCGAAGACCCTACCTGGGCCACCTTCTGTCCCGTCACCAGCCGGTGACCAGGGTAAGACTGGTGGCCCAGCCCATAGAGGGTCAACTTTAGGGGCAGCCAACCCGGAGGACAACACAGCGAGCGGATACCCCGTTCGGAAGCCACACCGCCGCCGGAGGAGGCGCCGTCGCAGGCCAAGGAGCACCACCCCCTTTCCCTCCGACCCCGCCAGAGACCTCCAGCGTCGGAGCCACCGACTCCTTGGACCCCCCGCACGCTCGGCCAGCCACCAAGAAGGGGTGAAGCCCTCCGCCCTGAGCCCAGGCCCAGGCAATTTTTTTCGCCGGAGAACCTTTTGGGGCTTGGGCTTCGAGCGCTGCCGTCGGCCCCATCTAAGGCCGATAAATAACATCTCTCCATTATGCCTGGCTCCTTCTGCCAGGCCACGGGACGGAGGAAACCGGCCCTCACTCTTTTCTGATGGCCAGCGGCGGGGATTTTTTCCAAGACCCCCCAGCCTCCCATCCTTTGATGGTTTAGTGGGTCCAGCCTAGGCCCTGGATCATCTTTGCTGTGTCCCGAACCCTGACTCTGCTCCATTTCCCCCATTCCCTGTGTTGTGTATTGTCTTGTCTGTCTTTTTATTCTGTATTGTTGTTTCTTGACTTTGTAAGCCGCTGCGAGCCGTATGGAGTTAGCGGCATATAAGTCCAAATAAATAAATAAATAAATAAATAAATGAAATAAATAATATAGGGCTATAGATATTGATATAGGTAGATTTTTATCTACAGTACATACTTCTATGTAGCTATCTATAGCTTATTCTATCTATCTGCCTATCTTTATCTTATCCTATATGTCTATCTATATATTTATAGCTACCTACATCTTTAGCTTTATCTATATACCTATACATATCCACCTATATCTGAGGGCTCGTACTAAGACTCTAAACTATCTAGTCCGTGAGCTGCTTTTTGCTGACGATGCCGCCCTTGTCACCCATTCAGAAGCAGCCCTGCAGCACCTCACATCCTGCTTTGCAACAGCTGCAGAGCTGTTTGGGCTGGAAGTCAGCCTGAAGAAAAGGGACGTCCTCTACCAGCCCGCACCACAGGAAGAACACCATCATCCCCACGTCAGCATAGGCACATCTGTGCTTGAGTCCGTCCAGCAGTTCACCTACCTGGAAAGCATCATCTCTTTAGACGCCAGGATTGATAAAGAGATAGATCACAGATTAGCAAAGGCATATAGTGTATTCGGAAGGCTTCACAAAAGAGTCTGGAGCAACAAGCACCTGAGGCAAAGCACCAAAATCAGTGTGTACAGAGCTATTCTTCTCTATGGGTCTGAAACATGGGTCACCTATCGCCTAATGTCGCTGTCCTTGAGCAAGCAGGAATTCACAAGCTATTGAGGCCATGCTATTGAGAACACAGCTGAGCTGGGCAGGGCACGAGGTCTCTAGGATGGAGGACCACTGCCATCTACTCTATGGTGAACTCGCCATGGGTCAGCGCAAGAGAGGCGCCCCCAAAAAGAGATATAAGTTCTCCCTGAAACAACATCTCAGGCTCGGCCAGATTGATCACCAACAATGGTCCACCCTGGCCTCACATCGGGAGGCATGGAGACACACTCTCCACAATGCTGCGGCCTCTTTCGAGAGTCTCGAAGAGAAACGACAACGCAGATAGAACCCCAACTTGGAAACAACATCACCCAAGGAGACTTTCTGCTGTGCTTTCTGCAACTGAACTTGCCTTTCTCAGATTGGCCTTTTTAGTCATCAACCCACTTGTAAAAAGCGTGGGATGAGCCCTTCCTAAGAATCTTCATTCGCAAAGTAATGCCGATATAGATAGATAGATAGAATATTCCTATATCTCTATCTATATAGGATAAATATAGAGAGAGAGATATAGAATAAGATATAGAAATATATAATAGAAGGACAGATATAGGGATATAGGTCCCAACCCTAGGAATCTACAGTAGTTGTATTAAAGTGTTAGTATTATCATTAAACACAGGTTGGATGTGTTTAATCTGTTGGGAGGGATTGGATTGTGCATTCTCATCTGGTAGAATGGGGCTGGGCTGGATGGCCTTTGGGGTCCTGTCCAACACTAAAATTTTATTAATAGTAATAGTGGCATTACTATTAGCAACACACATCTATTCATCTATTTCAATCATATATCTGGTGGATAGTCATCTGTTGGGAGGGCTTTGTTGGTGCCTTTTTCCCCTGGCAGAATGGGGTTGGACCAGATGGCCTTTGGAAATCCTTTCCAATGCTAGGATTCTACTATATATACCTTTTGTATAATCTCTCTGCCATCCCTATCTCAATCATATCTCTAGTTGGATGGCCATCTGTTGGGTGAGCTTGGATGGTGGCAGAATTTGGGCTGGGCTGCTGGGAGGCGTTTGTGGGTTCCTTCCAATTCAGGGACAGGGCTGCCATAGCTCCACAAGGCTGGAAGGCACAAAAAGGGCAAACGGGTGCAGATGGGACACGTCGTAATGGGAACAAGCCCCATCCGCCACACCGATCCCGAGGCCGGTATCGCAGCAACGGGGCTCGGCCGCCGCCTGATGAGACCCATTGTTTTCCCATCAAGACCGGCGGAGAAGACGGGGAAGCAGATGGGGAAGCAGATGTGCAGCCGAGGGACTGCTAGGTAAACACAAGAGGAGAACAAGCACATGCACAGAACATCTATCTCTCTATCTGTCTGTCTGTCTGTCTATATAGGAGACTCGCAGTAAACGGAAACTCAAGCAATAGCAACGACAAAAAAAACAACCCAAAGAAATAATACTTTCATAAGCTGCATCTACAATGCAGGCTGTCCCAAAAGTCATCATATTATTATTTTTATTTATTTATTTCCTCGATCTTGTATACCGCTCCTTCCAGCAGGCTCGGGGCGGTTTACATACAGATTAAAATTTGCGAAAACGCAACATTTACATAAAAGCAATAAAGTCACAGATAATACATGGGACATCAACGATTGGAGGGAACATGTTCCACTATTTACAAAACATTGGAGCATTCTTTTAGGGTATCTGAAAGATATACATACTTACATACATATACATTCACATACATACACACATACATATACATTCACATACACCCATACATATGCATATACATGCATACATATACATATACACACATACATATAAACATATACATATACATTCACACACATACATATACATGCATACATTTATGTATGCATTCACATATACATATACATGCATACATATACATATACACACATAGATATAAACATATATACATTCACACACACATACATATACATGCATACATATAGACACATACATATAAACATATATTTATACACACATACATAGACATATAAACATATACACACATATACACATATACATACACCTACACCTACATATATACATATACACAAACATATATACATATAAACAGATTCATATCATACAAAATATAGCATGAGCTTGTTAATTTCTCCTACATACATATACGTATACATCCACATACATACATATACAGTCACATACACACATACATATACATGCATACATATACACTTACATATAAACATATGCATATATATTCACACATATACATATACATGCATACATATACATATACACACATACATATAAACATATATATTTGTACACACATACATCTACATATAAACATATGCACACATACATATACACATAAACACACACCTACACGTACATATATACATATACACAAACATATATGAATATACAGATTCATATCATACAAAATATAGCATGAGCTTGTTAATTTCTCCTACATACATATACATCCACACACACAAATACATATACATTCACATACACACATACACATACATGCATATACATACACATACATACAAACATATACATAAACATAAACACACATATCATACAAAATATAGCATTAGTTTTTAATATCTCCTATATAATTTTCGGTAATTGCCCCCACGTTGTGGCACGCACTGCCTTCCGAGGTCAGGGCTCTCCCTGACCGGATGGCATTCTGGAAGGCGTGCAAAACCATCTTGTTCCGCCAGGCCTTCGGTGGGTAAAACTGCTGATCCTGGTTCTATTGCACATTAATGTTGTGCTTGGCTCCGCTGAGGCACTTAACTGTCTCCTCCTCTGTTCTACTGTGTTTTAATGTGTTTTTGTGCTATTTTATTGTGTTTTACTGTGTGATTTTACTGCTGTGAGTTGCCCCGAGCCGCTTGGGAGTGGCGACCCAGAAATGCGAAGAAATAAATAAATAAATAAATAATTATGGGCTGGATATCCTTTGGGGATCCCTTGCAACTCTAAGAATCTTGTGTGTGTGTGTGTGTGTGTGTCAATCATATCTATCTCAATCATATCTCAGGCTAAATTGCCCTCTGTCAAGAGGGCTTTTCCATCTGGCAGAATTTGGGTTGGGCTGGATGGTCTTTGGGGATCCCTTCCAACTCTTGAAATCTATGATATACCTAGAGTGTGTGTGTGTGTGTGTAGATATCAGTCAATCATGGCTATCTATCTCAATCATCTCTGGTTGCATGGGCCTCTGTCGGGAGGGCGTTGATGCTACCTCCACCTGCCAGAATGGGGCTGGGCTGGATGGCCTTTGGGGATCCCACTATAGAAATTATGATATACCTATCATGTATATAATATCTATCTCAATAATGTCTCTGGCTGGATGGGCCTCTGTCGGGAGGGCTTTGATGATGCCTTTCTACCTGGCAGAATGGATTGAACTGATGACCTTTGGGGTTCCCTTCCATGTATTCTATGACTGCGCAAGCAACATATGCAGACATACCTCTTGCTGGTGAAGACTGTGTCCTGGAGGTCACTGGGGACGTCAGCCCCGAATGTCCAGCCACTGACCGCAAGGACATAGGAAAGCCGCCTGACCAGCCAGCCTCTATATCTGTGAGGGAAAATACTATTGTGAATGACAGTTGCCAAGGGCAGTCAAAGGATTCTTAGTCTCTAAAGGAAAAGGGTATTTTGACATATATATCAAGGCACATCATTGGGGAGAGGATGCCCAAACACCATATTATATTATATTATATTAATTAAATTATATTAATTAAATTATGTTAATTTTATTAATTTTTAAAATTATATTATTTAACTAGTTGTGGCCAAGGTTGGTCCGTATCAGTGTTCATTTGCCGCAGGGTTATTTGAGGAAGGCATTGTGTGCCAAGGTTGGTCCTCCAGGATCAGTTGTTCATTTGGCTCAGTCAGTGGTTTTGGGAAGTGAGTGAAGGTACTTCAAGTCCCATAATCCATGGTCCATCCTCCTCCAAATTGAAACCAGGATGTAGGGGGCTCTGTGTGCCAAATTTGGTCTTGATCAGTCATTGGATGAGGGTCACAGCGGTCTTGGGAAGTGAGTGAAGGTACTTCAAGTCCCATAATCCATGGTCCATCCGCCTCCAAATTGCACCAGGATGTAGGGGGCTCTGTGTGCCAAATTTGGTATTGATCAGTCATTGGATGAGGGTCGCAGCGGTCTCGGGAAGTGAGTGGAGGTACTTCAAGCCCCATCATCCATACTCTGCTCTTCTCCAAACTGCACCAGGACATAGAGTGGGTCATGGGGGCTCTGCGTGGCAAGTTTGAGATTTATCGGTCTTTGTTGGGGGCCACAGTGGTCTCTGGGAAGCAAAGCACTTGGAAGTACTACAAATCCCATAATCCGTGGTCCATCTTTCCCAAACTGGAACCAGAACGTAAAGGGCATCATGGGGTTTATGTGTGCCAAGTTTGTTCCAGGTCCGTCACCCGTGCTGGTCAGAGTAAGTGAGTGAAGGTACAGCAAGTCCCATCCTCCATGGTCCACCCTCCTTCAAACCGAAAATCAAGTTGAGGAAGCCTTGCTGTCAATTCAGGCTGAGGCCTAGTCTCAAAAATCAAGTTGAGGAAGCCTTCCTGTCAATTCAGGCTGAGGCCTAGTCTCGAAAATCAAGTGGAGGAAGCCTTGCTGTCAATTCAGGCTGAGGCCTAGTCTCAAAAATCAAGTTGAGGAAGCCTTACTGTCAATTCAGGCTGAGGCCTAGTCTCAAAAATCAAGTTGAGGAAGCCTTGCTGTCAATTCAGGCTGAGGCCTAGTCTCAAAAATCAAGTTGAGGAAGCCTTAGTGTCAATTCAGGCTGAGGCCTAGTTTGTAAAATCAGGTAAAAAAAGCCTTTTTGTAAAGGCTGCCTGGCACCTTTGAGATTTGGGATGTTGGGGGCTGCAAAGTGTTTTGGACTTAAACTCCCACCATGCCTGACTGCCTCAGGCCCTTTCCTTACCCCCTCTGGCACTTTAGAGGGTCGGAATGTTCGTGTTGGCTGGCCAATGGGAGTCCTTTATGCAAATTATCCCACACTGGGAGCCAATCGAAACGCTGGCACATATTTGCTCGGTCGCACCACCCACCCACCGCCCGCAAACACTGACTTTTATTATATGTAATAGATTATATTATATTCTATTTATTAAATATTTTATATATTTTACATTTTTATATATGATGTTCTATATTGTATATTAAATCTATATGTTTTTATGGATTTAATATGAATAATTTAAAAAATAATAATAATGATGTTTAATACTGTGTTGATATTTATATATTTAAAATTGCAGTATAATGCTTCTCGTGTTAACAGCCTTGACTCTCCTTATTTATGTACATAAATAAACATCATCACTGTGTTGTCGAAGGCTTTCATGACCAGAATCACCGAGTTGCTGTGAGTTTTCCGGGCTTTATGGCCATGTTCCAGTAGCATTCTCTCCTGACGTTTCACCCACATCTATGGCAGGCATCCTCAGAGGTTGTGAGAGTGGGAGAAAGAACTTTTGTCTGCTGGAGGCAACTGTGAAGGTTGCAGCTTGTGACACTAAACTATCACGTTCTCCTGAGAAAAACTTACAATATCACAAAGGACGACCACCTCACCCACTTCATACGAAATCTGCTACAAAACAGGAGCTTTTTTGTTGCGTTCCAGGGCCAGAGAAGCAGGTGGTGAAGACAGAAGAATGGGCTGCCTCAGGGGAGTGTGTCGCTCCATCAATGTTTAACATTTACACAAACGACCAGCCACTGCCAGAAGGGACGGAGAGTTTCATCTATGCTGACGATAGTGTAATCACCACCCAAGTAGGGAGCTTTGAAACGGTTGAACAGAAGCTCTCTGGGAAAACCAGCTTGCTCCATCCATGTTTAACATTTACACAAACGACCAACCACTGCCACAGTGCCAGTGTCTGGATATAGTGAACTACAACTCCAAAACTCAAGGTCAATGTCCACCAAACTCTTATAGTATTTTCTCTTGGTTATGGGAGTTCTGTGTGGGAAGTTTGATTCCATTCCATCATTGGTGGAGTTCAGAATGCTCTTTGATTGCAGGGGAACTATATCTTCCAGCTGTTGAGCAAGACCTTCGTGTGTGTCTTTCTGCCATTCTTGCCAGGATATCTATGTTGTGTTCATCGAAACAGGCCCAGGTTTCACACTGAGTGTATAAATACATTAAAAAATGTATTAACTATGTGTATGACTGTGTTAGAGTGTCATTTTGTGTCATTTTGGTTGGTGGTGTGCCCCAGGATTTGGTAAATGTAAAAAATATTCTGCAGCTCAAAAAAGGTCGAAAAACACTTATCTATGCTGACGATAGTGTCATCACCGGCTAAGTAGGGAGCTTTGAAAGGGTTGAACAGAAGCTCTCTGAAGCTTTAGGTGCTCTTACTGCCCATTACAAGGAAAATCAGCTTGCTCCATACATGATTAACATGCACACAAATGACCAACCACTGCCAGAAGGGGCGGAGAGTTTCATTTATGCTGATGATCATGTCATCACCGCCCAAGCAGGGAGCTTTGAAAAGGTTGAACAGAAGTCCTCTGAAGCTTTAGGTGTTCTTACTGCCTATTACAGAGGAAACCAGCTGGTTCCTAATCCATCTAAAATGCAGATGTGTGCTTTTCACCTTAAGAATGGACAAGTGGGGCTGCCTTTGAAGACTGTTTGGAAACTTCAACTAGTTCAACGGGAAGCAGCCAAGTTGCTCACTAGAGCATCGTACAGGGAGCACAGCAACCCCCGGTGTTACATCAACTCCACTAGCCTCCGGTCCCTTTCCGAGCACAATTCAAAGTGCTGGCATTGGCCTATAAAGGAGAAAGGAGGAAAGAAGGAAGGGGAGAGAGGGAGGGAAAAGGACGGAGAGAAGGAAAGGGTGAAGGGGGAGAAAGAAAAGAAGGAAAAGAAGGAAGGAAGGAAGGAAGGAAGGAAAGATAGAAGAGAGGGAGGGAAGGAGGAAAGGAGGAAAGAAGGAAGGGGAGAGGGAGGGAAAAGGAAGAAGAGAAGGGGAAGGAAAGGGTGAAGGGGGAGAGAAGAGAAGGAAAGGGTGAAGGGGGAGAAAGAAAAGAAGGAAGAGGGAGAAAGGAGGAAAGAAGGAATGAAGGAAGGGGAGAGAGGGAGGGAAAAGGACGGAGAGAAGGGGAAGGAAAGGGTGAAGGGGAGGAAGGAAGGAAGGAAGAGGAAAGAAGGAAAGAAAGAAGGGGAGAGATTGAGGGAAAAGGAAGGAGAGAAGGGGAAGGAAAGGGTGAAGGGGAGAAAGGAAGGAAGGAAGAGGAAGGAAGAGGGAGAAAGGAGGAAAGAAGGAAGGGGAGGGAAAAGGAAGGAGAGAAGAATGGGCTGCTCTGGAGAGCCAGATGCAATCATGAAAAGAGCCACATCTGGCTCCTGGGCCATAGTTTCCTGACCCCTAAATTGAGACGTCAAGGGAACACTTTTTTTTTTGAAAATTGCAATTTTAGAAACCCACGGCATGCAAACAACGAAACAGAATGATGCAAACCGGTTAATTAAAAACCCTTGAAACACGTTGAAGTGCTGCTCACAGAATCCACGGCAGCAACGACCCCTGCCTGGCTCTCGTTAGGCTCTAATAAAGGCTCGCTTAACTCAATCCTGCGGTGGTTGGACTCCGATGTTTTCATTCCAGCCTTAAATACTTTCTAATTGCAATGAGACGCCCATTGTTAAGGCTTTCTTTGCAAAACTAACATTCAATGCCTTCGTGGGGGTGCGTTTTTTTTAAAAAAATTGCAATACATACATTGCAAAATAGTATGGCGCTTGGACGTAAACAAAGGACTAGCACATCCCTGTTTCAAAACAAACCATTTGCATGGGGACAAAGCTCCTGATTCATCCCTTGGCTTTCAAGGCACTGAAAATAAATTGGAATTCTTTGCTTTGGCTGCGATATCAATCCATGAAGGGCTTTGCTCTTCTTCCCCGCTGCGCCCAACGCGTTCGCACTTTGGGGACTTTTTGGGTTTTCAAAGAACGGCAATTAAAGTCATTAGGACACCAGAGTAATGAGAATAAAGCCTTTTATCGTCCCCAAACTCCTGGGAGAAAAGAGGAAGGGAAGAGGGGAGGGAAGGAAGGAAGGAAGGAAGGAAGGAAGGAAGGAAGGAAGGAAGGAAGGGAATGAGGCAAAAAAGAGGGAGAGGGAAGGAAGTTAAAAAGGAAGGAAGGCAGGCAAGCAGGGAAGGAGGGAAGGGAAAGGATAGAAGGAAGGAAGGGAAAAGAAGAAGGAAGAGGAAGGAGGGAGGGAAGGGAGGGAAAAGGGGTAAGAAGGTGAGAGGGAAGAAGAAGGGAGGGAAGGAGGAGAGGAAAGGGAATGAAGCGAGAAGGAGAAAGGAACGGAGGCAGGCAGGCAGGCAAGCAAGGAAAGAGGGAATGAAAGG
Organism: Anolis apletophallus; assembly: GCA_030556195.1. NCBI lineage: Eukaryota > Metazoa > Chordata > Lepidosauria > Squamata > Anolidae > Anolis > Anolis apletophallus. The sequence goes on along the minus strand of JARBWK010000013.1, from coordinate 3,366,346 downwards.
GAAGGAAAAGGATAGAAAGAAGGAAGAAAAGGAAGCGGCAAAAGTAGAAAGAAAAGGAAGGAGGGAAGGAGGAAAGGAAGGAGGAGAAATAGGCAAGAAGGTGAAAGGAAGGAAAGAGAAGAGAGAAGGAGGAGAAGAAAGAGAAGGAGGCAAAAAGTGGCAAGAAGGTGAAAGAAGGAGGGAGAGAGGAAAGAGAATGAAGCAAGAAGGAGAGAGGGAGGCAGGCAAGCAGGAAAGGAGGGGAGGGAAGGAAGGAAGGAAGGAAGAGAAAAGAGGCAAAAAGGTGGAAGGAAGGAAAGAGAAGGAGGAGAGGAAAGAATGATGTGAGAAGGCAAAAGAAAAGAAGGAAGGAAAGAAGGGGGAAGGGAAAGGGAAGGTAAAGAAGGAAGTGCCGTTACCTTCCTGCAGAAGCAGTACCTATTGATCTACTCACATTGGCATGTTTTCGAACTGCTAGGTTGGCAGAAGCTGGGGCTAACAGCAGGAGTTCACTTCAGTCCCCGGATTCAAACCGCCAACCTTTTGGTCAGCAAGTTTCGCAGCTCAGTGGTTTATTACATACATACATACATACATACATACATACTCTTATTATCAAATATAACAATAAGGACGATATATTACCGGGTGTTTTCTTCTGTGATCTTGATAACGTTGCAAAAGCCCAAAGAGGGCAGGTGCTTATGGAAATGGGACTGCTGAAAAGAAGAAAGGAGACAAGGTTTGGTCAGCGCAGGCGGAGCCTGAGTGCGCGTGCATACAACCCACAGAAACTAAGGCCCTGGTCATGGAAATGAGATGGCATGCCTGCCCTGGGTTTAGCTTTGCAAACCCACAAAAGCAGAACAGTAAAAACTGTTGTTGTTGTTGTTGTTGGATGGAAGGAGGAATTAAGAGAATGAGGAGAAAAAAGAGAAGGAATGGAGAAGGAGAAATAAAAGACGGAAGGAAAGAAGGCTGGAGGAAGAGGGCAAGGAAGAAATGAAGGAGAGGCAAAAGAGGCAAAAAGGTGAGAGGAAGGAAGAGAAATAGAAGGAGGTATGAATGAAAAGAGGAAGGAAAGAAGGAAGGGGAGAAGAGAGGCAAGAAAGTGAGAAGGAGAAAGAAAACAAGGAAGAAGGGAGGGAGGGAAGCAAGAGGAGGAAGTGAAAAGGAGAAAAAAGGAAAGAGAGAGGGAAGGAAGGAATAAGGAGAAAAAGAGGCAAGAAGGTGAAAGGAAGGAAGGAGGAAAGAGAAGGAGGAGAGGAAAGAGAAGGAGGCAAGAAGGAGAAAGGAAGGGAGGCAGGCTAGCAAGCAGTGAAGGAAGGGAAGGGAAGGTAGGAAAAGAAGGAGGCGAAAGGAAGAAAGAAATAGAACGAGAAATTGAGGGAAGGAAGGAAAAAGAAGAAAAGGAGGCAAGAATGTGAAAGGAAGGAAGGAGGAAAGAGAATGAGGTGAGAAGGAAAAAGAAAATAAGGAAGGAAGGAAGGAGGGAAAGGAAGGGAAGGGGGAAGGAAAGGAGGAAGGAAGGTAGGAAGAGAAAGAGGCAAAAAGCAGAAAGAAAAGGAAGGAGGGAAGGAAGGAAGGAACAAAGGAAGAAAGAGAAAAAGAAGCAAGAAGGTGGAAGGAAGGAAGGAAGGAAGGAAGGAAGGAAGGAAGGAAGGAAGGAAGGAAGGAAGGGAAAGAATGAGGTGAGAAGGAGAAAGAAAAGAAGGAGGCAAGGAGGGAGGGAGGAAGAGAAAAGAAGGAGGCAAGAAGGAAAGGAAAATGAATACTTGGGCAATGCTAGCATGATGAGGATGATATTGAAACCCTTTGCCAAACTAGAGATCCCAGGACCCCCTTCCTTACCCAGCTAATTGGGGAGCAGCGCTGGCAGCAGCGGCCGGTGAAGGGCCGGAACTTCCACATAAAAGGCCGGACCAGATCCATCTCTGGCTGAAAAACAAACAAGTAAACAAACAAACAAATAAGTAAACAAACAAACAAACAACTTTCAACCATTTATGGCCTCCTTTTCCCAACCCAGAAGAAAGCGTCCCTTTAAGCAGACTTCTCAAAGGCCGTCCAATCCAACCCCTTCCTCCATAAAGGAATACACCATCCAATCCCTCCCGACAGATGGCCATCTAGCCTTTGGTTTAAAACCTCCATAGAAAGAGACTCCATCATCATGATCATTAGTAATAAATATTATTATTATTACACTATTATTATCACATAAGGCGCACATACTCACAACTATTTAAAATGGAAGGCGGAAGGCCTTGCAGTACTATAACACCCAGGGCAAGTGGTGCCAAACTGCATTAATTCCACAGTGTAGATGTGCCCAGAAAGTTAAACTGCATTAATTCCACAGTGTAGATGTGCCCAGAAAGTTAATCCAAATCAATCAATCAATCAAATCCACATACATTTCTCTGTAGCTTGCTTTCGTTTCCTGGCGAATCTCTATTAACCAGAGACATGCTTTTTGCTGGAATCCGGATGCAAAATGCCTTCCGCAAACCTAAGTTTGAACAAACCGCAATTAAGAGATTGATTGTAAAGCAATGCAAAAAATCAATAATTTGCAGATTTATTTATTTAAGTAAATAAATTATTTATTTATTTAAGTAAATAATTTATTTATTTAAGTAGCTCTGACTTGTTGCTATTGGAGAAGATGGATTTGCACAAAACAGATCGGGAAAGGTGAAAGTTTGCATGCATATCTATATATATATATATATCTATACATCCCGGGGTTACATCCCGTATAGATTACTGCAATGCTCTCTACGTGGGGTTGCCTTTGAAGACTGTTCGGAAGCTGCAACTAGTCCAACGGACAGCAGCCAGGTTGATAACAGGAGCATTCAGGCATTCAAGCCAGCTCCACTGGCGTTTGCTACAACTCCCCCTGTTGTGCCAGCTCCACTGGCTGCCAGTTTGCTTCTGGGCACAATTCAAAGTGCTGGTGGGGACGAGAGTCAGGGCCTTTTCAGTGGTGGCTCCTCGGCTTTGGAACGCCCTCCCCTAAAGACATCAGATCGGCCCCTCCCTCCTGACGTTTACGCAAGAAAGTCAAGACCTGGTTATTTGAGCAGGCATTTGTTGAAATATAAGGCTTAATTGGATATAAGGAATGACGACGATGCGATGGAAACTGATTTCAACATGACGCTGAGGCTGCAATTGTATGTTTTTAATTGTTAAATTGTTATTATATGTTTTTTTCTGGGGGGGGGGGTTGACTTGTTGCTGTGTTGTATTGAGGGCAGAGACTGCCTGTGTAAACCGTCCCAAGTCGCCTTCGGGCTGAGAGGGGCGGTATAGAAACGTGACAAATAAATAAATATAAATCTATATATCTATATATCGAGAGAGAGAGGCCAATATTTCCCAGCTCCAGACTTTACAAAACTACAACTCCCATCAACTATTGAAATAAAAGGATTTTGGGCCCCAAAAATAAGATTTATTCTGGAATCTATGGAAAATGCCGACTCTCAAATCATTGCATCATGTTAGAAATAATAATAATAATTATTATTATTATTATTATTAGATAGACAACAAGATGAGTACACAGAAAAACAAGATCACTCTCCTGGCTTTTGTATTTTATCACATCGGATACTTCCCAAGTGTCTAGGACTATGTGATGTATTGGCGAATAATGTGTTCTGAGTAGGGTGGCCTATAATTATTATTATTATTTAATAATATATAATTCCCTGTTGATTATATATATATATATATATATATATATATATATCCATGTGGGAAATCATAATAATTTTCTTTTCACCAAATCTGGGTAACTCCATGTTGGAAATAATAATAATAATATTAACAACAACAATAACAATGTTGGGAAAATAATAATAATTTAATAGTAACTCCATGTTGGAAATAATACTGATAATAATAATTTAATAATAATAATAATAATTCAATGTTGGAAATAATAATAAACTAGTAATAATATAACTCCATGTTAGAAATAATAATTTGATAATCATAATAATTCAATATTGCAAATAATAATAATAATATCAATTCCAATATTTCTATTATTAATAATAATAAAAATCAGTCTTGGAAATAATAATTTAATAATAATAATTCAATGTTGGAAATAATAATAAACTAGTAATAATATAACTCCATGTTAGAAATAATAATTTGATAATCATAATAATTCAATATTGCAAATAATAATAATAATATCAATTCCAATATTTCTATTATTAATAATAATAAAAAAATCAGTCTTGGAAATAATAATTTAATAATAATAATTCAATGTTGGAAATAATAATAAACTAGTAATAACATAACTACATGTTAGAAATAATAATTTGATGATAATAATAATAATTCAATCTTGCAAATAATAATAATCTAATAATTCCATATTGGAATTATTATTATCAATTCCAATATTTTTATTATTAATAATAATAAAATCAGTCTTGGAAATAATAATAATCATCATCATCATTATCTATATATATAAAGGAAGAGTCGTCATGGAAAGACCGTCCCAAACAGAGAAACCTTACAACGCAGAAACACCAAACTTGCCAACAGAAATAGGCCTCAAGCAAGGTACGTTTGTAGCAAAGAAACTTTCCCCCACAAAACCTAAAAGGCACCCAAAACAACGAGTTTAAAAAATCTACATTTCCCAGCAGCCTCCGGGGCTGCCAACGACTCTCCCAGCCTCTACATTCTGACAACATGATTGGCTGCCAATAAGGGCAGATTTGCATAACTCCTGTACTGGCCAGCCAACATGAACATTCTGACCCATAAAAAACTGTCAGAGGAGGATAAGGCAAAGGGCTGAGGCACAAACACAAACACCCAATTCACTTCCCACAGAAAATTTACACCCCTACAAATCACAGACCACGCCCAAAATTGACAGTAAGGCTTCATTAACTTAATTTCCCTGACTAGGCCTCACTTAATGGAATGCTGTTTACGCTCTGAATTGACAGTAAGGCTTCATTAAATTTCTGACTGATTGGAATGCTGTTTACCCTGAATTGACAGTAAGGCTTCATTAACAGCTCAGCTCATTGGACATTGTGTATGGCCTGAATTGACAGTAAGGCTTCATTAACTTGATTCTCTGACTAGCCCTCAGCTCACTGGACATTGTGTATGGCCTGAATTGACAGTAAGGCTTCATTAACTTGCTGTTCCTGACTAGGCCTCAGCTCATGGGACATTGTGTATGGCCTGAATTTACAGTAACCTACCTTGGCACACAGAGCCCCTGTGACCCACGCTACATTCTACTACAGTTTGGAGGAGGGTGCACCATGGATGATGGGACTTGATGTACCTCCATGGATAATGGGATTTGTACTACTTCACAACCCATCATTCCCCACAGACCACTGTGGCCCAGAACCAAGACCGATAAAGACCAAACTTGGCACACAATGCCCCCCATGACACACACTCCATCCAACTGCAGATCAGAGGAGGACACACCATGGATGATGGGATTTCAAGTACCTCCACTCACTTCCAAAGTACCCCACCCACACACGCATCAACCTCTACATCAACACAGCAGACGGAAAGACAAAAAACATTGTATATCCACAAGCTCTGCAGAACGCCAGCAACACCACACAACAACAACAACAACACAGGACTTCAACATCCCACCCACCAGAACAACCCACAACGACACAGCCATGGCCCCAACAACACCATAACTAACAACAATTCCAGCCCTTACATACTCAGACTTCCTCGCATCTCCAAAATAGGGCACAGCAACGCGTGCCGGGTACAGCTAGTCATATAATAATAATTTCATGTTGGAATTATTACTATTAATTCCAATAATAATAATAATAATTCAACCTTGGAAATAATACTAACAATAATAACCTAATTCCATGTTGCAATATATATATTGTTGTTGTTGTTATCATCTTCCCTGCTTTTCTCCCCATAGGACTCAAGACAATTGGGAAGGGGGGGGGTGTCAATTTGTGGGCCCTTTTCCTAACACGTGTGTGCACATACACACGTGTAAAGCAGGAGGGGCATACCATACATGCGTGCAATGCTGGGGTGGCCTTCCCTGTTGCTTTGAAGCATCCAGGCCAACTCTCTTCCTGCTCAGTACGCGTGTCAACTCCAAACACGCGTGTCACGTCTGAATGGGGGGAAATAAAGGGGGCATCTTTTCTTCTTACCCAAGCAAGCTGAAACAGCGTGGAGAGATCCGGCTTAAGGACTTGCCTCCTGGGCACAGCTGCAACCACTTTGATCCCGAGGAATTCTGGGATATGTAGTCTGGGAGAGGCTTCGCATAGCCTGCTCTGTTAAGGAACTCTATGACATTGGACTACAGGTCCCAGGATTCCCTGGGATTGATTTAAAGGCGCAGGCAGCCACAAAAACTATTTGCAAGTTGAACTAAGCTGAGCATCCCTGAAACCCAAAGAGGAGCAAATGGTGATATTATTATTATTATTATTGTTCCTTTCTCTTTTTCCTGCTTTCTATCCTTCTTTTCTTTTATCTCTTTATCACTCATCTTTCTTTCTTTCACTTTCTTTTTCTTTCTTTCCTTCTTTCTCTTTCTGTTTCTTTCTCTTTCTAGCCTTTCCTCCCTTTCTTTCCTTTCCTTCTATCACTTTCTCTGTCTCTCTACTTTCTTTCTCTCGCTTTCTTTCCTTCCTTCCTTCTTTCTCTCTCTCTATTTCTCTTTCCTTCATTCTCTTTTTCTTTCTTTCTCTCCTTATTTCCTTCTATCTTTTTCTCTTGTTTTCTCTTTCTTTCCTTCTTTCTCTCTCTATTACTCTCTCTCTTCTTTCTCTTTTTCCTTCTTTCTTTTCTTCCTTCTTTCTCTTTCTGTTTCTTTCTCTTTCTTTCCCTTTCTCTCTCGTTCTCTTTTTACTTTCTATGCGTCTATCTCTTTATCACTCTTTCACTTTCTATTTTTTCTTTCCTTCTTTCTGTTTCTTTCTTTTTCTAGCCTTTCCTCTCATTCTTTCTTTCCTTCTTTCTCTCATTTTCTTTCTTTCTCTCTCTCCTTTCTCTCTCTTCCTATTTCTTTTCATTTATTTATTTCCCCCTTTCTCCCTCTCTCTTTTTCCTACTTTTTCTTTTTTCTTCTTTCTCTCCTTCTTTCCTTCTAGCTTTTTATCTGTCTTTCTTTCTCTCGCTATTTCTTTCTTTTCTTCCATTCATTCTTTCTCTCTATCTTTTATCTCTTTTTCTTCTCTCTTTCTCTTGCTATTTCTCTCTCTTCTTCTTTCCGTCTCTTTATCTCTCTTTCTTTCTTCTTTCTCTTGCTATTTTTTCTTTCATTAATTCTTTCCTTCTCTTTCTCTCTCCTTTCTCTCTCTTCCTATTTCTTTTTCTTTCTTTCTTTCCTCTTTCTCCTTCTCTCTCTTTCCTTTCTCTTTTTTCTTCTTTCTCTCATTTCCTTCTAGCTTTTTATCTGTCTATCTTTCTTCTTTATTTCTCTCGCTATTTCTTTCCTTCTCTCTTTCTGTTTTTCTTTCTTTCCTTCCCTCCCTTTCTCTCTCTATTTCCTTATTTCTTTCTCTTTGTTTCTTTTTCTTTCTGTCTTTTCTTCCCTCCCTTTCTTTCTTTCCTTCCTTTTTCTGTCTTTCTTTCTCTCCTTTCTCTTTCTTTCTTTCTTCCCTTCTCTCTTTCTGTTTCTCTTTCTTTCTTTCCTTCCCTCCCTTTCTCTCTTTCCTTATTTCTTTCTGTTTTTCTTTCTTTCCTTTCTTTCCTTTCTCTCTCTATTTCCTTATTTATTTCTGTTTCTTTTTCTGTCCGTCTTTTATTCCTTCCTTCTTTCCCTCCCTTTCTCTCTTTCCTTCCTTTTTCTGTCTCTCTTTCTCTCCTTTCTCATTTTCTTTCTTTCCTTCTCTCTTTGTGTTTCTCTTTCTTTCCTTCCCTCCTTTTCTCTTTCCTTTTTTCTTTCTCTTTCTGTTTCTCTTTCTTTCCTTCCTTCCCTCCCTTTCTCTCTCTCTATTTCCTTATTTCTTTCTCTTTCTGTTTCTTTTTCTTTCTGTCTGTCTTTCCTTCCTTCCTTCCCTCCCTTTCTTTCTTTCCTTCTTTTTTCTATCTCTCTCTCTTTCTCTCCTTCTTTCTCTTTCTTTCTTTCCTTCTTTCTCTCTTTCCTTCTCTCTCTCTTTCTCTTTCTTTTCTTTCTTTCTTTCCTTCCCTTTATCTCTCTCTTTTCTTGTTTCTTTCTCCTTCTTTCTTTCCTTCCTTTTTCTATCTCTCTTTCTTTCTCTCCTTTCTCTCTCTTCTTGTTTCTTTCTTTCTCTCCTTTCTCTTTCTTTCTCTCCTTCTTTCTCTCTTTCCTCTCTCTGTCTTTCTGTTTCTTTTCTTTCTTTCCTTCCCTCCCATTCTCTCTCTCTTTTCTTGTTTCTTTTTCCTTCTTTCTTTCCTTCCTTTTTCTATCTATCTCTTTCTTTCTCTCCTTTCTCTTTCTTTCTCTCCTTCTTTCTCTCTTTCCTCTCTCTCTCTTTCTGTTTTTTTTCTTTCTTTCTCTCCCTCCCTCCCTTTCTCTCTCTTCTTGTTTCTTTCTTTTTCTCTTTCTTTCTCTTTCTTTCTCTCCTTTCTCTTTCTTTCTTTCCTGAGCATTTCCCCCATGGCACTTAAGGCAAAGCATTTCAATCCCATCCCAGAAGACGCTTAAAAAACGCCTCTCCGTTCTTGAAAATTGCTGCCTTATTTTGATGGCATTGCCGTCTTTAGAGAGAGAAGGAGGAAGAAAATAATGCAATTCCAGATCCGCCTTTTTTGATCATTACTCTTTTTTCCATTTCAAGGCTCAGTCTCATACGTCCCTTAATTCTCCTCTTTTTTGTAGAAATCCCATTTCTTTCTTTATTTCTCTGACGTTGGGAAGGAGCACATTTCTTATGTAATGAATAATCTCATACAAGACCATCTCTTGGGGGAGAAGCAAGGAAACAATCTCATCCTCTTCAATCTTGGGAGAGAGTTCTGGATTCCTCCCCTTGCTTTGAGAAGATGCAATACTTCCCCTCCTCCTTACAGTTGTAGTTTGGAAACTACAGCTCCCGGGCTCCCATGGCATTGATCTACGGGGGTTCAAGTGGAGTCAAACTGCATTCATTCTGCAATGTATAACAACAACAACACCATCACCACCACCAACAACAACAACATAGATGTATATGTTTACACATATGATTTGGGGAAATGTCTACAATAATAATAGTAATAGTAATAATAATGTATGTATTTGTGCAAGATTTGGGGAAATGTCCATAACAACAACAACAACATAGATGTATATGTTTACGCATATGATTTGGGGAAATGTCTACAATAATAATAGTAATAATAATGTATGTATTTGTGCAAGACTTGGGGAAATGTCCATAACAACAACAACAATATATATGTATATGTTTACGCATATGATTTGGGGAAATGACTACAATAATAAAAGTAATAGTAATAATAATGTAAGATTTGGGGAAATGTCCATAACAACAACAATGTATATGTTTACATATATGATTTGAGGAAATGTCCAGAATAATAATAGTAATAATAATGTATGTATTTGTGCAAGATTTGGGGAAATGCCCATAACAACAACAACAACATAGATGTATATGTTTATGCATATGATTTGGGGAAATGTCTACAATAATAACAGTAATAATAATGTATGTATTTGTGCAAGATTTGGGGAAATGTCCATAACAACAACAACAACGATATATATGTTTACGCATATGATTTGGGGAAATGTCTACAATAATAAAAATAATAGTAATAATAATGTAAGATTTGGGGAAATGTCCATAACAACAACAACAACAATGTATATGTTTACGCATATGATTTGAGGAAATGTCCAGAATAATAATAGTAATAGTAATAATAATGTATGTATTTGTGCAAGATTTGGGGAAATGTCCATAACAACAACAGCAACATAGATGTATATGTTTACGTATATGATTTGGGGAAATGTCCAGAATAATAATGGTAATAGTAATAATAATGTATGTATTTGTGCAAGATTTGGGGAAATGTCCATATAAATGCAAACATTATGAATAACAACAACAAAGATGTATTTATTCAGAGACAAATCCTAGATGTTTGGACCTAATGTTCATGTGTGCTGTGTTGTTATGTAAACATAAGTCATAATAGTAATCATACTATATTTCCCACTCCTCCTTTGAGCCATGAGAGTTCAAGCAGGGTCAATCTGTATTCATTCTGCAGTGTGGATGCATTCCCTGTCCTCTTTCCTCCTTCCCCCATTCATTCATTCCCCCCCCCCTCTCTCTTTTGCTCCATTTTTCGTGGGATCAGACGAACGCATCCCGAAGGATCCTTTCCCCATGTTGTGTGGTTGGCCTTGGTGCCCCGTGGACCCAGCGGTTCTCCTTTGGCCTCGTTCTCACGCATTCCAGTGCGCCGATGATGCGGCCTCTCGGTTAGAAACCATTAAAACATATTCAAAGTTAAGGACCCAAAGCTGCGTGGATGCTGGAAAAGCACTTTATTTCCCTTGGCGAAGCGGAAGGGCTTGTTTGAAAACTTAATTTCCTCTCTGTTGTTAATTAAAGAACCACATTTCGTCTTGAGCCACAATCAACCTTCTTGTGCAAAACCAGAGGGAAAGGCCGTTGCTTCCACAGGGTCACCCGACCCTTGGCCTGGATCCCAAGGGGTTTGGACCCAACGCTGGGTTTGATCCTGCATTTGCAAAAAGTCAATAATATCTTTTTCTGTTTTGACTACAAAAGGAAACTGGGAGAGTGATGACGTTTGCATCCGGGCCCTCAAGTCCCCTTGGCTTCGAAGTGGGAGCCATCGATTAGTTCCCAAGCAAATGGGCTTTGCAGGACAGCCTCCAAAGTGTCGATAAATCCCACCAGTTAAAGTGGAATCAAACTGCTTTCATCCCACAGTGAAGATGACCCCAGAGTGTCCTCACATGACCTCCATCATTAGGGCTCCCTAAGGCTGGATCGCCACTGTCCAATCGTTCCAATTATAGTATATGTGCTGCCGAAGCGATCTATACTGTCATATATTCCAGATTATCAATGCACATAATCCACATTACCCACGTTGAACTGGATTATATGGCTCTATCTACACTGCCACGTAATCCAGATTATCGAAGCACATAATCCACATTATCCACTTTGAACTGGATTATATGGATCTATCTACACTGCCACGTAATCCAGATTATCGAAGCACATAAACTACATTATCAACTTTGAACTGGATTATATGGACGCATTTTAATCATCATTGTCATTGTGACTTGTGACCATTTAGGCCTCTTCTACACTGTCATATAATCCAGATTATCAAATCAGATAATCCAGATTATATGAGTCTACACTGCCATATAATCCAGTTCAAATTAAGTAATCTGGATTGTATATGGCAGTTTAGAAAGGGCCTTTAAAGTGCTGGTAAACGACGAAGGATTCCATGGTGGCTGAAGTGGTATCAATGTGCGATAGAATTCTGCAGTGCGGACACATGGTAAACGTCGCAGGATTCCATGGCGGCTGAAGTGGTATCAATGTGTGATATAATTCTGCAGTGTGGACGCATGGTCAACATCGCAGGATTCCATGGCGGCCGAAGTGGTATCAAAGTTTGATATAATTCTGCAGTGAGGACACATGGTAAACATCACAAGATTCCATGCAGGAGCGGTCCTACCGGTAGGCAAAGGACGCCGCTGCGTGGGGTGCCAGCTGGGTAAAGGGCGCATTCCCCCACCCACCAGACAGCGTCCGGACGATGTTCTGCTTTTGGGCCTTGTGTGCTCCGACGCCGCACCATAGCAAACCTCCCTACGTGCCGAATAGAGAGTGCTGTGTTTACAGGCTTCTGCGCCTGCGCACAGGAGCTTCTGGGCATGTGCGGAGGGGGGGTGTGCAAAATAATGTTGGGGGGGCGGCAAAATAATGTTCGTTTACCATTTAAAATTACCTTAGACCGCCCCTGATTCCATGGTGGCTGAAGTGGTATCAATGTGTGATATAATTCTGCAGTGTGGACGCATGGTAAACGTTGCAGGATTCCATGGCGGCTGAAGTGGTATCAATGTGTGATATAATTCTGCAGTGTGGACGCATGGTCAACATCGCAGGATTCCATGGCGGCCGAAGTGGTATCAAAGTTTGATATAATTCTGCAGTGCGGACACATGGTAAACGTCGCAGGATTCCATGGCGGCTGAAGTGGTATCAATGTGTGATATAATTCTGCAGTGTGGACGCTTGGTAAACGTTGCAGGATTCCATGGCGGCTGAAGTGGTATCAATGTGTGATATAATTCTGCAGTGTGGACGCTTGGTAAACGTTGCCGGATTCCATGGCGGCTGAAGTGGTATCAATGTGTTATATAATTCTGCAGTGTGGACACATCCTCATCCTCATTTGTGACGGAAAGCATACGGCTATTTAGAGACTTCCTTCCTCTCCAAAAAGTTGGAAGGAACTTCATATGAAGTCTTTATCTAAAGGGAAGAGGCGGATTAATTGAGACGTCATCCGCTAATGAAGTTTGGGGCGCTGATGGCTGTTTTTGACAAACGAATCCTGCTTTCTCCAAGGCTTGCTATTGTTCCCTTCCAAAGAGGCCATTGTTTCAAACGAAGGATGGCACAATAGGGCTCCATGTCTTTGTGGAGTGACAGGAGGAAGGAAAACAAAGAGCCCCAGGAAAGGAGAGAAAGCCAAAGACTGAATCATCTCCCCAACCGCATTCATTCAGTGGTGAGTCTCCCTCAAACGCCCACAAATGCAGTCACGGCGTTAGTGCAAATATCACCTCCAAAGTGCACAAGCAAACTATGACGTAGAGCTGAAATTGATGTGATTAAGTTCATTGGTGATATCGAACAGAACTTGGGGGTCTTGCTATGAAAGCAGACCAGCTAGCCCAGTGTTTTTCAACCTTTTTTGAGCCGAAGCACATTTTTTATATTTACCAAATCCTGGGGCACACCACCAACCAAAATGACACAATACGACACTCTAACACAGTAATACATATAGTTAATATGTTTTTTAATGTATTTAAACACTCAGTGTGAACCCTGGGCCTGTTTCGATGAACACAACATAGATATCCTGGCAGGAATGGCAGAAAGACACAAACTTCCCACACAGAACTCCCATCACCAAGAGAAAATACTGTAAGAGTTTGGTGGGCATTGACCTTGGGTTTTGGAGTTGTAGTTCACCTATATCCAAAGAGCATTGTGGACTGAAACAAGGTTGGACCAGGACCAAACTTGGCATGAATACTCAATATGCCCAAAGGTGAACACAGATGGAGTTTGGGGAAAATAGACCTTGACATTTGGGTGTCAGGAGCTGATGCCCACCGCTGCGGTTTCTGGGAGTTACAGTTTCTGGGATTTATAGTGAACACACAATCAAAGAGCATCCTGAACTCTTGCAACAATGGAATTTAACCAAACTTGGCATATTGAACTCTCATTACCAACAGAAAGTACAGAAAGAGTTTGCTTGGGAATTGACCTTGAGTTTGGAAGTTGTAGTTCACCTACACCCAGAGAGCACTGTGGACTCAAACAATGTTATGTTATGTTGTTGTTTGTTTTCTGTCCAGAATCACAATGTTGGAAGGAGGCTCGCCACTTTAAGGTCCCTCAAACAGGCATGGGAAAACTTCGGCCCTCTGGGTGCTTAAGGGGGGGGGGGAGGAAAAGGGCCTGAGGCTGCTAGGAATGGTGGGAGTTGGAGTCCAAAACACCTGGAAGGTCCAAGTTTGCCCATGCCAGCTTTCGACAGAGACCTCTTCCTCCCCCTTCCCCTTCGCGCACTTTCTTCCCCCTTCTACCGAACGCTTACTTTTTCTTCTACACTGCTGCTTCTGCCGCCATTTTGATCCGAGGGGGCAGCGTGAGCATGTTCAGGAGGGGAGGGGGGAGGGAGGAAAGCGTGACCCGTGCGGGCGCTACTGCGCAGACTCGCCCCAGAGCAAAGCGAGGCAAAGCGAGCAGAGCGAGGCTGGGAAGAAGGGAGCCCGAGTGGAGAAGAAAAAGTGTTCGGCAGGAGGGGGAAGAAAGGGGATTGGAGGTTCCAGTTTCCCACGGCACACCTGATGATCGCTCACGGCACACTGGTTGGGAAACACTGAGCTAGACCCACCAAAGAGGATCCAATTACCCTGGTGAGAAAGGAAGCAGCCAATCCCATTTTCCCTAAATTCTCCAATAAAGATCTCACCAAGTTGAAGAAATGTCACCGAGTTCATTGCGTCCCAGCTGGTGACGGATGACAGCTGCAATCCTTTGTCCATACTGCCATAAGGTTAACAACAACCAGATAAACACAAAATTGTAATACGAACATGGAACGGTTATGACAATGTAAACGGATGAGAAATTGGACTGGAAGACAATGGTTTTTTTAAAATAGATTTTTATAGTTTTATGGATTTTATATGTATTTATGATGTGATTTAATTGCTTTTAACTGATATATGTGTGTGTGTGTGTCAGTTAAAAGCAATTAAATCACATCATAAATACATATAAAATCCATAAAATCCACATCATGCATTTATGATGTAATTTAATTGCTTTTAACTGATATGTGTGTGTGTATACACACACACCTCAGTCAAAAGCCATTAAATCACATCATAAATACATGATGTGGATTTTACGGATTGTATATGTATTTATGATGTGATTTAATTGCTTTTAACTGTTCTCTCTCTCTCTCTCTCTCTCTTACTCTCTCTCTCTCTCTCTCTCTCTCTCTCTCTCTCTATATATATATATATATATATATATATATGGGGCATCTGTTGCCAGTCTGTACACCGTCCTGAGTCGCCGGGCTGAAATGGGCAGGATAAAAATGCCGTAAATAAATAAATAAATAAGCCAATGGTGTGAAGCAGCAGCTCCAAAGGCCAATGTGACTCTAGGCTGCAACAATAGGAGTGTCCTGATGGAGGAGAGGCAATGGCTTGACCCTATCTTCTATTTATCTATCTATCTATCTATACACTAGTGTGCCATGAGCGATCAACTGGTGTGCCGTGGAAAAACCTCTCTTCCCCGCTTTCTTCCCCTCCTGTCAAAATACTGCTTGGGGAAGGAGGAGGAAGGGCCGGGCAACGGTGAAGAAGAAGAAGGGGCCAGGGCGCCGCCTTCCTTCGGCCGTTTCCCCAGCAAAGGAGGGTGGGGAACGGAAGTGGAAGTGAGGAGCGCAATCCGAGGCAGGCCCACCGGCTTCTTCTTTCGAACCGCAGGAAAGAAGGAAGGAAGGCAACCGCGGACTGAGTGAGTGCCTTCCCTTCTGGTGTGGAAGAGGGAGAGAGCCATTCAGGAAGGGAGCCGCCTGGGGGTTCTGTGTAGGAAGTTTGGCCCAGTTCTGTCATTGGTGGGGTTCAGAATGCTCTTTGTTTGTGTGTTAACTATAAGTCCCAGAAACTGTAACTCCCAAATTTCAAGGTCTATTTTGCCCAAACTCCATCTGTGTCCACATTTGGGCATATTGAGTATTCATGCCAAGTTTGGTCCTGGATATAGGTGAACCAACATTGTCTTGAGTCCACAGTGCTCTTTGTTTGTGTGTCTGGATAAAGTCAGGTGAACTACCAAGTTTGGTCCTGATCCAACAAACTCAAGTGTCAATGCCCCCAAACCAAAATGCCCACCAAACTCTTACAGCATTTTCTCTTGGTGATGGGAGTTCTGTGTGGGAAGTTTGTGTCTTTCTGCCATTCCTGCCAGGATATGTATGTTGTGTTCATCGAAAAAGGCCCAGGTTTCACACTGAGTGTATAAATACATTTAAAAACATACTAACTATATGTATTACTGTGTTAGAGTGTCATTTTGTGTCATTTTGGTTGGTGGTGTGCCCCAGGATTTGGTAAATGTAAAAAATGTGCTGTGGCTCAAAAAAGGTTGGGAAACACTGGACTAGATGACCTTAAGGAACCCCTTCCAACAGGATCCTGTGATAAAGTGGAGAGATTTCCGAAGCTTTCTCTTTGTCTTTCTTTCCGCCTACACTTTGTGGATTCATTTCCATGTCTTTGACTTGCGCCAATTATCTTTGAAGGGTCCACCTACTAACCATGCATTTGGGAGATGATACATCGACAACATCATTGTGTTCTGGACCAGTGAGAAAAAGAAAGACGTTTGGAGCAACTCCCCCCCCCCCCCAGTTTGCAATATATGCAAAACATCGCTATCATCGCTATATGCAAAACATCGCTGTCCCAGATTCTCATAGCATGGAGCTGTGGGCAGGTCAAGTGGCAATATGGGATATGTAGTTTGGCAAAGCAACCGCCCTCTTGGGAACGACAGCTTCCAGGATCCCACCGCATGGCATCATGGGAATTCAAGCGGTGCCATGGCACAATGCTATGCAATCCTGGGATTTGTAGTTTGGAGAAGCGCCTGCCCTCTTGGGAACAGGAGGGCGAGGGGTCCGTCCACCTTGCCATGGTGGCTTGCCTGCTTCCTTGGGAGTCTACAGGATGACCACAATCAGGGGCGGATCTTAATGGAGGCAAAGTAAGCAGCCGCCTCAGGGTGCCATGTGGCCAAGGGCGCATCCGGCTGCTGCCGTCAGGTTTGGTGTACCAAGGGGTTCTTCGGTCCACTTGGTACACCGAAGAACTGTGATCGATGAAGTGGGAGAAGAGACGGCTAGAGGGCGTGTGGCGGGAGCATCATGACAAAGCTATGAGATCAACTTATAAGTTGTTTAAGGACGCTTATGAGTGTGCTATCAGAGAGGTGAAAAAATTGTACTATGCCTCTCTGATAGAGTCTGCTAGCTCACGCCCAGCAAAATTGTTTGGCATCATTCGGTCTTTGACGACGGCCCCTACTGTCCCAAATAGTAATGATTTGGCCCCTTCAGGTGAGGTTTTTCAGAGCTTCTTTGCAGACAAGATCTCACTGCTCCACCCTGACCTCCCTGTCACGGTTGATACAGTGAGCGAACTCGAGACTCTGTGGCCACTCGACGGGCCTACCTTCGACCAATTCCAGCTGCTGGACGTAGATGAGATTGACAAGATCATCGCTGCAGCTAGACCAACAACATGCTCCCTCAACCCGTGCCCCTCCTGGCTTGTTAGATCTTGCTGGGAGGGGTTACGTGGACCTCTGTTGAATATAGTAAACAGCTCCCTTGAGCACGAAGCTTTTCCAGAGAGTTTAAAAGAGGCAATGGTAAGTCCGCTGCTGAAGAAACCAGGTCTAGATGGCTCGGTTCCCTTCAATTACTGCCCAGTTTTGAACTTACCATTTCTGGGCAAGGTGATTGAGAGGGCAGCGCGGGACAGCTGCAGAAATTCTTGGACAAAACTAGCTGTTTGCGCGCATGTGTGGTCCAGTGCGCGCGCCCCTTCATCACCACACTGAAGACCCAGGGTGTGCCAAAAAAAGGTTGGCTTAATATAATTTTTTACCGTCCGGTCCTGACCATAATACGATCCCCAAGTCACAGGCTTCTGGACATTCATGGAGCAGCGGCAGGACCGGTCGCTGCAGTGAGGAGCCTCCAATTGGCAACCAGCTGTTCCCTTTTAAACTTTAATTTTTAAAAATAAAAAGGTTATTCCTGGGGCGCAGGGGCCCAAATCCAAAAAGTGAGATAGCAGTTAGGCTTGAAATTAGGGTAGGAAAGATATGGCACCAAAATGGAGGTGATCCGTTTAAATCGCAGATATAGGGGCTCACATTTCCGTATCTGCAGTTTAAGGGCTCGCAGTTTCGGCCTCCCCGGGATGGTCAAAGGATGTCCCGGGTGAGCCTGCATGTCCTGCGGCTCAGAAAATTAAAGGTTCATGCTTGGAGACAGTAAAGGACACAAAGTATCACTTCAGAGAGAAAGTTACAAGTTAGGACTTCTTTTATTGGGGGATTGGTTACAATGTTAGGATTGGGGAGAGAAAGCAAGGAAGAGGCAGAATGCTTGTTGAGGCTGCTGCTGGAGCCACACTCCCAACGATATTGGCCCGACGGAGCATCTAGGAACTGTGGAACTCCCTGATGCTGGTCAAAGTAATTGGAAGGCAGGGGGCTCTCAACTGCTCGTCCTCATTAGCATGGAGCTGTGGGCAGTTCAAGTGGCACCATGGTGCAGTGCTATGCAATCCTGGGATTTCTAGTTTGGAGAAGTACCCGCTCTCTTAGGAATAGAAGGGCAAAGACCTTTTGAAACTAAAACTCCCAGGATCTCACAGAATGGAACAGTGGGCAGTACAAGTGGTGTCATGATGCAACGCTATGCAATTCTGGGATTTGCAGTTTAAAGAAGCTGCTGTCCACTTTGGAAGGGAAGAGTGAAGACCTTGTAAAACTACAACTCCCAGTATCCCATAGCATGGAGTCTTGCAGTTCAAACGGTGCCATGGCACAGTGCTATGCAGTCCTGGGATTTGTAGTTCATCGAAGCACCCACCTTTTTGGGAAGAGAAGGGCAAAGACCTTGTGAAACTAGGCACAATGCTATGCAGTTCTGGGATTTGTAGTTCGGCGAAGCACCTGCCCTCTTGCGAAGAGAAGGGCAAGGGCCTTGTGAAACTAGGCGCAATGCTATGCAGTGCTGGGATTTGTAGTTCGTCGAAGCACCCGCACTCTTGGGAAGAGAAGGGCGAAGACCTTGTGAAACTAGGCGCAATGCTATGCAGTTCTGGGATTTGTAGTTCGTCGAAGCACCCGCTTTCTTGGGAAGAGAAGGGCGAAGACCTTGTGAAACTACAACTCCCAGTATCCCATAGCATGGAGTCTTGCAGTTCAAACGGTGCCATGGCGCAATGCTATGCAGTCCTGGGATTTGTAGTTCAGTGAAGTACCCGCCCTCGTGGGAAGAGAAGGGCAAAGACCTTGTGAAACTGCAACTCTCAGGATCCCATTGCACAGAGCCATGGCAGTTCAAGCGGTGCCAGAATGACTTCAATTTTCCAGTGTAGCGGCACCCTTCCACTCAAATCCTGCATGCATGCAACGTGGTTTCTTTAGCCATGGTTGGCCCCGAACCAAGCTATGCAAGGACTTGGCATCTTCAGCTTGCAACGTGTTTTGCTTGACGAAAAGAAGAAAAAACCCACAAAAAAGCAAGATATAGTTTATATTTAACAAGGCTGTTTATGTTAGAAATGCGCCCGGGGAGTTCAAAGTGCAGGAGGCTAAAAACACAGCCTGAAGCGAACAGGCGCTGATGTCGGACTTCTTCGGGAAAGACTTTTATTTATTACTAGCTTGGGTCGCCAGCATTGCCTGGGTTATCTGACAAACTCCATGCTTAATTCTACAAAATGCATAAGGTCGTGGGTGAACTACAACTCCCATCATGCCAGGTTAACTCCGAAAAACTCCCTCGGTACTTGAAGTTTGTTATGTTGGGCAAGTTTGCTCAAGCTGCATTTTCGGTGGGGTTGAGTGTGCTCCCTGGCTGTAGGGCAAACTACAACTGTTGCATGCCCGGATTACCCATAAGCAGGGCCGTAGCCAGGATTTTGGTTCGGGGGGCTGAGTTTGGTTCGGGAGGGGCTGAGACTGGAAGGAAGGGTCTACCCTAGCAAACCTTTTGTATTGTTATCCCAATAACCCCATTAATGTGGGATATAATGAGCATGGTGATCAGATCATGATATGAATAAACATAACAGTTTAAATAATGAACCAGTAAGGCCTTTTCGCAGACCACCCTGAGAATTTCGGGGGGGGGGGGGGCTGAAGCGCCCCCGCCCCCTGGCTACAAGCCTGCCCATAAGGTCAATGAGGCCATGGCCTAGGGGCGCAAGCCGAGGGTGGGGTGGGGGGCAGATCACGGACCAAAAAAAACTGGTCTGCGCCCCCTTTCCCCCTTTCTCATGCTCTTTCTCCTGGCAAAGTATCTGCTCCGTCCCCTCCGTCTCTCTCTCTCTCTCTCTCTCTCTCTCTCTCTCTCTCTCGAACTCTCTCTCTCTCTCTCTCTCGCCCCCTCCCCATGGCTTCAGCTGTCCCACAGCTTCTGCAGCCTTGAGGAGCACTGCCAAGCCAGCGGTGGCATAGCAAGCACAATGCTGGGTTGGCAGTGCTCCCTCAAGGCTGGAGAAGCTGTGGGACATCTGAAGCCGGGAGGAGGGGGTGGGGCATGGTGCGGCCTGGCTCCGCCCTCTCCCCCCCACAGCTTCAGCTTGGCATTGCTCTCTCTCTCCTCTCTCTCCCTCTCTCTCCCTCTCTCTCCCTCTCTCTCTCTCTCTCTCTCTCTCTCTCGTGCACGCCTTTGGAGTGGGGTTTGCACTCCAAAGGCGTGCACGACTCCCGAGGAGACCTTCAGAGCACAGAGGAGCTTTCCATCTCTGTGGGAATGCATAGGGACCTTGGAGGTGACAGGAGGTTGGCTTAAAGGGGGTGTAATTCCAAACTGTGGCCTAGGGCGCAAAAAAGTGTTAATCTGGGCCTGAACTGTTGTAGTTGAGCCTGAGGCTGTGAGAGAGGAGTCTGTAGTTAGAAATGCAAAACCAGCTACTCGTGAGCAAGAGTCGGATGAGGAGTAAGGAAGAAAGAGACTAAGGCAGGGGTGCTCACACTTTTTCAGCATGTGAGCTACTCTTAAAGCAACCAAGTCCATAAGATCTACCTGCCCCCGCCGCCGCGCGCTCCTGCGCACTCCCACTGCCGCACGCTCTTGCCACCGCGCATGCTCCAGCTGCTGTTTTCTGCCCGCGCAGCGCTTCTTCTGCCTGCGGGGCATTGCAGGAAGGAGAAAGCACGAGGCGGGGCATCCAGAGGGAGCGCTCCGCCCTGCCTGTCTCGCCGGCAACGGAGGCTGCACAGCTGCTTCTGGACAAGAGAGAGGCAGGGCGCTCCCTCCAGAGGCCCCGCCTCGTGCTTCCTTCTTCCTGCAATGCCCCTCAGGCGAAAGAAGCACCGAAAGAGCGGAAGCTAGCAGCAGGAGCGCGTGTGTGCACAGGGTGTGCGCGCGCATGGCAGGTGCGCCCCATCCAGCTGGTGAGGCCCGAAGATCACCTGGAAGAGGGCCGAAGATCTACTAGTAGCTCCCAAGCTACCTAATGAGCCCCCCTGGACTAAGGCAAATACTTAACAATTCTTCTGGGGATGAAATGTTTCTGGGTTTTTCAGAGGATGATGGGAGTGGGGGTGAGGAGCAGGCAATGGGAGGTTGGGATGAGGGGTCACAGAGAACCGAAGGTGACTCTAGCGCAGTGTTTCCCAACCTTTTTTGAACCGTGACACACTTTTTACATTTACAAAATCCTGGGGCACACCGCCAACCAAAATGACACACTTACACAGTAATACATATAGTTAATTGACCTTGAGTTTTGGAGTTGTAGTTCACCTACATCCAGAGAGCACTGTGGACTCAAACAATGTTGGATCAGGACCAAGCTTGGCATGAATATTCAATGTGCCCAAATGTGAACACAGATGGAGTTTGGGGAAAATAGTCAGGGAGCAGGAGGGAGGCCGAGAGCAGTTTCGCACGCACCGAAGAGGAGGGGGAGGAGGGAGGGGCTTTTGTCATGACACAAAATGACACTGTAACACAGTAAAGAACGGCTGGGGGATGGTGGCCTGCTGGGAGCAGCTGCTGGGAGTGCCGAAGCCAGGGGAGGGGTAGGAGCCAGGCCATGCCATACCCCGCCCCCTCCCCCCGGCTTCAGCTCTCCCACAGCTTCTGCAGCCTTGGGGCAGTGCCAAGCCAGCAGTGGCAGAGCCAGCACAATGCTGGCTTGGCACTGTCCCCTCAAGGCTGGAGAAGCTGTGGGAGAGCGGAAGTTGGGGCGAGGGGGTGCAGCCAGGTTATGCCATGCCCTGTCCCGTTCCCCGGCTTCAGCTCTCCCACTGCTTCTCCAGCCTTGAGGGGGCAGTGTGAGCGAGGGGCGGGAGTCATGGCCCCCGTCCCCGGCGCCGCTCTCCGCCATGACTCTCGCCCCTCGCTCGCTGAAGCCGCGCGGAGGAGGAGGAGGAGAATGAGTGGTGGACGGGCTTCAGTGGGTGGGGCTCCTCCTCCGCGCGGCTTCAGTGAGCGAGGGGCGAGAGTCATGGTAGGAGTCATGGCGGATTGGAGGCTGGCTGGGGAAACGGCCGAAGGAGGCGGCGCCCCGGCCCCTTCTTCTTTTTCTTCGCCGCTGCCTGGCCCTCCCTCCTCCTCCCCCAAACAGCAGGCGTTCGGCAGGAGGAGGGGGAAGGAAGAGGCGCAGAGAGCTTTTCTCGTGGCACAGCAGGAGGTCCGTCACGGCACACTACTGTGCCGTGTCACAGCGGTTGGGAAACACTGGACTAGAGGACCTTTGGGGGTCCCTTTTAACTCTGTGATCATATCTCCAATCAGGTGGCCAATGCATTCTCTTTCCCTCCCTCCTTTTTCTTTTAATCCTTCCTCCTTTCTTCTTGCAAATTGCATGCATTTCTCCAAAGGTACAAAGTGTTTTGTTTTGGTTTTTTCAAGCTTCACTTTTCATTCATGGCCAGGAATCTGGAGAGGAAAGAGAGATAATGAGATGCCTGCCGGACCCCCCATTCATCACAGTTTACGGCCTCTGGAGAAATATTCCTTTTCAAAAGGATCTTGAAAGAGGTTGGGCCCCTGTCGGGCCGAAGAATCATCCAATGCAAAAAGCCTTTTCTGATGAAGGCCGCAGATCTTAAGCAAATGGCTCCTGCGCATTGTTTGGAACCAAAGGTCCTAGGAAGAGAAAAGATTTCAAAACAGGGATACTTTCCTAAAAACCAGTGCAAGAAAAGGAAGTATAGCATCTTCCTTAATGCAATGAGGGACATAGCATCTTCCTTTATGCAAGGGGGAGCATTATAGCATCTTCCTTAATGCAAAGATGGATATTATAGCATCTTCCTTAATGCAAGGAGGGACATTATAGCATCTTCCTTAATTTAAGGAGGGGAAGTATAGCATCTTCCTTAATGCAAGGAGGAAAATATAGCATCTTCCCTAATGCAAGGAGAGAAATATAGCATTATAGTATCAGGTATAGCATCTTCCTTAATGCAAAGATGGACATTATAGCATCTTTCTTAATGCAAGGAGAGAAATATAGCATTATAGTATCAGGTATAGCATCTTCCTTAATGCAAAGATGGACATTATAGCATCTTTCTTAATGCAAGGAGGGAAATATAGCATTATAGTATCAGGTATAGCATCTTCCTTAATGCAAAGATGGACATTATAGCATCTTTCTTAATGCAAGGAGAGAAATATAGCATTATAGTATCAGGTATAGCATCTTCCTTAATGCAAAGAGGGACATTATAGCATCTTTCTTAATGCAAGGAGGGAAATATAGCATTATAGTATCAGGTATAGCATCTTCCTTAATGCAAAGATGGACATTATAGCATCTTTCTTAATGCAAGGAGGGAAATATAGCATTATAGTATCAGGTATAGCATCTTCCTTAATGCAAAGATGGACATTATAGCATCTTTCTTAATGCAAGGAGAGAAATATAGCATTATAGTATCAGGTATAGCATCTTCCTTAATGCAAAGATGGACATTATAGCATCTTTCTTAATGCACGGAGGAAATATAGCATTATAGTATCAGGTATAGCATCTTCCTTAATGCAAAGATGGACATTATAGCATCTTTCTTAATGCAAGGAGGGAAATATAGCATTATAGTATCAGGTATAGCATCTTCCTTAATGCAAAGATGGACATTATAGCATCTTTCTTAATGCAAGGAGGGAAATATAGCATTATAGTATCAGGTATAGCATCTTCCCTTAATGCAAAGATGGACATTATAGCATCTTCCTTAATGCAAGGAGGGAAATATAGCATTATAGTATCAGGTATAGCATCTTCCTTAATGCAAAGATGGACATTATAGCATCTTTCTTAATGCAAGGAGGGAAATATAGCATTATAGTATCAGGTATAGCATCTTCCTTAATGCAAAGATGGACATTATAGCATCTTTCTTAATGCAAGGAGAGAAATATAGCATTATAGTATCAGGTATAGCATCTTCCTTAATGCAAAGATGGACATTATAGCATCTTTCTTAATGCAAGGAGAGAAATATAGCATTATAGTATCAGGTATAGCATCTTCCTTAATGCAAAGATGGACATTATAGCATCTTTCTTAATGCAAGGAGGGAAATATAGCATTATAGTATCAGGTATAGCATCTTCCTTAATGCAAAGATGGACATTATAGCATCTTTCTTAATGCAAGGAGGGAAATATAGCATTATAGTATCAGGTATAGCATCTTCCTTAATGCAAAGATGGACATTATAGCATCTTTCTTAATGCAAGGAGGGAAATATAGCATTATAGTATCAGGTATAGCATCTTCCTTAATGCAAAGACGGACATTATAGCATCTTTCTTAATGCAAGGAGGGGAAGTATAGCATCTTCCTTAATGCAAAGATGGGCATTATAGCATCTTCCTTAATGCAAAGACGGACATTATAGCATCTTTCTTATTTATTTATTTTATTTATACTTCACTCTTGTATTCCGCTCCTCCCAGCAGGCTCGGGGCGGATCACATAAAATTACACCGACAGCACAGCGCAACATGCGGCATGCGTCCAGTTACAATCAATAAAAACATAAAACCAAAACACAAAAGACCTTGTCTAGTCGTCGATAGGTGACAGGAGCGGACTGATGGAATTTGCAACAGATTCTGCTCATCTGAGCGCAGTGATCTCGGGGAACGTACGGGGGTAAGGCGGTCCTTCAGGTACGCAGGCCCCAGGCCGTGCAGGGCCTTAAAGGTCAGAACCAAAACTTTGAAGGCGATCCGGTACTCAATAGGAAGCCAGTGCAGCTGCCGAAGGGTAGGTGTAATATGCTCCCTTGCTGGCACTCCTGCCAGCAAGCGGGCTGCGGCATTCTGCACTAGCTTGAGTTTCCGGATCGTCGACAAAGGAAGGCCTACGTAGAGGGCATTACAGTAGTCTAATCTCGAGATGACCGTCGCTTGGATCACCGTGGCCAGGTCCGTCCTGGACAGGTAGGGGGCCAGCCGCCTAGCCTGTCGGAGGTGGTAGAATGCAGTCCTGCTGACCGCGGAGACCTGGGCCTCCATGGTCAGCGAGGAATCCAGCACCACCCCAGACTCTTAACTGACGGCGATGGGTTGGCCGTTCGCCGTCCAGGGTAGGCAGCCGGCACTCATCCAGCCCAGGCCGACCGGGCCAGAGTATCTCCGTCTTCGATGGGTTCACCTTCAGCCGGCTGGCACGCAGCCAACCAGTCACGCGGCGAGGCACAGATGGAAACAATCGGTGTACGGAGTCCGACCTGCCGTCCATTCTCAGCAGAAGCTGGGTGTCATCAGCGTACTGATGGCACTCCAGACCAAAGTCACGAGCCAGCTGGGCCAGGGGCGCATGTACACATTGAATAATAAGGGGGAGAGGATGGCCCCTGGGGACCCTACAGTCAAGTGAGAGCCTCCCGGAGACCTCCCCGCCCCCCTCCACACGTTGTCCCCGGTCCCGGAGGAAGGAGGCCACCCATTTAAGGGCGGTCCCCCTCACCCCGGAAGCGGCTAAACGGTGGGACAATAGTGCATGATCTACGGTGTCAAATGCTGCTGTCAGATCTAACAAAACAAGCAGAGCAGATCCACCCTGGTCTAGCTGGCGGCGGTTGGTCTGTAATGGCGACAAGTACGGTCTCCGTCCCGTGCCCAATACGGAAGCCGGACTGGAAGGGATCAAGTCCAGCTGTGTCTTCTAGGAACCGCTGCAGCTGATCCGCTGCTGCCCTTAATGCAAGGAGGAAAATATAGCATCTTCCCTAATGCAAGGAGAGAAATTTAGCATTATAGTATCAGGTATAGAATCTTTCTTAATGCAAAGACAGACATTATAGCATCTTTCTTAATGCAAGGAGAGAAATATAGCATTATAGTATCAGGTATAGCATCTTCCTTAATGCAAAGATGGACATTATGGCATCTTTCTTAATGCAAGGAGGGGAAGTATAGCATCTTCCTTAATGCAAAGACGGACAATATAGCATCTTTCTTAATGCAAGGAGGGGAAGTATAGCATCTTCCTTAATGCAAAGATGGGCATTATATCATCTTCATTAATGCAAGGAGAGAAATATAGCATTATAGTATCAGGTATAGCATTTTCCATAATGCAAGGAAGGGAAATATAGCCTCTTCCTTAATGCAAGGAGGGACATTATAGCATCTTCCATAATGCAAGGAGGGGAAGTATAGCCTCTTTCTTAATGCAAGGAGGGAAATATAGCATCTTCTTTAATGTAAGGAGAGAGATATAGAATCCTCCAGAATGCAAGGAGAGAAATATGGCATTATAGTATCAGGTATAGCATCTTCCTTAATGCAAAGATGGACATTATAGGATCTTCATAGCATCTTCCTTAATGCAATTTCGCACTCGACAAAGAGATATTTTTGGCCCCAAAAGGCCATTAAGGGTGGACTTGACGGTCTAATCGGCAATTTATTTCTACCGAAAATTAGACTTTTCTCACGCTGCACGACGGAGAGCTATGTGCAACTTGACCTTGCAAAGAGGGTGACACCTTTCCTGGGGTTCGATCAATGACAGTCCAGATAAACCATTATTTTTCATTTGGAAGAAGGTCCAAAAGGTGTTATTTCCCCCCCTACACTCTTGAACTGAAGAAGTTAAAGATCAAAATGGTGCAAAATTATTAATGAAGGACTGGGAGAGGCTGCAGCAGTTTGCTTTGGCCTGAGCTGACGGGGAAGGGTAACTTGGGATCTTGCTTGAGAGAGTTTTGTAGTTTTGTCTTTGGATGTCGGAGGATGATGACGGGATGATGTAAATGTCTTTTCCCAGGCCAACCAAATAAAGGACGTTGACATGGCCAACGTCGCTTGTGTTTATAGGCCACACCTGGGGCTGTTTCCCAGCATGGCATAATCGCTGGATCATTTGCCTCTTGACCTAGGTCAGGTAGAGGTCAATGTTTCCTGTCTCAGAATTAAAACAGAACATATTTAAGAATAAAGTGGAAGAAAATATAATTTCTGGTTAGGAGAATAGAGGAGAGAAGCAAGGGTCTAAAGCAGGGGTAGGGAACCTATGGCTCGAGAGAAAGGTTTGGCTCTTTTCATAATTGCATCTGGCTCTCCAGACCAGCCTGGGCCTCGGTTTCCCAGCATGCAGCGGGGAGGAGTGATGCAAATTTTCCCTCTCTTTTTCTTTCATTCCTTTTCCTCCCTCCCTATCTACTTTCCTCCCTCCCTCTTTGTTCCTTCCTTCCTCTTCCATTCTTTCCTTCTCTCCTTCCTTTTACCTCCTTCTCTCCCCTTCTTTCTTCCCTCCATTCTCCCTCTTCCTTCCTTCCTTCCTTCCTTCCTTCCTTCCTTCCTTCCTTCCTTCCTTCCTTTCTCCACTTCACCCTTTCCTTCTCCTTCTCTCCTTCCTTTTCCCTCCCTCTCCCCTTCCTTCTTTCCTCCATTCTCCCTCTTCCTTCCTTCCTCTTCCTTCCTTTCTTTCTCCCCCTTCTCCCTTTCCTTCTCCCTCTCTCCTTCCATTTCCCTCCCTCTCTCCCCTTCCTTCTTTCCTCCATTCTCCCTCACCCTTCCTTCCTTCCTTCCTTCCTTCCTTCCTTCCTTCCTTCCTTCCTTCCTTCCTTCCTTCCTTCTATTCTTTTTTCCCAAGTCTTGCTTTCCTTCTCCTTCTTTACTTTTCACTTCCCACTCTCCCTTTCTTTCTTTTCCTCTTTTTCCTTCATTATTTTACCTTTTCCTCACTCCCTTTCCTTTCCTCCCTTCCCATTTCCTTCTTTCTTTTCCTCTCCTTGTCTCTCTCCTGCTTTTCTTTCCTTCCTTTTCCATAGTTTGTTCTTCTTTTCTTTCTCCCTCTCTCCGTCTTTCCTAAATTTCCTCTGTCGTTCTTTCTTTCTTTCCCCTTCCTTCCTTCCGTCTTCTCTTCCTTCCCAGAGTCCTGAGCGTGCCTTTTGCAGAGCCAGGTCTGAAGTGTCCCGTCATTCTGCCGGGGAATCCTTTTCTCATCGTATGTACGTATAGACTCACATTTAGTTGAATTCAGTCTTAACATATATTATATGGCTCTCACTGAAATACATTTCCAAATATTTAGTTTTTATGGCTCTCTAAGTCAAAAAGATTCCCGACCCCTGGTGTAGACGCACCCATAGTCCAACTCTTTGTCACTGCGTTCCAATTATATTTATTTATTTATTTACTTACTTACTTACTTACTTACTTACTACATTTCTATACCGCCATTCTCAGCCCGAGGGCAACTCATGGTGGTTTACAAAGCGGCACAATTCGATGCCCAGCAGTATAAAAACATATAAAACCATTAAACATAGCAAAAAAATTCAATTACATATAAAACATAATAAAACCATAAATCCTCTTCAATTCAATTACCAAATAATTGTCCAGTCGCGTTGTCTAGCCCAGTGTTTCTCAACCTTTTTCGAGCTGCGGCACATTTTTTACATTTACAAAATCCTGGGGCACACCACCAACCAAAATGACACAAAATGACACTCTGTCATTTTACTAACTGTCACCCTCCCCCCCTCGTGACGCCGCTGCTTCTGCCAAACCCCCCTCCCCCGGGAGGCCCACACGCAGGGGGCCCATCACCGTCTCGCAGGGGAGGGCTGCACTGAGTGGCCAAAGTGCGCACGGGCTCGCCTGAGCAGGACGAATAGGAATTGAGCACTCGGGGTGGCTCCGAGCCTCGGAACAAACTGCGGCGGAGGCTCTCAACCGTTGCCACCCTCTGCTCTCCTTCCCGAATGGGTTCCACCCACCCTTCCCCCGTGTTCCTTCGGCTTCCCTGCTGTCGCCTTGGGGCCAGATCGGGAAGGAACCAAGCTGGGCTGTGGAGCTGCGCATCCTGGCCTCTGCTCTGCTCTGCATCGAACCCAGAGCCCAACCAGGAGAGGCCAGGAGGGTTGCTCCCCTTCCCTGGCGCAGAGGGGCTAGAGAGCAGAAAGCCTCGCCTTGAGCCTCCGGGAGCGGGGTCGGACGGGGGCAGCTCCCACGGACTCCTCCTCCCTCTCCTCCTCCTTGCTGCCAGAGGGGAGGAGGGCAAAAGAGTGCCCAGGAGCCAGGAAGCAGGAGGAGCCGCAGCCCGGCCAGGTAGCCCTTGGCGCGCAGAGGGAGGGAAGGAAGGAAGGGAAGGAAAGAGGAAAGTTCTGGACGCCGAGGGCTCTCCCTGACTGCAGCCAGGCTGCCTGGCATTGCTACTTCGGCCAGGAAAGCCTCATTTCCGCTGCCTGAAGTTTCCTACTAGGCTCTCTCTCTCTCTCTCTCTCTCTCTCTCTCTCTCTCTCTCCACTGTAATTTCCCACGGCACATCTGATGATCGCTCATGGCACACTAGTGTGCCCCGGCACACTGGTTGGGAAACACTGGTCTAGCCATTCCGAGATCAGAGTTATCAGCTACACTTCAGGAAAAGCCTGTTCAAATAACCAGGTCTTAACTTTTTAATGAAATGTTAGGAGGGTGGGGACGCTCTAATGTCCCTGGGGAGGGCATTCCACAGCCGAGGGGCCACCGCTGAGAAGGCCCTGTCTCTCTTTCCTGCCAGCCGCACCTGTGAGGATGTCAGGACTGAGAGCAGGGCCTCCGCAGAAGATCTTAAATTTCCAATATGGAAACCCTTTGGACTCGTTGACATATTTACATCCAAAAGTTAAAGGAACTTTTCACTGCTTCCCTTAGATTTATATAACTATCGCTTTGGCCCAGAATTGGGGGACATAGCTCCGAAACCCTTTCCAACGCTTGTTAAGAAACGCTCCATAGAAAAACCAACCCCTTATTTCTCCTTCCAGAAAAAATATATATATCCCCATTGAAATTCCCGAGATGGCTTTGTTCCAGCTCTTTGCATTAAGGAGAATGGTTAACTCATTTAAGCAGAAGCAGAGGGTTGGGAGCTGCAAAGCGCCCGCTGGTCTCTCTTGTGCCATGGGTTTGTATAAGTGGAAGAGAATTGCCTTCTCGTTTCAGGAAAGGGGCCTTTTCCCGTGGGGCAGGGGCCCACTTCTCGGCCGCCCACTTTGGTAATCGCTTCAATGCCAACCTGGTGTTCTTTAAGCTCCTATAAAGGGATAATAAGCAGTGTTTGGTTGTCGATTTGTTTCCCAGCTTTGTTAAGCCAAATTCCCAGCTCTCTTTCACATTGGAAAGGGGGCTGCACCTCCAAAAAAGTGGTCATGTTGTCGAACAATGCACCCTCCACCCCAAGAATTTATAGTTCACCAAGCACATCTAAACCATAGAAATCTGTTGAGCAAATATATGTTTTCTGATAGTTTTGGGTGACCCCCCTGAAACCCCTATGCGACCCTCCCCAGAGGTCCTGACCCCCATGTTGAGAAACGCTGCTGTAGTGCATCTAGACTACTGTAACGCTCTGTACATTGGCCTTCCTTTGTCGGTGATCCGGAGGCTCAAGCTAGTGCAGAACGCTGCAGCTCGGCCCCTCACTGGGAGTCCGGTGAGTGTCCACATCACGACCATCCTGCGCAAACTGCACTGGCTACCAATAGAGTACTGGGTCACCTTCGAAGTGTTAGTTCTAACTTTTATTTATTTATTTATTTATTTATTCCACTTAATATACCGCACTCTCTGGAGCCCAGAGCGGTTTACAGAGTTAAAATAGCAATAAAACATAGCAAATCAAACAAAACACAGTAAAAACCAATATAAAACCCCAGTTAAAATCCCATTCCCCACACTGTAACAAAACAGCAGAGGTACGATGGCGGCAGGTGGCGGCGCTACTGGACGGCATTGGTTATGGGCCAAATGCCTGTCCGAATAGCCAGGTCTTAACGGCTCTATGGAATGGTAGCAGATCGCGGATAACCCGTATCTCCTCAGGAAGAGTGTTCCAGAGGGTTGGGGCAGCCACAGCGAATGCCCTCTGCCGCATGCTAGAGAGCCTGTAGACCTTAATGCCAGGCACCTCCAGTAAGTTGAGCCCTTCTGAGCGCAGTGATCTCCTGGGCACGTAAGGGGTAAGCCGTTCCCTCAGGTACACTGGCCCCAAACCATATAAGGCCTTGAAAGTTAAAACTAACACCTTGAAGGTGACCGGAATTCAATTGGGAGCCAGTGCAGCTCGCGCAGGAGTGGAGTCACGTGAGTGGATCTTGAAGCTCCTGAGAGCAGGCGCGCTGCTGCGTTTTGCACCAGCTTGAGTTTCTGGATCGCCGATAAGGGTAGGCCAATGTACAGCGCATTACAGTAATCGAGCCTCGAGATGACCGTGGCTTGGATTACCGTGGCTAG
Organism: Anolis apletophallus; assembly: GCA_030556195.1. Taxonomy (NCBI): domain Eukaryota; kingdom Metazoa; phylum Chordata; class Lepidosauria; order Squamata; family Anolidae; genus Anolis; species Anolis apletophallus. The sequence continues at coordinate 3,335,035 of JARBWK010000013.1, read as the reverse complement.
GTCGCAATGGGAGAGGTGAGGAGCCAGACGTTTTGCCTGACGCAGATGGTAAAACACTGTCTTGCAGGCGCAGGCAATCTGCGCCTCCATAGACAGCTGGGAGTCCAGCCGGACCCCTAGGCTCTTTACTGACGGTTGCGGGCAAAGTGCCGCACCGTCGAACGTCGGCAACTGGGTCTCTATCCCCCCCGGGCGGCCCAGCCACAAGATCTCTGTCTTCACCGGGTTCACCTTCAACTTACTGGCTCGCAGCCATCCAGTTATGGCTTCTAGGCACAGATGGAAATTATCGGGTACAGATTCCACCCCGGCGTCCATCCAGCGTACTGATGGCATTCCAGCCCAAAACTCCGCACCAATTGGGCGAGTGGTTGCATGTAGATGTTAAATAACAGCGGGGAGAGAATGGCCCCCTGAGGAACTCCACAGTGTAAGGGGGAGCCCTCGGAGACCACCCCCCCCACTTCACTCGCTGTAGGCGGTTTTGGAGCAAGGAGGACATTCAGTTGAGGGCTGTCCCCCTCATCCCCGCTACCACCAGGCGGTGTGTCAAAAGTTGGTAATCGACAGTATCAATCGCTGCCGTGAGGTCCAATAACACGAGCAGCGCCGATCCGCCTCAGTCCAAAGGGCAACGGAGTAGGTCTGTGATGGAGACCAGGACAGTCTCTGTCCCATGGCGCGCAACGGAAGCCGGACTGGAAGGGGTCTAGCCAGGTTGCATCATCCAAGAAAGTCTTCAGCTGCTCCATTGCTGCCCTCTCAATTACCTTGCCCAGCTACGGTAAATTGGACACTGGGCGGTAATTGGAGGGAGCCGCGGGATCTAACCCTGGCTTTTTCAGCAATGGACTGACCACCGCCTCTTTTAAGGCCTTACATGGTCTGGGGTCAGTGTACCTGCAGGACCACCTCATCCCGTATTGTCCTACCAGATTGCTGCGGTCCGAGGACCACAATCTTTTGGTTATTCCCTCCTCCAAAGTGTATCGTCTGATGGCAACTCGTAGATGGGCCTTCTCAATAGTGGCTCCAACGCTCTGGAACCTGCTGCCTGCAGACATTCGCGCCTTGCAGGATATTCTCCCATTTCAGAGAGCATTGAGGACCTTGCTCTTCCGGCAGGCGTTCGGAGCCGGGCGAAATGTTGCCCCGTTACGTGCCGCCATAGTAGATTTTCGGTTCGGGCTTTTATTGTTTTATTGTGTTTTTAGATGTGTTTTATCCTGTTTTAATGCTTGTATTTTTGATTGTTTTATAATGATGCTGTTAGTCGCCCCGAGGGGAAGGGCGGCAGATAAATATGAATAAATAAATAAATAATCTACATAATTGAATTAATGCAGTTTAACACTGATATCAGAGGTGACCCCCCCCCCCTTTTGGGCTCTGTAGAAAAAACCAAGGGATTCGTAGTTTTCCCAAGAACACCAGGCTGGAAGTGATCCCATAATCCCCTATCTGTCCCCACGTGGGAACCTAAGGCTCTTCCCATGGTCCCATGGTCTCACATGACAATGCCTCTGTAACCCACAATTTACGAATACACCGTTATTTTTCTTTTGCATTACTCTTATGGGCTTTTACAAATCCACCATCCCAGCTTGCTAGGATGGCAGACGAACCTTTGGTTTAAAGGGTGAGGCCAGTTCTGTGCATGCTGCGCTCCACCAGAAAAATTAATTGCACTGGCTCGAAGGACACATCCAACCTCCGAATCATCAGCGCACATGTAGAAAGTGTGGGATAAGTCCTTCCTGAATCTTCGTTTGCGAAGAAAAGCCAAGAAGAAGATGGACTTTTGCTCATTCCCAAATACTTTTTCCTTTCTGTCTAGGACCCCTTGGGCTATCTTTTATGAATCTAATAAACTGTGTATTTTTCTGGTGGGTAGGCAGGGGTGATCAGGATGGTATATTTTCCCCATCAACCCCAATGTATCTCCCCTCTCATGTTTTCCCCATGTACAGTATGTAATTTTAAAAATATGAAAGTGCCACTGTTTACCTTTAGCCAGCTACCTGGGGCCAGGCTTAAGCTTGTGATCCAATCACCCCTCCACTAGCCTCATTTGCATGACAATGGCAGGAGCCAGCTCTTCCAAAAGGGTCTTCCCCCCTTGGGCCAAAACTGGTTCCTGCTAATCAATAGACAAAGGCCTCCGAGTTTCGCCTACCTTTGTGCCATTGATTAATAGGCAAAACTATTTCTATATTTCATAAACGGCCACCTCTATCAGCCTCGGAAACTGGTACATGGCTACAGCTTCTTCATTTGTTTACCATCCAAAGAACTGAGACCCTGCAGCAATATATCAATCTGTGTCTATCAAACAGAGAAAAACACAGATGAGGACATTTGATCATCAACCAAAAGACTAGAATTGCTCAGCCTGAGAACAGGAGGGTTCTTGCTGGACACTTGGCCACTTGAGCTACATATTTAATCCCATCAAAATGCTTTTCTGACTTCATTGTTCTACTCATCGCCCACCTCTTCGCCCCCATTGGCTGGAAACTGGGAGAAGATGCAGCCAGCCAGGAGGATTCCATCCAATCAACACAAAGCTGGTCAGGGGGCGGGAAGTGCGAAATTTGAATCTGTAACCTTATAAAATGGCATGTATTTTGAATGTAACCTTATGACTGCTTTGCGACAAGGATATTGCGGCTTTCATCCCTCTCAGCTTATTGGAAATTAAAGACCTCGGTGGCTTTTCTTCAACTTTGGTGAGGTTTATTTGGGAAACATTGGGGTGGGATTTTAGTGTCCTGCTTTGCTCACCAAGAGTTTTTTGATCCCTCTTTTTGGGCGCAAGGGCCTCTGCCCCTTCTGGGCCAGGCCAGCCCAAATTCTGTTCGGTATCAACACCACTTTAACTCAATGCTAAGTAATCCCAGGAGTTGTAGTTTTAAGAGGTCTTGAGCCTTCGCCGCCAAAGAGTGCCATCGCCAAGCGACAACTCCCACATTCCGTTGCATTCAGTCCCGTTGGAGTTCAGTTGGAGTCGAACTGCATGAACTCTACAGTGTCGTTATATTAGAAACCCTACTAGAGGAGATAAGAAAAGATGCAAATCTTAAGGGAGCAAAGATAAAGAAAAACTCAATAAAAGTACTCGCCTTCGCAGACGATCTCGTACTAATCGTAGAAAATCCGAAGGACCACATCATGCAGTGGATAGGCAAAATAGAGGAATTGGGGACAGTGGCCGGATTCAAGGTAAATAAAGAAAAACACAAATTCTGGTGAAAAATATGACGGAAGAGACCAAACAAGACTTGGAAAGAAGGACGGGCATGAGAATAACAAATAAGGTAAAATACCTTGGGGTGACCCTGACCCCCAAAAATTCAAAACTTTACAAAAATAATTATGGAACGAAGTGGGAGGAAATAAGAAGAGATTTAAACAATTGGTCTAAACTAAACCTGTCGTTCTTGGGGAGGGTGGCATCAGTGAAAATGATGGTGCTGCCCAAAATAAATTTCTTATTTGCAACACTCCCCATAATTAAGAAAGATACACAATTTAATCTATGGGATAAGGACCTATCCAAATTTGTATGGGGTGGGAAAAAACCAAGGGTAAAGTGGAAAGTGCTACAACAAACAAAGGAGAGAGGAGGAACAGCCCTTCCAAATCTAAAGATATACTCCGAGGCTAATTGTCTAAATTGGATCGGGGAGTGGTGTAGACTCAAGAACGACAGGTTATTAGATTTAGAAGGTTTCGACCTAAAATTTGGCTTCCACGGATATCTACATTATAACAAACTAAAGGCAGATGCCAATTTCAACAATCATTGTATTAGAAAGACTCTGCTTAGGACATGGAGCAAATATAAAATAAATTTTGGATCGAAAACCCCAATGTGGATCTCACCATCAGAGGCATTCAGATTGCGACAGCTGGACAGTAGGAAATGGGTGACATATAATGATACCGTAAGATTATTATTCAATGTTTACATGCGCCCCCTGGCCCAGCTGGCCCGTGACTTTTGGTCTGGAGTGGTATCCGGACGCTGATGACACCCAGCGTCTGCTGAGAATGGACGGCAGGCCGGACTCCGTACCCGATTGTTTCCATCTATGCCTCGAAGCCGTGACTGGTTGGCTGCGCGCCAGCCGGCTGAAGGTGAATCCATCGAAGACGGAGATACTGTGGCCCGGTCGGCCTGGGCTGGGTGGGTGCCAGTTGCCTACCCTGGACGGCGGCGGCAACCCATCGCCGTCAGTTAAGAGCTTGGGGTTGTGTTGGACTCCTCGCTGACCATGGAGGCCCAGGTCTCCGTGGTCAGCAGGACGTCATTCTTCCACCTCCGTCAGGCTAGGCGACTGGCACCCTACCTGTCCAGGAGGGACCTGGCCACGGTGATCCAAGCGACGGTCATCTCGAGACTAGACTACTGTAATGCCCTCTACGTTGGCCTTCCCCTGTCGACACTCCGGAAACTCAAGCTAGTGCAGAATGCCGCGGCCCGTCTGCTGGCAGGAGTGCCAGCGAGGGAGCATATTACACCTACTTCGGCAACTGCACTGGCTTCCCATTGAGTACCGGATTGCCTTCAAGGTGTTGGTTTTGACCTTTAAGGCCTTGCACGGCCTAGGGCCTGCGTACCTGAAGGACCGCCTTACCCCGTCGTTTCCCGAGATCACTGCGTTCAGATGAGCAAAATCTGTTGTTAATTCCATCAGTCCGCTCCTGCCACCTATCAACGACGAGACAAAGGGCTTTCTCAGTAGTAGCACCAGTGCTCTGGAACGCCCTTCCGGACAATGCCCGTGCCATTACGGAACTGGGCCCGTTCGGGGCGTGTAAGACGGCCCTCTTTGGGCTGGCCTTTAGTTAGGTGCACCAGACATTATTGTGCTGTATACTCCTCTACCGATGTCTGACTTGAAACTGGTTTTAAATGTGGCTTTTACATGTGTTTTATGTTTTATAAATTGTAGGGCCGCTTGTTGACACGTTTTCAACTGCCGCCCATGTATGTATGTTGTGATCCGCCCGAGCCTGCTGGGAGGAGCGGAATATAAGAGCGAACATAAATAAATAAATAAATAAATAAATAAATAAGATGGAATGGCAACAACTATGCCCTGAAAGATAAGTCACAAATTAAAGGGGAGGAGGAGATAGACTGGTTCTCCTACCTACAGTTAAGAGAAAAGTTTAAAGAAGATGAAAGGAAAGGGTTTGAGGAGGAAAAAATGAGATAGAGGAGATAATATTCGACAACAAACAGAAAAAAGTGGGAAGACTCTATAAGGTATTGCTAAAGTGGCATACCGAGAACAAGGGGGAGGAGAGCTATAAAAACAATGGACGAGAATTGGGATTTAAGATAAAGGAAGATACTTGGAGATATATTTGGAAAAATGATGTCGATGTTTCCTACTGCCACAGCTACAGAGAAACTGGATGAAAATGATATACAGGTGGTACCTGACTCAAATAAATTAGCCAAAATATACAGAAATTCCAGCCCAGATTGCTGGAATTGTAAAGCAAAAAATGCTGGCACTTATTTCCATCTGTGGTGGCTCTGCCCCAAGGCTGATAGATTCTGGAGGAAGGTACACCTCGAACTGAAAAAATTACTGAAGAAGGACTTGCCGAGAACCCGGGAAGTGTTACTATTAGGAATTGTAGACCCTGGGTGGGACTCTAAAGACAAAAGAATCCTGAACTTGACCATCACGGCCAGGATGATATACGCTAAGTATTGGAAGTCCCAGGAAGAACCCACAATGGAGGAATGGCTCCTCAAGGTAGTTGATGTGGTTCAGATGGAAGCCTTGACCGATATATTAAGAGAGGAGAAAAAAAAAACTAGAAACAACAAATGGGATTGGTCGGGACTAATAGAATATTTTAGAAAGGAAAAAATATAGAACTTAGGGTAAAAGGGGCGGGTAGAATACAAATTATAGACAAGGGCAGGTGAGACACAAAAAGAATAGTTAGGTAGGTAGGAAAGCACGGATAGAAAACCCAGATATATTCTCTGTAGTAAATGTTTGGTTGGGATAAAACATGCTCTTTTTCACACATAGATTGAGCCGGCAAAAGATCTTAACTATTTCAGAGCTAAGGAAGGATGAACTGACCGTGGAAGTCGTGAAGCAGGAAAGGATCAAAGCCAAACCTTCACTTGTCCAGCACACAGCTTTCTTTGCATCACTCTTTTTATTTTACCACTCTTTCTATCCCTTTCTTCCATGGAAACAACACTGGGGAACGACCACACATTGTTTGTCTGTGTAATTCTCTTTACTTTTTTATAATGTGAAACTCTTAATAAAGATGGATTTTTTTAAAAAAAGAAAAAGTAAACGAAAGACGCTTTAACTGCTGCAAAATATAAGATGATAGGTTTCCTTGCTTTAGCCAGAATGGGTCAGATGGGATCTTATTAAATCCCTTTCGGGGGTCCCCTATTAACTTCTTTTGAAGGAACATGCCGAGTTTAATCATCTCATCATTATTTGGCGCCCAAAGACTCCGCTATCTCATCTTCACTTAATGGGTGCAAGGAGCTCTTATGACACATTTGCAAGGTGCAAGGCCTTTTTCCTTCCGGACCAAGATTGAAGCATCAGGGAGTGCGGAGGGCTGCGATTTGGAGCTGGATCCGGAGAGAATTACAGAGAAACGGTGCAACGGTTTATGGGGCTGTGAGCTCATGAATTCTACAGAGTAGATGCACCTCTAATTTCATGTAACACTATGTAACAAAGTCTGGACAATGTTCTGTTCCTGGTTTTGAAAGCTTTACTTATTTATTTGTATATATATATTTATTTGGGATTCACACATCTGGACTCCAACTCCCATCATCCTCTATAAGTCCCCCTTGAACCCCGCCAGTACTTTAACTTGGCTCAAGAAGGGTAGGCATGCCTGTATGGGATTCACACATCTGGACTACAACTCCCATCATCCTATATAAGTCCCACTTTAACCCCACCAGTACTTTAACTTGGATCACAAAGGGTAGATATGCCTGTATGGGATTCACACATCTGGACTACAACTCCCATCATCCTCTATAAGTCCCCCTTGAACCCCGCCAGTACTTTAACTTGGCTCAAGAAGGGTAGATATGCCTGTATGGGATTCACATCTGGACTACAACTCCCATCATCCTCTATAAGTCCCCCTTGAAGCCTGCCAGTACTTTAACTTGGCTCAAGAAGGGTAGGCATGCCTGTATGGGATTCACACATCTGGACTACAACTCCCATCATCCTATATAAGTCCCACTTTAACCCCACCAGTACTTTAACTTGGATCACAAAGGGTAGATATGCCTGTATGGGATTCACATCTGAACTACAACTCCCATCATCCTCTATAAGTCCCCTTGAACCCCGCCAGTACTTTAACTTGGCTCAAGAAGGGTAGGCATGCCTGTATGGGATTCACACATCTGGACTACAACTCCCATCATCCTCTATAAGTCCCCCTTGAAGCCTGCCAGTACTTTAACTTGGATCACGAAGAGTAGATATGCCTGTATGGGATTCACACATCTGGACTACAACTCCCATCATCCTCTATAAGTCCCACTTGAACCCTACCAGTACTTTAACTTGGCTCAAGAAGGGTAGATATGCCTGTATGGGACTCACACAGCTGGACTACAACTCCCCATCATCCTCTATAAGTCCCCTTGAACCCCGCCAGTACTTTAATTTGGATCACGAAGGGTAGATATGCCTGTATGGGACTCACACAGCTGGACTACAACTCCCATCATCCTCTATAAGTCCCACTTGAACCCCGCCAGTACTTTAAGTTGGATCAAGAAGGGTAGATATGCCTGTATGGGATTCACATCTGGACTACAACTCCCATCATTCTCTATAAGTCCCCCTTGAACCCCCGCCAGTACTTTAACTTGGATCACGAAGGGTAGATATGCCTGTATGGGATTCACACATCTGGACTACAACTCCCATCATCCTCTATAAGTCCCACTTGAACCCTACCAGTACTTTAACTTGGCTCAAGAAGGGTAGATATGCCTGTATGGGACTCACACAGCTGGACTACAACTCCCATCATCCTCTATAAGTCCCCCTTGAACCCCGCCAGTACTTTAATTGGATCATGAAGGGTAGATATGCCTGTATGGGATTCACACATCTGGACTACAACTCCCATCATCCTCTATAAGTCCCCCTTGAAGCCTGCCAGTACTTTAACTTGGATCACGAAGGGTAGATATGCCTGTATGGGATTCACACATCTGGACTACAACTCCCATCATCCTCTATAAGTCCCACTTGAACCCTACCAGTACTTTAACTTGGCTCAAGAAGGGTAGATATGCCTGTATGGGACTCACACAGCTGGACTACAACTCCCATCATCCTCTATAAGTCCCCCTTGAACCCCGCCAGTACTTTAATTTGGATCACGAAGGGTAGATATGCCTGTATGGGATTCACACATCTGGACTACAACTCCCATCATCCTCTATAAGTCCCCCTTGAACCCCGCCAGTACTTTAACTTGGATCACGAAGGGTAGATATGCCTGTATGGGATTCACACATCTGGACTACAACTCCCATCATCCTCTATAAGTCCCCCTTGAACCCCACCAGCACTTTAACTTGGATAATGAAGGGTGCATGTGCCACGTCTGGTCCAGATCCAACTTGTATGGGATTCACACATCTGGACTACAACTCCCATCATCCTCTATAAGTCCCACTTGAACCCCACCAGTACTTTAACTTGGCTCACGAAGGGTAGATAATATGCCTGTTAACTCTGGCTCTCACCAACGTCCCCCTTGAAGCCAGCCAGCACTAGATAATATGCCTGTATGGGATTCACACATCTGGACTCAACTCCCATCATCCTCTACCTCAGTCCCCTTGAACCTTGCCAGTACTTTAACTTGGCTCATGAAGGGTATTGCCTGTATGGGATTCACACATCTGACTCCAACTCCCATCATCCATCAGTCCTCCCCAACTCCATTATTTTAAATGGTCTTGATGGGTTTTGTGCCAAGTTTAAGTCCAGAGCCATCATGGAGTCGGTTGATTGACTCACGGTATGAATGGACTCCAATCCCATCATGCTCTATCAGCCTCACAAACTCTGCCAGTATTTCAAGTTGGATCACGAGGGATGTGTGCTAGCGTGGTCAGATCCCTCGTGCTATACAGGATCCTTTGCAGAGCAAACAAACAAACATACAGTACATAGCTATCTCCATCCGTCCGTCCATGTTTTTCTATATATAGATGGAGACCATTCATATTTCCCTAGTGGTGGATTTTGCAGTACAGATTTCAGCGTTTCATTCCCTGTGGATTATGACCATCTAACTGCATATCTAACATATTATTTTGTATTTTCCCCCCCCCGCAATCATATTTTGTGGGTTCACAAAGAAACCTTTCGCTTTCAAGGAGGTAAGCACTTTCTCGCCCAAAGGCTGGAAGCGAAGGGGAGAAAAATCCGCTATTTGACTCAGGAATATTTGCAAACATATGTAATTAGC